>PVJI01000841.1:0-101808 GCA_004026765.1 Micronycteris hirsuta
TGTACGGTGCATTCACCTATGCCGCCATCTTAGGAAGTTCTGTTCATAGTTTTTTATCTTCTACTTCTTAGGTAAGTCCCTTTAACATTTCATATAATAAGGGCTTGATAATGATGAACTCCTTTAACTTGACCTTATCTGGGAAGCATTTTATCTGCCCTTCCATTCTAAATGATAGCTTTGCTGGATAGAGTAATCTTGGATGTAGGTCCTTGCCTTTCATGACTGCACATACTTCTTTCCAGCCCCTTCTTGTCTGTAAGGTTTCTTTTGAGAAATCAGCTGATAGTCTTATGGGAACTCCTTTGTAAGTAACTGTCTCCTTTTCTCTTGCTGCTTTTAAGATTCCTTTGTCTTTAATCTTGAGTAACTTAATGATGATGTGCCTTGGTGTGTTCCTCTTGGGGTGCAACTTCTTTGAGACTCTCTGCGTTTCCTGGATTTCCTGGAAGTCTGTTTCCTTTTTCAGACTGGGGAGGTTTTCCTTCATTATTTGTTCAAGTAAGTTTTCAATGTCTTGGTCTTCCTATTCTCCTTCTGGCACCGCTATAATTTGGATATTGGAACGTTTCGGGTTGTCCCAGAGGTTCCTCAGTTTCTCTTCATTTTTTTTTTGAATTCTTGTTTCTTCATTCTGTTCCAGTTGGATGTTTATTTCTTCCTTTTGTTCCAAATCGTTGCTTTGGGTCCTTGTTTCCTTCCTGTCACTGTTGGTTCCCTGAATATTTTGCTTTATTTCACTTTGGGTATCTTTCATTTGTTCTTTAATTTTTGATGGAGCTCAATCAGTTCTCTGAGCATTTTGATTACCAGGGCTTAAACTCTCTGTCAGGCAGATTGATTACCAGGGATTAAACTCTCTATCTCCTCATTGCTTAGCTCTCTTTCTGGAGTTTTGCTCTGGTCTTTTCTTTGGGCCATATTTGTTTGTCTCTGGGCATCTGCTAAGTTGTAAGGGGATGGGGCCTTAGGTATTCACCGGGGCAGGGCAACCCTCCCTGCTGCCTGTGGTGCTGCCTGTGGGAGAGGAGCCAGAGAAGGAACAATGCGACTTGTCTGCTTGATTCTAGCCCCACTTTCCAACCATCTTGTGTGAGACTGGGAGTGTCTCCCACCATGGCAACCCCCACTGTAGTCCACAGTCAGCTCTGAGTCTCAGTTTCCCGTTCAGTCAGCCCTGCCTGTGTGGTGGGCCTCCTCTCCAAAGCCAGCCCCGCCCCCATGGTCAGCCGCCTCACCAGGGGTTGTCTCAGCCAGTCTGGCCCACATGGTTCACTGCCTTGTCACAGGTTCTCTCTGGCTGCCATCTTACCTGTCTGGTTGGTTTGGTTGATTGTTTCTTTAATTCCTTGGTTGTCAGAGTTCCATGCAGTTTGATTTTTCTGGCACTTCTGGTTGTTTATTGATTTTAGATTGGTTGTTATCCTCCTTTTGGTTATGTGAGGAAGCAAAGGGTTTCTACCTATGCCTCCATCTTGGCCAGAACGCGAGTTAAATTCTTTTTTAATGGCTGAGTTGTAGTCCATTGTATATATGCGCCACTTCTTTTCTATCCATTGATCTGTTGACAGACACTTGGGTTGCTTCCATACGTTGGCTATTGTACATAATGCTGCAGTAAACATGTGGGTGCATATGTCTTTTTGAATTAGTGTTATGGGTTTCTTGGGATAAATATCCAGAAGTGAAATTACTGGGACCATTTTTGTCTGTTGTTAATAGCCTTTGTTTTAAAGCCTGTTTTGTCTGTTGTAAGTATTGTTCCCCCAGCTCTTTTTCCTTGTTTTCATGAAATACCTTTTCCCATTCCTTTCAGTCTGTGTCTTTCAATCTGAAGAGATTTTCTTGTGGACAGCATATGTAGGGGCTTGCTTTATTATCCATTAGGCCACGCTATTTATTTTGATTAGACCATTTAATCCATTTACTTTAAAGTAATTATTGATAGATACATAGTTATTGCCATTCTGTAATTCACATTTTTTATCCTTTTTTTTTTTCTTAAAGAAGTCCTCTTTAACATTTCTTACAATACTGGTTTGGTGGTGATGAACTCCTTTAGCTTTTTCCCATCTGGGAAGCTCTTTACCTGTCCTTTGGTTCTAAATGATAGCTTTGGTTGATAGAGTAATCTTGTTTGTAGGTCCTTGTTTTTCATCAATTTGAATATTTTGTGCTGATCCCTTCTGGCCTCCAAAGTTTCTGTTGAGAAATCAGCTGACAGTCTTAATGGAAAAGCAGTTAGTTTTATATAAGGGAGGTCCCATAAGACTGTCAGATGATTTCTCAACAGAAAACAACTAACTGCTTTTTTTTCCTTTGCTGCTTTTAAATTCTCTCTTTGTCTTTAATCTTTGGCATTTTAATTATGATATGTCTTGGTGTGGGCCTCTTTGGTTTCATCTTGTTTGGGACTCACTCTGCTTCTTGGGCTTGTATGTCTATCTCTTTCACCTGGTTAGGGATGTTTTCCATCATTATTCTTCAAATAGGTTTTCAGTTCCTTGCTCTGTTTCTTCTCCTTCTGGTACCACTATGATGTGAATGTTGATACATTTGATGTTGTCTCAGAGGCCCCTTAAATCAGTGTTCCCCAACCTTTTTGTACCAGGGATCAGTTTCGTGGAAGACAATTTTTTCCACAGACTGGGGATGGGAGGATGGTTTGCAGATGATTTAAACTCACCTCCTGCTGTGCAGCCCGCCTCCTGACAGGCCTGGACCAGTACTGGTCCATGGCCTGGAGATAGGGAGACCCCTGCCTTAAACTATCCTCATTGTTTTGGACTCCTCCTTCCTCCTCCCCCCTCCTCCCCCTCTCCCTTCTTCTCCTCCTCCTCCCCCTCCTCCCTTCTTCTCCTCCTCCTCCTCCCCCCTTCTCCTTCTTCTTCCTTCTCCTCCCTCCTACTCCTCCTCCCTCCTCCCTGCCTCTTTTTTTGCTGTTATGATTGGGTGTTTTCTCCTACCTTACTTTCAAATCTCTGATTCCATCCTCTGTTTCATCTAATCTGCTGTTGATTCCCTCTAATGTATTCTTCATTTCTGACTTTTTTTTTTAATGTTTTCTATGTCTTTGTTGAAATTCTCACTGAGATCATTGAGCATCCTTAATAACCAGTATTTTGAACGCTGGTAGATTGCTTGTCTCCATCTTGTTTAGTTCTTTTTCTGGAGTTTTGTTTTGTTCATTCATTTGGGACATGTTTCTTTGTCTCCTCATTTGGCCTGCCTCCCTGTGTTTGTTTCTATCTATTGTATTAGATAGAAGTGCTGTCTCCCAATCTTGAAAGAGTGGCCCCTGTAGGGCCCTGTAGCACAACCTCCCTGATCACCTGAACCAGGTTCTCCAGGAATGTCCCTTGTGTGTATTGTGTATGCCCTCCTGTTGTAGTTGAGCCTTGATTGCCGTTGGTACCTCAATGAGGGAATTGACCCTTAGGCTGGTTGGCTGTGACTACAGCTGTTGTGCAGGGTCTGACCTTGTGGGGCAGGATTTGCTTTATCAAGCCTCTGGTGCCTGCTGAGTCTGCCCTTTGAGTGCGATTGGGTGGTGGTCTGGTGTAGTCTGACACCAGCCACTAGGTGTGTTGTTTCTGGGCCTGTTGGGAGGTACAGGGCAAGGTCAACTACTTGGGGCTTCCCAGAAATGGGTACAAGGTGTGCCAAGGCCAGATGCTGCTTGTTTGGGGTTTGTGAACCTCTGAGAGACTTAAGGAACATCTGCAGCATGGGCTGTGACAGAAGAGGCTGTTCGTATGGAAAAGCTACTGAAAGTGGCTTGACTGGGCCATAAGTTGGGTGGAGTGGGGTCTCTGGGAATCACCGTGGCAGGGTGAACAGAGTTTGCCTGGTTGATGGAGACTCAGATAATGGCATCTGCCTGCTGTTTCTGTGGAGTGAGGTTTCAGCAAAGGAACTGTGGCCTCTGCCAGCATTTCTGTCTGGGAGAAAGCTGTCCCTCTAGCTCTTGCCCTATGTCAGACACTTCATTTCCTCCCTGTATGCCCCTGGTGCCTTTTGAGCTGCTGTCCGTGCACTGGAGCGCTGAGTGAGTGAGTCTGAGTAAGTTTGTCATAGGCCCTTTAAGAGGAATGCTTGGGACTCCAAACACCCTCTGTCTCACTCAGCCACTATCACCACTGGTTTTCTAGCCAGAAGTTATTGTTACTGGAACCCTGGGCTAGGGAGCCTATTGTGGGGCTGGGACCCCTCACTCCTCAGGGGCGACATCTCTCTCCCCATTTTTCACTGCTGCGTGTGGTTGTTGGACCAGCTGGTTCAGTGTCTCTTACCCTCCTAACGAGTCTTGACATGGCTTCTTCTTAGTTATAGTTACAGGGTATAGTTAATACCCTTAGTTACAGGATTTCTGTTTAGCTAGATTTCAGGCTGTTCTCACTGATTCTTGTCCTGTAGTTCAGTTGTAATATTGGTATGGTTGTGGGAGGAGGTGAGTATAGTATTTACCTACTTTGCCATGTTGACTGGAAGCCAATAAATGTTCTTATGATTTAGAGCTATCCTCCTTTTCCTGTTACACCCTTACAAATGGAGTTTTTTTTTTAATAACTGTAAATTTTCCTTACAAAAGGGTAACTTCCACTCTGTTTTCAGAGCTTCTCCTCTGTCTGCTGTTTCTCAAAATAATCTTTATGCTAAAGAAGCATATTTGGGAATGGCTATCCTGCCACCCTTCACTTTTGAGATAACCAGAGAGCTAATTCCTTCACCTCTCTAAAGTCTTTGCTCAATGTCATTTTCTCAGTGATGTCTCTCATGACCACCCATTTTAAGATTATAGTTGCTTAAACCCACATATACTCCTTTCTCTTTTACTCTGCTTCCCCTCCCGCCTCCTGCCCCGTGGCATGTATCACGTTTTGTCATACTATATAGTTGACTTCTTTTGTGTGTTGTTTATCTTGTTCACCAGAAAGTAAGTTTTAGGGCAGGGATTTTTGTTGGTTTTGTTTTACTACTGTACCTATCACATAATGAATGCTCAATAAATATTTGTTCATGTTAGGGCTGCTGTACTTTTGAGCTTGTTCTTGTTCAAATTCTTGGGCCCCATCCCAGACCTCTTGAATTAAGAACTCTGGAAATGGGATTCAACTACTCTGTTTTAACTAGGTCCCCATGTGATTCTGATGCAAATGAATTAAAGGTTTGTTTGTTTGTCTTTAATTAAAGTTTAAGAACCACTGCTATATAATATTGAGCAGGATTTCAGAAGCCAGGCCTTTTTCTTACAGGTGGAGCTATGTAGATAGCTGAGGTAATTGACAAATAATAACTGAGTTTGTCCTCCCTCCCTCCCTTCTCTTCTCCTTTCCCTGAAGAGGTAGCACAGGGAAAGAGGATATAAACTGCAGTAAATTTCAGCTCGTTTATCATGTGATTCAAGAAGTCCCCGTGATGATATCTTCAGTGTCCATTGATCACTAGGGGGACAAACAGGACTCAGCATGTAGTCACACTCATGGCTAAGATTTATTACAAAAAAAGGGTATAAAGCAAAATATGCTCAGGGCAGAGGTTTATGGGGCAAGGCCCAGAGGAACCAGGAGAAATTTCTGGCAATCCTCTTCCATTGGAGTCAAACGGGACATGTTTCTTCCAGCATCAAGTTGTAGCACCCGTTAAGTGTTTCTTACCGGGGAAGCTCATTAGAGACATTGTACTCATGGTGTTTTATTGGGGACTGTTCATATGGGTCCCCTCTGCCTGGCATGTACCAAAATTCCAGACTCCCAATGAAAGCAGGAGTTTAGCATTAACCTACATTGTACCAGCAGTTTAGGCACAGTAAACCATTCTTTTCACACATTGAATGCGGGTAATTTATCGCGCTCACGGGTGGCGCGGGCCATTTTTGCTAATTTTTTGCGCAAATGGCAACGTTCAGTAAAATTATGATAACTTTAGTTTTACACAATGAAACTTTTTGTGATTTACTATAAAATGTATACTGAATTATTTTTCTTTAATATGTGTCCCGCACTCTACTGCCAGTCAATGTAAAACGTATAAATACGTTTCCCGCATACAATGTGTTCAGTTAGGGTGATGGGAACCCTCCTGAAGTCCAAATTCCCAGATGCCAGCCAAGGGTCAGCCTTGCAAGCAGGCCTTTCTAAGGATAGCAGTCTCAGACCTGTTATGTTAACTCATTTTGCATATAATGATATCCAAAAAAGTTTGTTATTTTTAAATTCTACTTCTTTTTTTTAAAGATTTTATTTTATTATTTATTTTTAGAGAGAGGGGAAGGGAGGGAGAAAGACAGGGAGAGAAACAGCAATGTATGGTTGCCTCTCACATGGCCCTCACTGGAGACCTGGCCTGCAACCCAGGCATGTGCCCTGACTGGGAATCGAACCAGGACCCTTTGGTTCCCAGCCCGCGCTCAATCCACTGAGCTACACCAGCCAGGGCTTAATTCTACTTCTTTATATAATATATAAAACATTTAGACTAGTCTCTCTTTAAGAAATTTAGTAACAATTAGAATACTTGAGAATGATTTGAACAGTGTAAGCAAATTTGAGTAAGTGAGTTCATTTATTGAAACATTTTCTGAAAAATGCCTTGGAAGTATTATTTATAGTCTGTGATGATTTTAGTAATTACAAAAGTGGTTTATATCATGGTAAACTTTTCTTACTTATTCCACAAATAAAAAATACAATATTAAGGTAACTTTCTTAATTTTCATTTGAAAAATCTTATCATGAATGTGGCCCTCTGCTTCAAAGTAGATACCGATTTTTTCACTTCCATCTTTCAGTGTTCCAAAGCCTATTTGAAATGTGCCATCTTTGGGCTTGCTTTTGTGAGTAACCAGTCTTTTTCTTTTTTTTTTTTTATAGGCCAAGATGCTGAGTTGTCAGGGACACTTTCACTTGTTTTGACACAGTGCTGTAAAAGAATAAAGGATACTGTTCAGAAATTGGCCTCAGATCACAAAGACATCCACAGCAGTGTTTCTCGGGTTGGAAAAGCCATTGATAAGGTATGGTGTTGAAGGAAGTTTTTGGTATTTTTAAGCATCATCTTTCATCTCCTGTCACTGCTTTGGGTAACATTAGCTTTAGCAAATTATGCTATTCCTTTCCTTTCTACTTTAATAACTTATACAGATCTTTTTTTTTTTTTTTACTATGTTTAAGTTCCCTGTTGCTATTATTTAAAAATGAAAAACAAAAAACTATTTTACAGCCTTGTTATTTATCCATTTGCTTATATGAATACAGTTCCTAATGTCATGAGGAGTAAATTCCCAAAGAAATTTTAGCCTACTATGAAGGAGTTTGTTTACAGAAGTAACTTTTCCTACTTCCCTGAATAATTTCCTGGCTGTGACTCTGTTTGTGTTGTGGAATGATTAAATAAATACCTTTGCATTCATCTCCCGTGTATCACCCTAACTTCTGTTGTCTTCCTGTGTGCGTGCTAATTGCTCTTCTCCAGTGTCGCTTTATATGGGTGGGTCGGTTGCTAGCCAGGAAGGCCGGTCACTGGTGTTGGGTGATTTTTCTTATAACATCTCTTGAATTTTTGAATTAGTGGTTTACTTATAAGCCGTTGTCATTTGTAGCACTGGGCAAGTGCTAAAATTCAGAGCCCTAGTAGGGCCTAGGAGAAGTGGCCTAAGGTATGATAATTCTGACTACTTCCGCCACTGGAGAGTTTGTGACTGGTTATGGACACTTTTGTTCACACACTGTAAAGTTCTGGGAGAGTAGGAAGAACTTTGGGGGCAAACTCTTTGTAGCAAAGCCATCTCCTAACTAGTTGATTAGTTTGTACACACAAGAACACTAACTGTAATATAGATAGAAACTCGTGGAATCCAGAGAATGACTCTAACTCATGGATAAACCTGTTAGAAACTATCCTGTGGAACAGTAGTATCGAAAGGCTAAACTTGAGGCAGACTGAGTCAGAACTCTATGCTCCTAAGGAAATGTCATTAACTGGTAGGTGTGGTGTGTTAGGATAGTAAGTGGCGGGGGCTCTGGGGACTCTTTGGGTAGCTGTGGCTTACGGAAGTGTTAGGGACCTTTCAGAGAGCCTCGATCACTTCCATAGTGCTGAGGGCTTCGACTCAGCAAAAGAGGCCACAGAAGTGGTGTTGGTAGCTGCAGTCCCATTTCTGGATCCGTGGTGGCTGTTGCCAGCAAAGGCTGAAAAGGCAGTGAACATTTTGATACAGCTTTGAGGTTGTGACGCCTGTTTGGTAGCTCTGAGGGAGAGAACCCAGCTTGGGAAGAGGCTTTGGCATCAGACCTTTTGGGGCTATGGTACTGCCAGTCTTCAGTTGTTACCTGAAGTGACTATTGCTGTATACTAGCCTAAGGACATACTGGAATGGTGGTGAGGCACTTTAGAGATGATGTTTAATTACTGTGGGTGAGAAAAACCCTCTGTTTTTCTAGGGTGAAGTAACTACTGGTGGTGTTTAGGAAGCTTCAGGTTTCAGTGGCTGACAGTGACCAAGGTGTTGTAGCCATTTTGGTGGTTCAAACTCCAGAAGGTTCCTGGAAGGATTGCTCGACCAGCAGGCTGCCTGCAGTTATGACAGAGGGTGGACAGCAGGACCAGACAATTCACGACAGTGAGAAGAGCTGAAGCCAGTCAGAAAAAGTGTCTAAGAGATCCCAAATTCTGGGAACAGGTGGAGACAGCCTCAGCAACCAGATCTCAAGTGCATGGACTACTGGCCACCAGGATCAGAAGCATTTGGGCAAATAATTAACCAGCTTTACATTCTATCACTGGTTTCCCCATTTCCTAGTTGGTGTCTGTCGTCCAATCATACTTACCATCACGATCCTCTTTTACTCTTGTCCCCCTAGCTACTGGTAACTTGCTGAGCCTGTCTTCCACCTGATCTAGCAAGTCTTTACAAATATTCATAAGAGTTTTTGTCAGGTATTTTTGGCTAATCTTTGAGACAAAGCATTTAAATGTATTTGGTACTAGAAATGGCAGTACCTCTTTGAAAATGGATACCAAGGGAACACATAGCGAGTAACCTCAATTCTGTTTTTTTGGGTAGGGATGTGTTTAAGGTGAACGTTCCCAATTAACATATTTTAATTTACTCATTTGTCATTTGAAGACATTTATTTCATGTATTTGGAAGTTACAAGGACTTGTTCAAGTAATTTTTCTGGTAGTTTTATGTTCTTGTGAAAGTAGTTTAAGTTCTAGGTGACCTAGATTCTTTTGATCTATCATATGAAACTCTGTTCCTAAGTTGATACTGAGAAGTATGTGTTGAATCATAGTCCTAGGCCACAGAAAAAAGCCTGGATCTTTTAGCCTAGTTTTCTAGCATCTTTTAGTGCATTCTCTCCCCATTTTTAAAAATTTTTATTTATTGATTTTAGAGAGAGGAAAGGAGACAGAGACAAAACATCAATTTCTTGTTCCACTTATTTATGCATTCATTGGTTGACTGTTGTATGTGCGCTGACCAGGGACTCAAACCCATAACCTTGGTGTATTGGGATGATGTTCAAACCAACTGAACTATCCAGCCAGGGCTGGTTCCAATTTTTTTTTTTTATTGGCATCTACTTGGACTCAGCTGCAGAGGAAGATGTTACTCCACTAGAACTACCGAGACACTGTTCACGAGCTTCTCACAAACACGAGGAGCTCTGTGTAGGCTGTTGTTGTAAGAGACTCCGTTGACTTATAAAGTCGTCATCTTCATCTTCTAAGTTTTGAACTGGTAAATTTGTACAAGTTTCCAGGACCACCTCACCTGAGGACATTTTTTTTTTCATTGCTTGTAGGGAGAGAGGAGGGGGGAGAGAGAAACATTGATGTGGGAGAGAAACATCGATGTGGGAGAGAAATATCGAAACCAGGGATCGAACCCAGGGATCGAACCCACAACCTTTTGGTTATGGGATGATGCTCCAACCAGCTGAACCACACAGGCCAGGGAGTGGCACAGACCTTTAAAAACCACAACAGACAGACTTGAGTAATAACTGGAATGCTGCCCAGCACCCTGTGAGCACATGTTGTGGACGGACAGTGTTCTTCTCCTCCCAGGAGGGCGGTCAGAGACATTGGGACTGCTCTGTGAGCTGGCATTTTGAGTGAGGAACTGCAGTAAACTTCTGACACACTAAATGATTTTTCCCCTTTAGTGTTTAATGCTTCTAATGTTCTAAAATTCTCTAGTTATCACTTCTCCGAAAATGTAAGCAGAAAAGAAGTTTGTGGTATTAACCAAGGTGTTTTGTGTCTTTTAATGATTATAAACATAAAATGTGGAGGATTTCTGCTTTTATATTGACCATTTTCAGATGTCCATAGTTTTATGATCACTATTTAAAATACATAATAATCAGCTTTTGGGTTCTGTGGCAGTTTTTTTCCCCGTAAAAACAGCGTATTGGTCTGTTTTTAATTTTCTCCCTCATTTTAAGAAAATTTAGAACTCTCCTTTCTACGGCATTTTATTCAGTGTTTTGTTTCTCTTTTGACTTTTTAGTTTACTTCCTAAGTAAGAAAAGTCAGTGACATGATTACTGCTTTAGAGGTGTGTGTGTGTGTGAGAAAATAAATGGTGCTAAGATTTTAAGGTATTTAAAATTTGTTGTGGGACAGTTGAAAGTGAGATATGTAGTACATGTTATTTAGAAGATTGTGGGCTAGTTTGGCTTTTGGTATATGTAGAAGAATGGGAAAAAATTCTGATGGACTCTGCTTTCTGTAAAGTAAAAGGAAGATCATTGTGCTGTTGATTAATTTAAAGTTTGTGGAGTTGGTGACTTAAATTTGACTTGGAAGAATGGGTAAGATTTAGAGCAGGAGAACAGTGAGGTGTAGTTTTCTGTGGGACCAGGAAAGGTGCTGAACGACAATTGAGAATATGCTTGACTCCTGTTAAAAACTCTCAGGGACTTTTTTAGAGTGGCTGACCCTGTGGGAATAAAGCAAGATCAGGTTGGGGGAAGGGAAATGATGGAGGGCCTAAGGATTTGATCCAAGAGAATTAGGGGAAAAGGGAGTGAATGATAAAAGCAGTTGAGGATATCATTTATTGAGTGTTGGCCATGCTTGGTGTATTAAGACTGAGAGATACTAACATACCCAGGTGTACCACTTGGAAGTGATGAATGAAGAGATGGAAAAGATCTCAAGAATCTTTTCTTAAACACTGCTATAGTAGGAAATTAGGCCATTGCAGGGCTGGTACTATTTTGAAGGGGAGAATAATGATTAAACATATTTTGTAAACCACATTTCCTTAACCGATCTTCTGCCACTAGATGGAGTATCTACACTGGTGATGCAAATGCTGACTGTACTTAAAAAACAAACGGAGTAATGCTATAAAAAAAGAAATATAGTCTATTTTAAGAGTTCTGGTGAGCCGTTTGGAACTGCCTTTTTATATAGGTATGACTGGGGTATGAGAGGAGAAAAAAAATACCAAGGGCGATAAGGTCTTAGTTTAGCCTTAAGTGGTAGTTTAGATAGACTGTGTGGGTGAGGTCAGATGTGTCCTGGCTCTGAAGTTGTTATTAATGTAATGGCTAAATCCGTGTGTAGTAGAGAGTTGTTACTGTTCATGCAGGGAAAAGGGAATAACAAAGACAGAAAATTCATGTTGCTTAAAAAGAAGAAATTGCTGAGTTCTGAAATACAGATGATTTGATATATATTTTGGGTGGAATTTTTAGATTTGAAAGGAACAATAAAGTTATAAAGAGACAACAGTGATTAAAAAGCCAAGACCATTTTCCCTAAAAATGAAACATCAAACTAACTCCCCTCCTCAGAATTACTAGTGAATAATCCAAGAAATATAGTACACAATGTATCTAAGTTTTTGCAAGATATTTTATAAAAATCTTATATTTTTCTGGTCAAGATGGAAGATGTTTCTTATGGGGTTTGAATAGGACCAGCCATATTCTCAGTAGTCTGTTCACTTTGGCCACAGTGCATGCTCTGAGGATGGGCTTGCTTCCCACAGGCTTGGCCACAGTTATTTGTGGCAGGGAGGGTGTCTCAAGGTCCTTCCCTAGTGTCTTTCTTATTAGAGCTCTTACAGAACGAAGGGCTGGGAATGTGTGAGCCTAGGAGTGATTAGTAGCCCTTGAGAGAATTTGAGAGATCCTGGTTACCTGAGCCTTTCTTTAAATCCAGCTTGTTTGGGCAAAAGAGATTTGTTTGTAGGAACCAAGAGTCCTGACTCCTGCAAGCAGCTAGATGCTCTCTGGGTCTCTGCGCTTGTGTTGGGTTTCAGTGCCTATGAAACAATATTGGTTTTGCCCTTTCAGTCTCAAGAGCATTCTCAAAAGAGAAGGTGAGTTCTGTTTTCTCTGCTCTCTGTCTCATTACATCATTAGCTCTAAGCTATGGGCCTACTTGTTACTATACTTCTGCTATGAGCAGAATGAAACAACATTATTTAGTTGATAATAGTAATTATTTGTTGAATTATAGTCCAGTCCTCAGAGGAAAGCCTGGACCTTTGCGATCAGATCTTATATTAAGACGTAGGATCAGAGAATTCTCGTGAATTTGGAGGTGGTACAGACCCACTTTTGCCTGAGGCTACAAAATGAAATAGCTGTGCTTGGTTTAGTATCCAACTCAGGTCGGTTGAGAGGGGAAAAGGATCTTACACCTATTAAGCTGTGTCACCTAATCTAGTCTGTAATTTGTATTCAAGTGATTGATGTTTTCTAAAATGAACATTCTTTTAAATGTAGAATGGAATATTTGGTGGCAAGACCTGCTTCTCAGATTCATCTACTGCGTATCGAAGGCTTACTGTGGGATAGGTCCTGGTAGAGTTTTGTGTACATTATTTAATTTCGTCTTTACCAACGTTTTGTAAGATAGGGATTATTGTCTGCAGATAGAGATGTGAAAACTAAGTCTTAGATTAAGTAACTTCCCTGAGATCACAGAATTAGAAAGCAAATGGAAGAGCTGGGATAAAACCCCAAATTTTAAGACTTTGAGGAGCTTTTCTTAAGTGGAATTCCTTGAGGGAATTAATCACTAGTGACCTGAATTTCTCTCCACTGCATCTAAATGGTAAGCGGTATGTGCCATCTTTGGGAGAATTAGTAAAATAGTCACTCAGATTTCTCTAGTCTGTTCAGATAAATAGGTAGAGAAGCAGCTCACCGGACCAAAAGGTATGTAAAATGATATGCAAAATAATTATGAGGGGATGGGGATGCAAGTGTGATCAATGGTTAAATTATAGAGAATTTGAAGGATTTTAAAAGCCAAGCAGAGTAGTTTAGCATACATCTGTGGCATACCATGTCACATCATTCTCCTTTGTTTATAAAGTAAAAACTGATCAGTTTGGCTTTATCCGCCTTCTTCACCCCCTTTCCTTGACCTGGCAAAACCTACCTGGAGAACCCAAAGAACTTATATGAACTAGGGGGTGGGGGTTGCCTGAGGGAATGGCAGGTACAGGGTAGAGGGGGACTAAGGAGGAAAATTAGGATGGCTGTAGTTAGCATAATCAATAAAATATATTTTTTAAAAAAGAAAACCAAAGTAGATATGGTATGAATATCATACAGTGGAGAGAATGGAATATCTACATCCAAAAAAATGCATCTGCAAATGCTTATTATGACACACTACTAAATTTATTTCTAGTCCATAGTTAGCAAAGCACTGCTGTTTGGTATATTCCTAAATATGGATTATTTCATCATAGGGCATGTGCCTTATCAGCTTTACTAGGGTTGCTAAATTTTTCCCTGAAGGGTTTATATCAGTTTGCAATCCTACCATTATGTAAAAGTGTTCTTCTTTCTTAGATTCTCATGTATGCTTGGTGTTATCAGCTTTTAACATTTTTAAATTATTCACATGGATGAGCACCTTTTTCTACATTTGATTATTATAATTTTTCCCTTTTCTGAGTTTCTTGTTTATTTGCCCTTTTATTTTTCCCTATTAGGTTGTTGGTCTTTATTTTTGATTGGTAGGAATTTAAAACAAAAACTAACTTTTGGATACTAATCATTGTGGGTTATATATGAAGTAGATATTATTTCAGACTGAATGGAGCTAAAATACAAATCTTATTCTCTTTTAAGTTTTCTTTGCAGTATACCTCTTATTCTTAAACCAGATTAACTGGATGCTTAGAAGGGAAGTTTATTCCTGGTAGGTGCAGCAATAGCCCAAAAGTGCCAATTTTTCTTCAAAAGTAGATGGGGGAGTTAAAAAAATTAATAGTATTAAAGTATTAGCACTTAGTAATTAAAACAAATGCTGCATTTTATCAGGTACTATTAACACTGCTCAGTAATTTTATAAAACGTATTTCAGAAATGGATTGGTTTTGGATGGTGAACAATGAAAGCCTAAGGTAGACTAGTTTGTAAGCATGCTCATGTTATGGTTAATCTGTTTAGATTTCATTTTCATAATTCACTCCTCCTCTGTCTCAGCTTCCAGATTTTAAAACTTAATATGTCCAAAATGTGAATGACGCTAAAAGTACATGAGATGGCTTATGAATTAGTGTGTCCTGGATTTCTCTTTCCAAGTCATAACGTCTTCTCTAGGCAGACACACCCTTGAATGTGTGCTTTTTTTTGGGAAGGTTTACATAGTCCTTTTATTGTGGGTAAAGCAGGTATCAGATAGGAAGACAAGGCATTTTAACTAATGAACCTTCTGCTTATACAATGTGGAAGAGGGATAGTAAGCTTCATGGTCTTCAGTCTTGGGATGAGGATGTCCTTCTCTGTCTTACTCCTTCTTCCGTATCTCTTTCGTGTGTTTTGTTTTTGATTCTTTGAATCCTGCCTTCACATTTAAGAACATCTTTCCAGGTCCTTCCTCCCTCCCTTCCTTTCTCAATCATCACCCAAGGATATGCTTAGTGATTTTAGAGAGAGAGAAACATCAATGTGAGGGAGACACATTGATCCATTGCCTCCCAAACACGCCCCGACTAGGGATTGAGCCCGCAAACTTTTGGTGCGTGGGACCATGCTCCAACTGAGCCACCTGGCCAAGGCTTTTCTTCTTTTTTCAGAAGGAAAAAGTATAGCAAAACAGAAGTGTCAATAATAGATATATCTCTTCATTAGCCACTTGGTTTAGAGCGCTGCTGATTTTCTGGGCAGTCTTGCAAACTGGGTTAGTCGCCTAGCAACAGAAGCTGCAACTGATCCTAGCCCTGATGCAATAGTAAGAATATGCAGTTACTAACAAAAGGGGTTCCAACACTGTATTGCATTTCCTCAACCTCTTTTTTTAAAATAATTTTAGCTTTCATTTTTACTACAGGTGAACAGAAAATAACCTATGGAAAAAAGTTTCCTTATCTACCTTAGTGGTTTAAATTAGAAAATCGGAATGGTAGAAGGGAGTTAAAAAATTTCATTGAATGTATTGTTTATTCACATTTTAGCTGTATTTTCCAAGACTAGCAAGTTAAGTTATATTATTTGAATGTAGTAGAGCTATCCTGAGTGTTAAGGGTGTATGCTTTTGCTTACCTGTATAGACTTGACAGTGGTACATAAAGGTACCATGGAAATAAAGGTACATGAAAAGCATCATTGTAAAACTGTTTAAATTTGTTGAAATTTTAGACTCTTATATTTTAAAGTTTCCTATATGATCAAAGCTTCCTTTTGGTATGTAAAGGGAAAATTTGAAGGAATTCTTCTGTTTGATCTGAACGGTTAACTCTGGGGATAGTTATTAAAATTCTGACTTAATGCATACTGCCAAATAAAATTGTCTGTTTTAACTTGGTCTGTGCTTTGAGCTAAGCAAAGTTGTTTTATTTCTTTGCTGTAGAACAGACATCTGGTATATTTATTGGGAGCTGATGGGATTGGAGAATAATCATTCAATGAACAAGTAGAAATCTGAATGTTGTATGTGAATTGAATGAGGTTGATAAATCGGTGAAGATTCTTAATCTCAATGATTCTTGTTTATAGGATGCACTTAGACATTTAGGGAGTTATTGGCAGATTCCTGAGTTTGTAATAAGATCAGTCATCTTCATTCATTTGAATGACCCATTTTCTCTGGGGGAGTAAAATATGAGAATATCTGTGACATCAGTGACCCTTCTGTGCCTCTACTTTAGAAGAGGAACAAAGCACTATCTCCACTCCCAGTGTTCTAGTTGTCATAGATAGCATAAATGTAAAATAATTTGCTTAATGGTACTGATGGACTATTATAAAACCATCTTAACAGGCAGAAGAATCTGGAGGAGTAGATATGAAATTAGAGAACTTGATCCATTCTCTTTCTTCGGAGCTGGGGTAGCCTATTACTTTAGCTTTCATGCACATACTCCATATTATCTAGTTACTTGGTATTATTTCCATTTTTTTAAGTTAAATATGTACTAGGCCAAGGAAGATGTCTATGAAAAGAAAATGAATAAAAATTAGGACTGACAGTAATTTTAGTTTTTTGTTTTTGTCAGAGTATGTATTTCCAAAGTATAATGTATGTGTTTAGTTTTAGGCGGTTGACTTGATATCTAAGAATAGGCTGGATAGCTCCTTAAAGAAACTGTGCTTAATTTTGGAGAAGAGACCTCTAATGCATTTTGGTGGTATAAATGTTGGGAGGTTTGCAGTCTCTGCTGCAGATTACCTTCTGCTTGTCCTTGTATGTAGTATAAAATAATCCCATGTTGTTTGGATTGTAATTTCAGTTAATCTAAATGGTCTTGTCTAATTAAATTGATATGCCTTAAAAAAGAAAAAAATTCAAGAGGACTGTTGAGGGTATTGCCTATGAAATGTAAAGAGGGTGGAAGTAAAGTTGGGCAGGGAAAACTTTCAGATCACAAGGTGGTCCTGTTCTTCTTCACACTGGATGTTCCAGGTTGCCCTCTGGTATCATTTCCCTCCTGTCTGAAGATCTTACTTTAGCAGTTCTTTTATAGCGGGTTTTCTGGTGGCAGCTTCGACTTGCCTTCATCTGAGAATCATTCCTGAAGGATATTTTCACTTGATATAAAATTCTGGGATGACAATTTTTTGCTTTCAGTACTTGAAAAATGTTGTGTCGCTTCGTTCTTATCTTCATGGTTTCTTTTTTTTTTTTTATTAAAGATTTTATTTATTTATTTTAGAGAGAGGGGAAGGGAGACAGAGAGGGAGAGAAACAGCAATATGTGGTTGCCTCTCACATCGCCCTCACTGGGGACCCAGCCCGCAACCCAGGCATGTGCCCTGACGGGGAATTGAACCTGGACCCTCTGGTTCCCAGCCCGTGCTCAATCCACTGAGCTACACCAGCCAGGGCTCCATGGTTTCTTTTGAGAAATCTGGTCATTTGAATCATAGTTCCCTTATAAGGAGTGCATCACTCTTCTCTAGCTACTTTCAAGAATATTTTCTTTGCAAACAAAAAGAATGCATTTTTCCTTCAAAATATAAATAACTGCCCTACAGTCTTTGATGATTCTGGCATCTGCATCATCTCAGCATTGGTGTCTGTTGAACGTCTTTTCCCATGAAAGTTTAGATTTTCCCGGTTCTTTGTATACCAAATAATTTTGCATTGCGTCCTACATGTTTTTATTTTATTTTTAATTTTTCCACTTTATTTTTTCATTTTTCAGTTAGAGTTGACATAGTTTTCGGTGTACAGTGTGGTGATCAGACATTTCATTAACTTGCAAAGTGATCATCTCGATAATTCTAACACCCTCCCAACACTATACGTAGTTACTACAACATTGGCTATGTTCCCTATGCTGTATTTTACATCCCTGTGACTATTTTATATCTGCTGATTCGTGTTTCTTAATTCCTTCACCTTTTCACCCAGTCTCCCAACTCCTCTCCCATTTGGCAACCATCAAGTTGTTCTCGCATATATGAGTTTGTTTCTGTTTTGTGTGTTCGTTTACTTTGTTTTTTAGATTCCACATAAAGGTGAAATCATATGGTATTTATCTTTGTCTGGTTTAGTTCATTTAGCGTAGTACCCTCTAAGTCCATCTGTGTTGTTGCAGATGGCCAGATTTCATTCCTTTATGGCCGAGTAACATTCTGTTGCATGTATGTCCTACATCTTTATCCAACTGTCTGTTGATTGACACTTAGGTGTTTTCCATCTCTTGACTGTTGTAAATAATGCTGCAATAAACATAGGGGTGCATAAACTTTTCCAATTAGTATTTTGGATTTCTTTGGATAAATATCCAGAAGTGGAATTGCTGGGTTATATGCTAGTTCTGTTTTTGATTTTGTGAGGAACCCTGTACTCTTTTTTTCATAGTGGCTACACCAGTTTGCATTCCCACCAACAGTGCAAATGGGTTCCCTTTTCTCTACAACCTTGTGAACACTGTTGTTTTATTTATTGATAATAGCCATTTTGAGAGGTATGAGGTGACATCTCAATGTTTTAATTTACATCTCTCTGATGATTAGTGATGCTGAGCATCTTTTCATGTGTCTATTGGCCAGCCATCTGTATGTCCTCTTTGGTGAAATGTCTACTCAGGTCCTCAGGCACGGGTGTTATGTTACATGAGTTCCTTATAAGATTTTATTTATTTATTTTTAGAGAGGGAGAGAAACATCAATGTGTGGTTGCCTCTTGTGCGCCCCCTACTGAGGACATGGCCCACAGCCCAGGCATGGGCCATGACTAGAAATCGAACCCATCACTGTTTGATTCACAGGCTGGCACTCAATCTACTGAGTCACACCAGCTAGGGTGAGTTCCTTATATGTTTTGGACATTAACCCCTTATCAGATATGTTATTGGCAAATGCTCATTTAGTGGGTATTTTTTTTGGTTTGTTGATGGTTTCCTTCACTATGCAAAACCTTTTTATTTTGGTGTCCCATTTATTTATTGTTTCTTTTGTTTCTCATGTTCGAGAAGACATATCAAAAAAAAATATTACTAAGAGCAAAGACAGAGAGTTTTCAATGTTTTCTCCTAAGAGGTTTATGGTTTCAGGTCTCATATTTAAGTCTTTAGTCCTTTTTTTTCCTTTTTATTGAATTTTTTGAGGAGACACAAGTTAACAAAATTATATAGGTTTCAAGTGTACAATTCTACAATACATCATCTATATTCTGTACTGTGTTTATCACCCAAAGTCAAGTCTCCTTCCATCACCATTTATCCCCCTATACCCTCCTTTGCCTCTCTCTGCCCACCTTCCCACACCCCCTGCAACTGCCACACTGTTGTCCATGTCCATGAGTTTTTTCTTTTCTCAATTTCTCCACACTTCCGGACTCAACCCCCAACCCAGACAATTGTCAGCTGGCTCGCTATCTATGAGTCTGTCAGTATTTTGCTTGTTAATTCATTTTGTTGGTTAGATTCCACATATGAGTGAAATCTGTTAGAACTTTTCTTTCTCTGACTGGCTTATTTCACTTAGCTCTTTCATAATGCCCTTGAGGTCCATCCATGCTGTCTCCTTAATCCATTTTGAGTTCATTCTTGTATATGGTATAAGACAGTTAAGTAGTTTCTTTTTTTTTTTTTTTGCATATATCTGTTTAGTTTACCCAACACCATTTATTGAAGAGACTGTCTTTACCCTATGGTATATTCTTGCCTCCTTTGTCACAGAATAATTGACCATAGAGGCATGGATCTATGTCTTTTTTAAAAAATATAATTTACTGATTATGCTACTTCATTTGACCCAATTTTTCCCCCTTGCCCACCTCTGCCCAGTACCCCTATTCCCTCCAGCAGTCCCCCTCCTTAGTTCATATCCATGAATCATGCATATAAGTTCTTTGGCTACTCCATTACCTATACTGTTCTTAACATCCCCCTAATTTTTACCTGCCAGTTTGTGCTTCTTAATCCATGCACCTTTCCCCCCATACCCCTCCTCCTACTGATAACTCTCCATATCTATGCTTGTTTGCTTAGTTATTTGGATTCAATTATTGATAGCTGTGAATTTATTGCCATTTTAATGTTTATTGTTTTGATCTTCTTTTTCTTATATAATTCCCTTTAGCATTTCATACAATAATGGCTTAGTGATGATGAACTCCTTTAGTTTTACCTTGTCAGAGGAGCACGTTATCTGCCCTTCTATTCTAAATGATATGTTTTCTGGATAGAGTAATGTAGGATGTAGGTCCTTGTTTAAGATTACTTTGAGTACTTCTTGCCACTCCTTTTCTAGCCTGCAAAATTTCTTTCAAGAAATCTGCCGACAGTCTTATTGGGACTCTTTTGTAGGTAACTATCTGCTTTTCTCTTGCTCCTTTTAAGATTCTCTCTTTATCTTTAATGTTTGGCATTTTAATTATGATGTGTCTTGGTGTGTTCCTTTTTGGATCCATCTTGTTTGGGACTCTCTGTGCTTCCTGGACTTGTATGTCTATTTCCTTCACCAAATTAAGGTAGTTTTCTTTCATTATTTTTTCAAATAAGTTTTCAATTTCTTGCCCTTCTTTTTCTCCCTCTGGCACCCCTATGATTTGGATGTTGATATGGTTAAAGATGTCACAGAGGTTCCTAAGCCTATCCTCTTTTTGTTTTGTTTTTAATTGTTTTTTCTTCCTGCTGTTCTGATTGAGTGCTTTTTCTTTCCTTGTGTTCCAAATCATTGATTTGATTCTCGGCTTCATCCCTGCCACTGTTGGTTCCCTGTAGATTTTTCTTTCTTTCACTTAATGCATCCTTCATTTCTGCCTGGGTCTTTTTTTATGGTGTTGAAGTACCGAGTGAGTTCTTAGAGCATCCTGATAACCAGTGTTTTGAACTGTGCATATGATAGGTTGCTTATCTCTATTTCATTTAATTCTTTTTCTGGAGTTTTGTTCTGTCCTTTCATTTGGGCAATATTTCTTTGTTTCCTCACTTTGGCAGCCTCTCTTTGTTTCTGTGTATTAGGTAGAGCTGCTTTGACTCTCTTAGTGCACCTGTTAAATTGTATGGGGCATTGCTTTAGGTAATCAGCAGGACTGGGCAACCTGTGTCACTGCTCTGTCACTCTGTGGGAGCCCACAACAGACTTAGGACTCACGTAGACTCACACCCTCTGGTGTGCCAGGCAACACCAGGGCAACAGCTTGAAGGGCACCAGTGGCATATTGGGAGAAAGTAAAATGCGAGTGGGGAGACAGCTTCCCCCTGGGCAAAACTCCAGAGGCCAGGCAGCAGCATTGTTCCCTCTACGAACCCTTTAAGAGGTTGCAGTTTCTTCCACAGCCCCAACCATCACTGGTTTTTACATCCAGAAGTTATGGGGAGTTATTTTCCTGGTGCTGAGACCTTGGGCTGGGATCCCTGGCTCCCAAGGTATCCCTCCCATTTTTTACCCACCACACATAATTGTGGCACTACCCGTTCCTATCTCTGTCTCTCTCTGCACCACTCTGCGTCTCTTCCCCTCCTACCTGTCAGGATGAATGTGGCTTCTTTAAATCCTTGGTTGTTAAACTTCCACACAGCTCTATTTTCTGTTCTGGCTGATATTTATTTTGCAGTGTAGCTGTCTTTTTTGCTATAGTTGTGTGCAGAGGCAAGGCAAGTTTACCTAAACCTCCATCTTGACTGGAAGTTCTCTGGATTTATTTCTGGACTCTCTGTTCTGTTTCATTGATCTGTGTGTCTTTTTATGCCGGTAGCATGCTGTTTTGATTAGTATAATTTTGTAGTCTAGTTTGATATCGGGTTATCAGGATGCTCCAAGAACTCACTGGGATACCTCTAACTTTATTCTTCTTACTTAAGATTGCTTTGGCTATTCAGGGTCTTTTGTGGTTCCATGCACATTTTAGGATTATTTGTTCTAATCCTGTGAAAAGTACCGCTGATATTTTGTTAGGGATTGCATCGGACCTGTAGGTTATTTGGGGTTATACAGACATTTTAATGATGTTGATTCTTTGTATCATGAGCTCATGAGCACAGTTTATGTTTCCATCTATTTGTATCTTCTTCAGTTTCTTTCTTCATTGTCTTTAGTTTTCTGAGTATAGGTCTTAGTTAAATTTATTTCTAGCTATTTTATATTTTTAAATTTAATTGTAAATGGGATTGTTTTCTTAATTCTCTTTCTCAGAGATCATTATTGCTATAGAAAAACGCAACCAACTTTGAATATTAATTTTGTTTCCTGCTACTTTACTGAGTTCATTTATCAGTTCTAATAGTTTTGGTGGATTTTTTAGGGTTCACTATATGTAGTATCATGTCATCCATAAATAATGACTTTTTTTCCTTTCCAATTTGGATACTTTTTTTTCTTATTGTTTCTGCTAGGACTTCCCATACTATGTTGAATAGGGTGGTGAATATGGACATTCTTGTGTTTTTCTAATCTTAAAGCTTTCTGCTTTTCACTAGTGAATATGATATTAGTTATGGGTTTGTCATATATGGCATTTATTATGTTGAGATATGTTTCTTCTGTCTTTGCTGAGACTTTTAATCATAATAAATGTTGGATTTTGTCAAATATTTTCCTGCGTCTATTGATAGGATCATTTGATTTTTATCCTTATTGTTTTAGGTAGTTATAAATTTAATTGATTTATAGATATTGGACCACCTTTGCATCTCAGGAATAAATCCCACCTGATCATTGTGTGTAATATTTTTTTAATATATATTTTATTGATTATACTATAACAGTTGTCCCATTTCCCCCCCTTTACTCCCCCTCCCCCTGCACCGCCCCCATTCCCTGCCCTTTAGTTTTTGTCCATGGGTCATACACATAAGTTCTTTGGCTTTTACATTTCCTATACTATTCTTAACCTCCCACTGTCTGTTTTCTTCCTACTGCTTATCCTACTTATTCTCTGTACTTTTTTCCTCCTCTCTCCTCCTCCCACTCCCCTGTTGATATCCCTCCATGCCTTATATAAATCCCTTTAACATTTCATATAATAAAGGCTGTGTGATGATGAATTCCTTGAGCTTGACCTTGTCTGAGAAGCACTTTATCTGTCCTTCCATTCTAAATGAAAGTTTTGCTAGATAGAGTATTCTTGGATGTAGATCCTTGCCTTTCATGACTTCAAATACTTCTTTCTAGCCCCTTCTTGCCTGAAAGGTCTCTTTTGAGAAATCAGCTGACAGTCTTACGGGAATTCCTTTGTCGGCAACTGTCCTCTTTTCTCTTGCTACTGCTAAGATTCTCTCCTTATTTTTAATCTTGGGTAATGTAATTATGATGTGTCTTGGTGTATTCCTCTTTGGGTCCAACTTCTTTGGGACTCTCTGAGCTTCCTGGACTTCCCGAAAGTCTGTTTCCTTCACCAGCTTGGGGAAGTTCTCCTTCATTATTTGTTCAATCCCTTCGTCTTCCTCTTCTCCTTCTGGCACCCCTATGACTCAGATGTTGTGACATTTAAAGATGTCCTGGAGATTCCTAAGCTTCTGCTCATTTTTTTGAATTCTTGTTTCTTCATTCTTTTCTGGTTGAATGTTTTTTTTCTTCCTTCTGGTCCACGCCGTTGATTTTAGTCCCAGTTTCCTCCCTATCACTATTGGTTCCCTGTACATTTCCCCTTATTTCTCTTAGTGTATTCTTCATTTTTTTCATCTAATTTGCGACCAAATTCAACCAATCCTGTGAGAATCCTGATTACCAGTGTTTTGAACTGTGCATCTGATAGGTTGGCTATCTCTTTGTGGCTTAGTTGTACTTTTTCTGGAGTTTTGATCTGCTCTTTCATTTGGGCCTTTTTTTTTCTCTCTTGGCTTATCTATTACTTTAGGGGTCAGAGTCTTAGGTGTTCACCAGGACGGGGTAACCCACATCATTGCATTGTGATGCTGACTGTAGGGGCAGGGCCTGGGAGGGAACAGTGGCGCTTGCTCTGCTCTCTGTTGGCTTTCAGTCACTTCCCTCGCTACCCACAAGCAAATTGGGCCCTTCTGTGCTGATTCCCACATGGGAGGGCTCATGTACGTTCTCAGACTCTGTGGGTCTCTCCAACGAACTCTCCTGTGAGGCTGGGAGTTCCTCCCGCTGCCGCGTCAGTGTTTTACAGTCAGTGGTTTAAGGCTTTATTCCCCCTTGATGGTGGGTTGCCAGGTCTGCTCTGCTCCCCAGCTTTTTCTCCGGGTTTATCTGCATGCAAATGAGGAACCGCCTGGTCCACCAGTTTTGGCCCAGCTGGGTCTGGGTTGGCCAGCCTTGGGTTTCTCTGAGTGCTCCAGCCTTGGGTTATGCTGAGTGCGCTGGCCGCGGTTTGGCCAAGTGCGCCCACCACGGGCCTCTCTGGGCAGCTGCAGCGCCACCCTTACCGCTCCACAAACCGTCATCTTGCTGCTCGCTCTCTGCCTGGCTCTGCCCCGCTTACCAGTCTGGATGAACGTGTCTTCTTTAACTCCTTGGTTGTCGGACTTCCATGCAGTTTGATTTTCTGTCAGATCTTGTTGTTTTTTTGTTTTTAAATTGCTGTGTTTCCTCTTTTAGTTGTGCAAGGAGGCACAGTGTGTCTACCTACACCTCCATCTTGGCTGGGAGTCCATTGTTTGTAATATTTTTAATATATTGAAAAACTTAGTTTGCTAATATTTTGGTGAGGATTTTTGCATCTGTGTTCATCAGACATATTGGCCTTAATTTTCATTTTTGTAGTGTTTTTCTCTGGTTTTGGTATAAAGGTAATGCTTGCCTTGTAAAATGAGTTTGGGAGCCTAGCCTCCTTCTTAGATTTTTGGAACCATTTGAGAAGGATAGGCTTTAATTCTTTACATGTTTGGTAAAATTCACCTGTGGAGCCATTGGTCCAAGATTTTTTGTTTGTTGGGAGGTTTTTGATTACTGATTTGATTTTGTTAGTAGTTACCGGTCTGTTTCTTCCTTATTTAGTCTTGGAAGATTGTATCTTTCTAGGGCTTTATCCATTTCTTCCAGGTTGTTTAATTTGTTGGCAGATAATTGTATTTTTTTATAATCTTTTGTATTTTTCTGGTGTTGGTTGTCATTTCTCCTCTTTCATCTATGTTTTTACTTATTTAGGCCCTCTTTTTTTCTTGATGAGTCTGGCTAAAGGTGTATCAATTTTTAATATTTTCAAAGAACCAGGACTTGGTTTCATTGATCTTTTGTATTTTTTTAGACTCAATTATGTTTATTTTTGCTCTGATCTTTATTATTTCCGTTCTTCTCCTTACTTTGGGCTTTGTTCTTTTTTCTAATTCCTTTATATGTGAAGTTAGATTGTTGATTTGAGAATTTTCTTGTTTCTTGAGGTAAGCCTGTATTGCTATGAATTTCCGTCTAAGAACTGCTTTGGCTGTGTTCCATAGATTTTCTTTGTGTGTGTTTGTGGCGGGGGGGTCATTGTATTTTCATTTCATTCGTCTTAAATATCTGTTGATTTATTTCTTGATACCATTGTTAGCCCACTTACTATTTAATAGCATGATAAATCATGGTTCATATTTTTGTGTGTTTTTTAGTTTTCTTCTTGTAATTGGTTTTTAGTTTTATACCTTTGTGATTGGAGAAGATGTTTGATATGACTTCAGTCTTCTGAAATTTACTGATACTTGTTTTTTGGCCTACAATGTGATGTATCCTGGAAAATGTTCCATATACACTTCAAAAGAATGTGTATTCTGCTTTTGTGTGAAATGTGTATCCTGGACATTTTTAATGTTCTGTTCGACATTCTAGGTTTTGTTTAAATTCTGTAGAAAATATTGGTGGTTTTGTTTTAGTACGCAGTTGACCTGGAGGTGGGTTCATTAGACAAGTTGTGACCAGTTTTCTCTGAGTTGTAGTTTCAGTGCCAGCTTTGTTTACAAAGCTATTACAGAGTTATTTCATTGTGTCCCGTTTGTGTGCCAACCAGTAGCCATTTTAGGACTTGGAAACTAGGTCCGTCCCCTAGTTCAGTTTTCAAAGTCTGTGGTATGCCGCTTAGGGTCATAACCATGCATGTGCAACTCAAGTATAAGCCAAGGAGTTCATAAACAAGTTTCAGAGGTCATTTTCCTAAGTTCTTCTCTTTCTGTGTCTTTCTGGTACTTTACAGTTCTCTGGGGCTACTATTTTGATAATCTGTCCAGAAAGCTGGGGCTTCACTTACTTGTGTTGATAGTGTCGGTGTCTGGGCCTAGGTAGTGGAAGGACAGAGCAAAGATGCATTAGGGGTTTTTCCCCCTCTCTTGGGACCACAGCTCCTCTGACTGGAGAGGATCCCCTCCTTCAGAGCTTAGATAGCCTGCTGTGGTGGACAGAGTTCTAAAGCTGCCTTCCCCAAATTATTATTCTCTTGTTACTCAGTCAAACATTACTCTGGGTACTGCTGTGAAGGGACTTGCCAGATATAATTAAGATTACTAAATAGTTGGCCTTAAAATGGGGAGATTATTTAGGTGGGCCCAATGTAATACTGTGAGCCCTTAAAAGGAGCAGAGATGGGCAGGGAGATTCAAAGTGTGAGAGGGATGTCACCTCTGTTGTTGGCTTTGAGGATAGAAGGGGCATGAGACTTGGAATGTGGGTAGCCTTTAGAAACTGAGAACAATCCCTGCTCTAGTCAGTAAGGAGACAGGGACCCTGGCCCTACAACTGCATGGGGCAATTCTGACAGCAGTCTCAGTGAGCCTAGAATTGGTTTCTTCCCGGATTCCACATAAGAGGCCAGATCACTGCCACCTTTATTTCAGCTTTGTGGGACGTGGAGCAGAGAAATACCTGAGTCTGTTAGATTTCTAACCTACAGAGCTGTGAGATAATAAAATTGTGTTGTTTTAAGTTGCAATAGAAAACGAATATACCTGCAGACTGCCTTGAGCTAGAGGTGGAAGAAAATAGAGGGAGGAGTAAAAAGCATGCAGTTTCTCTTATTCTCTGAGTGGTGGGAAAGCCCATTCCTCTTCCTTATGGCAGAACTAAAGGGCTTCCCCTGGAGTTCTCTCTTTACATCCTGGGTGCCCAGTTCTGGGTTTTGGCTGCGTTGCATCCGCCTGAGAGAGACTGAGGAGAGAGAAGTAGTAAACTTACTACCAGTTTTATGACCTTCTTCCTCAATCCACATACGACTATTCAATTTTTAGTGTCCCCAAATAGCTGCTTTATTTATTCTGTCCTGATTTTATAACTGCATTCAGTAGGAGAGATGGGGTAGGTGTGCTTACTTGATCTTACCCAGAACTGAATTAGATTATTATGAAAAGAATTTTGTTCTTTGTGTGGAGAATGGTAATCTCCAGTGGTAGTTCCTGCTAATACTTTAATGTACATTCTTGCATATTTTATCTTAAACATTTGCAGGTGTTCTTTTTTAAAAACAACAACAGTAAAAATGGGGTCATAATTTTGTAGAGGTTGCTTTTTTTTACTTAAGGTATAGGGACATTTTTACATGTTAGTAGATACATGGTAATAAACCTCACTTTTTTAAATTGTGAATAGTAATACTAAAATAGTAGCAATTACCATTTCATTGAACCAATATGGGAGTATATTAATTTGTTAGGGCTGGTATAATAGTACCACAGATGAGGTGGCTTAAACAAACATTTTCCACAATCTTGGAGACTAGAAGTTTGAGATCAAGGTGTTCTCAGGGTTGCTTTTGTCTGAAGCCTCTCTGCTTGGGTTGTAGATAGCCATCTTCACCCTGTGTCTTCACATGGTGTCTTAGTCAGCTTATGACACTTTACAATACCGTAGACTGGGTAGTTTAAACAACAAAAAATTTATTTTCTCACAATTCCGGAGACTGAGAAGTCCAAGATCAAGGTCCTAGCCAATTTCCTATTGAGGGCAGACAACCTCCTTTCTGGCGTGCTGATGACTGCCTTCTCACTTCATTTTCATATGGTAGGAAGCGGTAGGGAGAAGGGCTGGGGGTGGGGGAGGAAGGGCATGCAAGAACATGTGCTCTGGTGTTTCTTCCTTGTTTGTTTTCCCTTACAACTTCATTTAACTTTTATCACCTCATTACAGACAATTATAGTCATATGCGGTTAGGCCTTCAATTTAGGAATTGGGGCGGGGGACGCACACAGACATTCAGTCCATTGTACATGGTCTTCCCTCTGTACCTGTCTGTGTCCTAATTTCCTTTTTTAATTTTTTTGTTAGGATACCAGTCCTAATGGATTAGGACCTACCCTAAAGACCTCATTTTAACTTGATATATATTGGGAGTTAGGATTTCAACACAGAAATTTTGAGAGGACACAGTGCAGCCCATGAAAGGGTGGTAGTGTTATTTTTTTCCCCTTAAGGTAAGGAAGATGAGGCTCAAAAACCTTGTGTAATGTGGCCAAGCTCACACAGTTGATAAAGGATAGAACCAGGATTCAAATCCAGGTAGACTGGCTTCAGAGCTTGCTTTCTTAACCACCTGGTCATGCCCCTACCTCCATTCCCTGCCTTGGCACTGCAGTTGTTGGGATGTGTCATGGATAATTTAACAATTCTGTATTGAGCATATGGGTTTTCGTTCCTTTTTTTTTATCCTATTAGTGCTGCATTGAACATGATTTTACAGGCATCACAATGCACCTCTGAAAATAATTGCTGTTGTATAATGCCTGGAAATCAATTACTCACAGAAATCATTGTTAAATTTATATGTTTTTGCAAAATGTCCTCTAAAACATCACCTGTTTACTCTCCCTGCAATAACCAATGAGTGTCAAGTTTTAGGAAGGAGCAATGGAAAAACTGCTTCCTGTCATAGGCTACAGATGAATTTGAACTGGGTACTTATTGGGGGTATCTCAGAGTGAAATGAAGGCCATCCTTTTAGATGGGGTGAAAATCGTGTACAGTGATGCATCCTAATCAATTCATGAGTTACTTACTTTTTTTTTCCCCCCAGAATTTTGATTCCGACATAAGCAGTGTGGGAATAGATGGCTGCTGGCAGGCAGAAAGCCAGAGGCTTCTCAATGAGGTGATGGTGGAGCACTTCTTTCGACAAGGAATGCTGGATGTAGCCGAGGAGCTCTGCCAGGTAACAGTGTGCCAACTATGAGAAGGTGAAAAAGAAACAAAGGAACTCTTTGTGGAGTTTTGAGTCGTCTTTTAGCTATAGATAGATTTTTAGTATTTTAATTATCAGAGCTGACCTCATTTTACTAGGAAGTCTTTTTTATAATTGGAGAAAATTAATAATCCTAGAACTTCTTAATTGGATTATTTCCATATTCCTGACCCAAAATGTTGATTCTGAGTCCTCAACAAAGTCTTCAGTAGGGATGCTACTGTCTTCGTTTACTCTTTCGATAGGGAAGGTTAGTATAGAAAAGAACAAAGAGGTTTATGTTTGTCCTTCTGTTCTGGCCCAACCTGTAGAATTTTATCAAATGAATTTCTTCTTTTTTTTTTTTTTAAGATTTTATTTTTATTTATTTTTAGAGAGAGGGGAGGGGAGGGAGACAGAGAGGGAAAGAAACAGCAATGTATGGTTGCCTCTCACATGGCCCTCATGGGGACCTGGCCCGCAACCCAGGCATGTGCCCTGACTGGGAATCGAACCGGGACTCTCTGGTTCCCAGCCCGCGCTCAATCCACTGAGCTACACCAGCCAGGGCTATCAAATGAATTTCAAGCCAAAATTTACTTCAGATGAGTGTCATTTGTCTTTTATTTCTATTAGACATAAGTGTAGGGATCTCAGAACAGTTTACCAAATACCATCTAATCATAATGGTAGCAGCTGCCATGTATTGAGTGCTTACCACTTACCTTTATTTCTCAAGGCAGTCCTGGGAGGTAGCATCTGAGGTCTGGAGCAGTAACTTTCCCAAGGCCATACAGGTTCTTAGTAAAGTAACTAGGTAGGATTCAGTCCCAAATTTATGCATCTTCAAATTGTGTCCTCCCTACCAGGTGATATTGTATTTTCTGATAAGAACAGATACTACACTTGATCTTAGCCAAAAGGCAGGGGGCTTTTTTTATTGTATTTTCTGTTGAAGGGCTGTAAGGATTAAATAATTTAAGGCTAGTCTGTAGACAAAACCTCTAATCCTTTTATATTTTAAACAGATAAACTATAACTCAGGTCTTTCTCCATACTTTATGAGAATTATATTTGTCTATATAAAGTTCCTAAAGCAAATTGTCATTTAGGATTAAGATTGTTTCTAAGTAACAAAGACCGGAAATACCAGTGGCTTAAACAATTTTTTTTTGCACAGAAATAGGAGGTAGTAAGCCATCCACAGTGTATACTATAGAAGCTGTGCTCCATGAAGCTCTTAGGGACCTAGGCTCTTTGTAGCTCTCCTGTTTCTAAGCTGTCCCCTGTCCTCATGTTCTAGTATACCAGTGAAAACTATACCTTTTGGTATTCCAGGAAGGGGCAAAGAGTATATGCTTATAGTTCATTGGCCAGAGCTAATGTGTTGTGGGCATACCCAGCTTTATTCCATATGACTATATGCCCAGCTAAAATTTAGGGGTTCTACTACTTTGGAAAAGGAGAAAGAATGATAATAGGGCTTAGTCATTAGTCTCTGCCATAGAAATACATGTTAAAAAGAAAAATCTTGAATGGTTTGTCCCATATTTAACTTATAATATGCTTTTACTATATCTCTTTATCCCAATTACTGCTAACAAAAGTTCTATTTTTTTCAGGAATCTGGTCTTTCTGTAGACCCCAGTCAGAAAGAACCATTTGTGGAGTTAAATCGAATATTAGAAGCATTAAAAGTCAGAGTTCTGAGACCTGCTCTGGAGTAAGTTACTGAGTTTGTTTTCTTTTGAATACTTTGAGAGAACTCTGTAAGAAAACTTTTTTATAAAACACATTAGAGATTTTGAGATCTGTATCACACCTGGGGTGGATGTCAGAGAAATCAAGGGAGAATTATTTTATTTCTTTTAGCTAAGGGAATATGGGAGATGTGTAATATGAGAAATGGTTAGAGCTTACCTCACTTATCAGTTGATCTGAATTCCCATGAGAGAAAGGGTTTCCTGTATCCAGGCTATACCGTCACTTTAGACTAGCATTATAACTGAGCACTGTTGTTCAGGCAGGCTGAGTGTGATATTTGAACTTCCATAATGGGCCAGGTTCTGTGCTAGTATTCTAAAAAAACAGCATAATTGGAACTAAGTTGTATGTGTAAAGAGAGCAAAGATTGTTATGATGGAGTTCTATTCTAATTACCACTGTCAAATTTAATTATTTACTGTAAACTTGTTATTGCTATGAATTATCTGAAATTACTAAGCTATGATAAATACCATCCTAGAGTGAGTCAGCAGATTTTTTTGTAAAGGACCAGATAGTAAATATTTTAGGCTTTACAAGCCTCATAAGGTCTCCATCACATGTTCTTCTTTGTTTTATTTTACAACCCTTTCAAAAAAGTAAAAAATTAGCTTGGCCATCAGGCATACAAAATGAACAGCAAGCCATATTTGGCCCTTGGCCATAGTTTGCTGACCCTTGTCCTAGAAGTTTTTAATGTGAGTTATTTGTTGAAAGAAAGAAAAAGGGCAGGAGGAGTGGGAGGAAGGGGGGGAGGGAGGGAGGCAGGAAGGGTGGGAGGATGGGAGGAAGGGAGAAAAGCTCCTAAAAGGAAGAAACTGCCTAATAGAAACAGCGATGTTGTTGTGAGATCATGGCCTTAGAATCCTGGCATTTAAAGTTGGCAGTATTTGACCTCATTGTTACCAGGAAAAAAATTGTTTGGAAGATCTTTGTTGATTTTATAAAATGCACAGTTTTTTCTACTAACCTATTTAATTTTTATAACTTAATTTTATAGAGTTCTTAAACCAGTCCAGATAAACAGGTAGAGATAGATAGATTCCTGTGTAAATTTATAAATTATAAATTCCCATATAAATTAAATATGAGGTAGGAAGGTACTATATTTTTGTAGATAGATGATACTTAAATGGTACCATTGGCTATGGTGCATAGTACCTTTATAATTTTTTGATTTTTTTAAAACAGATTTCAGATCTTGATACACCTGGAAGATTAAATTCAGATACCTCTAATACCTCTTAAACAAAGTATGGCAACCACTCTTCTGTTTTCATATTTCATATAGATAAAACATCTATAAAGGGGAGTAAGAGAACCTAATAAAAATATATGGATTTTCCAGATGTTATATAGTGATTTGGAAATAATATTTGAGTTGTTCAAGGTAGTATTTATTTATCCATTAATTTCTCAGGCTTTTCATCAAACTTTTATTGTTTACTGTGTACCAGAGATGGTGCTGAGTATTTGGATATCCTCAGCAAAGTATTCAAGGCCTTTTCCTTTTGAAATGAGGGAAATTGATAAGAGCCTTTTAACTTTGTTCTTTTTCTATAAGATCCAAATGTCTTACTGATAACTGTATCGTACACATCGGTTATTTCTGTAAATGTTTCCTGTTACAGCCTCAAGCAATGCCTTTCAGGCAAAGGGAAGACGTATTCCATTCAGTTGGTGGTAACAGTGTAAATTACAGTAAAAGTTTTCTTATTTTACTTTTCTAGGACCTGTGCCGTGTTATCGATATATATCAGCATAGGGGAATGTAGTGATAATATAGTGTTGAATACTTATAGTATGCCTAGCATTGTTCTGAGCATTTTACATGCATTAATATGTACTTTAACATACATTATTTTAACAGATGTTTTACATGTATTAATTTATAACCCTCACAATAATCCTGTGAAGTAAGTTTTCATTTTACAAAGGAATTGAGGCCTGGAACATACTCCCTGAAAAAAAAGATATAGAATCAAAGGTTATATGATAAACGCTTCACATAATATTTCCTTAATACTCTCCTGTAAGAGATTTACTTTGTTATATTAGGTCCATCGGCAATCCTAAAGAAATGCATTAAACTTTGTACCCAGTGTTTCCCATGCATATTTGACTAAAGAATCCTTCTCCACTGACACTTTCATAATGCCTATTAAAACCCACAAAATTGGAGTTCTGTGGAACATAAGTTTGGAAAATATTAGTATAATGGAAATCCCTATTACAACAACTCAAACTTTTCTAATTCCTGCTGGATATAAGCAGTATTACTTAGCATCTTTTATGGGTAAGGAAGAGAAAACTCACTCTGTGTGTAGCAAAAGTTGAAAAATATAGGACATCAGTTTGGGGAACTGTGGTCCAGATATAAGGGGAAAATATCTTTAAGTTGTGTGGCATCTTCTTTTTGTACCTGTTGGGGGAAGCATATGGAACCACCCAAGAGGGGAAAGAAGAAGGTGAGAGGCTGCAGTAGTTCCTTCCAGGCAGCCTAGGCAGTTGAGGAGACAGGCCAGCCAAAAAAATTAATATGGACAGAGGCCATGGAAGGGCTAGATGAGAAGGAAGTTGGAGAGTGTTAGCTAGTAATTGCAAATAGTGAGAGACAATGGGAAGAAGGCAGAAAAGAATAGTGATATGGTAGAGAGAAATGGCAGAACAGCCATGTACACTTACAGATCAGGAGGCTGCCTCCTTTTTGTTGCTGCCCTTATAGTTCTGGGTTTGTGTGCCCAATGGAAAGGATACAGGACGGAAGATAACACAATGGAATGTAAAAGCCAAGAGGGAAAAACATATTTGGGGTAATAATATCATTTTCCATTGTTTGTTTTATGTTTGTTGCTGGCAAAGTTTAAATGAAAATTTAAGACAATAGATACTCCTGAAGAGGAAGAACAGGCTGGGCCATCACTCATCTGGATATATTCTCACTGTAGAATTGAATAGGCAAGCCATGACAATAGAAAAATTGAGAATCTCTATAAAAAGAAAGGGAAAATTGAAATAAACTATCCATGAAATTGTTTTAAAGAGGAAGGACTTAGACTAGGCCAGGAGGAGGAGCTAAGAAGAAAGACACTGGAGTTTGGTGCTTGTAAAATGCTGAGCTATTATTAACTTGGGTTAATAAAATCTCTTGGTTTAGTGGTAGGAAATTAGCAATAAATAAGGCAATGTTATGTTTAAGTATTAAAAACCACCAGTTTACAGAACTGTGCTGATCAATAGGGTGGCCCCTGCCACACCTGCTGTTAGGCACATTTACCAAACTGCATTTGTGAGAAACTCATGTAAAGTTAGAATTGTGTGTATTGTGTTTTTAAGTAGATTGAAATGTGTAATTCTACAATTTGTACGGTTTCTTAAATGCCATGTTAAGGACAAAGATTCACAGCAGTTCTGAGATGAGTAAAATGTTAGTAATTCCAATGATGGACTCAACCCATATCTGAGAAATTACCATTGACAAGATCTCAGAAATTATGTTAGCTATCCATTTCAGTCTCTAAAGCAAAGTTTATAGGGTTCCTAACTTTTGGCTGAACTTTGATTTTCATCATTTTTGCAGTTCTCTGAATTTTTATGCACTTGATTTAATCACCAGTAATAATCAGCCAGGTCCACAGCTATGGAGTAAATAAATGTCACTCATTTCCCTGAACTTCATTTTTTACCCCCAAGAATATAGCCCTAAAGGAAACTAGAAAAAGGAGATACTCATAAGCCTTGAAAAATGCAATGACAGGTTGTAGTGGAGTGTACTGTGGGAATTGGCAAGAGGCATTTTTATTTCACTATTACCAGAAATAGACACCAGCACAGATTGGCCAAATTGTGAGAGGAGGGAGAAAAACAGATTAATTCTGTCAGTTAGATTCCTAGGGGAGAACAGCAAACTGTGAAGGTAGAATCTTGTTTTAATTATTTTTGGAATGATATGGAAATTCTAAATGTGGAGCTAACAATGTGCCAAGTCTTTTTGAGGCCTGACAAGTAGGATAATTGATGCTTAGTGTTTCTGTAGGGTAACTGTAGATGTGGGTTCCTAGTAAGTATTATCATTTTAGGGTCTTTTTATGGAAGAGGCCCAAAAGGTCTGCAGGGTGCAGGGGCAGGGAACAGAGACAGGCAGTTGTGACGTTGTGACCTTAGTGGATGTCATCTCTTTGTCTGCAGTATTTCTCTAAAAAGGAGTGGTCCCACAGCTGATGATGCTCTTCTAGCCTACATTGGAGATTTGGGAGCAGAATTTCTTTTTTTAAAAGATCATAGTAAAGTTATAATATAACTGAATGTTTACTAGCTTGCTGGTTTATGCAGTAGTGGTAGTTGGTTTATTAAAAATTAAAATCAAAAGTGTTCTGCTAGAAATGCCATTCTCCAGAGTATAACATCCTATATTCTCAAGTCTCTCACTAGGTTTTTCTCTTTCTGGTCATGTTTTCCAATGCTTTGTAGACAGCGGGTTAAGCTTTTGGTTCTGATTATAGTTTTGTGCTTTGTAGATTTTTGATTTGGTTGTTACAAGGTTAATTAAGCCTGTGACTATCTTCTACCCCCATTTTTGCTCCATGAATCAAATACCCAAATATTCACTGTGAACTTCTAGCTAAGAAAACTTGAAACATTATTGAAGGGGATTAACTCATACATGCACATTGTCATATTCTCACCCAGTTGCTTCTATAAAAATTAAAATGGCACAGAGTATTACATGGAAGTGTCCATGTAACTTTTTAAAAATATAATCTTAGAATTTTCTTACTGAAAATATGACTTTGAAGAATGGTCACAGTTCATCCATTCAGTAAACACCTGCTAAGTAGTTATTATTGTGTGTCTTTTTGGGCCAGTCTCTGTGTACAGTGCTTTATCCAGTCCCCTCTTTTAATGCCCACAACCCTTCAAAGTGCTCCTATTTAATAGTAAGGAAACAGGCTTTTAGAGAATTAAGTAGTAGATTGCCCAAATTTGCACTGCAGAGCTGGATTTGAGTCCATGAATAGTTGATTCTTCTAACCTGTACTCCTTATCTGTATACCACATTCAAAGTAGGGTGTGTGACAAGATGAGCAAGACACAGCCCCTGCCTTATGAGACCAGAAACCGTCCTACCAAATAGATGATACAGTGAGCCATGTGAGAGGTTCACATAAAGAATATCTAAAGTTTGGTGGATTATTAGGAAAATTATAGACAGTATGGTAATTCAGCCTGGGCCTTGAGTTTTTCAACTCTATACTCAGCTACTTAATTCGTGTTTGTACTTTTGTAAAAAATTAACTAGCACCCATGTTGGGAGAAAGGCTTCTAATTTTGTAGAGGGAACAAGTCTTCTCACTGGACTAGCTTTAATTTACCTGGACACATCACTATTGATGGTAATGCAAGTTGCTAGACCAGATTATCTGAACATGTTTGCATGTTTTTCTTGGTCTGCACATCTCTCCCTTCATTCTATTCTCAGTGGGCCTATTTTCCTTCTTTAATTCTTCATACTACATGACAGATGACTTTAATTTATCCTGTTGGACAACCACTGCTTTCTTCATCTACTGGTTGCATAATATCCCTTCCTGGCATAAACCTCTTGGTTTTCCAGCCTAGCCCTTCTTCGCCTTAAAAAAGAAGAGTGGAGGGGCAGACATCTTGGTGGAAAATAGAAAACAAATCTCATTTTTCTCCTAATTCTTTCAGATCTATGGTAATAGGACATAGAATCCCAAACTTGATGAGTTCCTCAAATTTACATCTTTCTTTATTGTACCACTGTGAGCCTTCCTTGTCTTTATAAAGTAACCTCCTGCCTCTAAGGTCCCTGTGTTCTTTCTGTATTGAACCTATGGACAGCCCTCTCTGTGCAGTTCCAGTATGCCCAAATTTTATGTACCATGGTTTGAGTAACACTAGTTCAACACAGTTCAAATTTCAGTTACTATTATGTTAACTGTGAATAATTGCATAAAATACAAACGTCCATGTCAACTCTTCAGTCTACAAGTTACTATATAAATAATAGGTGTGCATCATGATTATCTTCAATCACATCACTTCCAAGTCTCTCAGTGATTGGGTCACTCTGCATCTGTTATGAATTACACCCTCGGAGCAAGTATGTGGTTGTATTGGCACCTATCTCCTAGTGATAAACCCATGTAATATATACAGAAATGGGTTATTGAAAGAGAGACTTGGTCAACAAAAATGAATTACTAGAAGTTAAATTGAATGTTATTAGAAAGATTTGAAAGGGAACACAACAAAGTGAAGCTGTGACAAAACCTAGGCCTGCACAAAGCTATGGTATAAAGCATATGGAAACAGTTTTATGAATAAAAAATCAAGTTTGCTTCAACATCTTATAACTTAAATTGCACAGGAAATAGAAAGCTCCTTATGGTTTAAATGATGGATCATATATTCTGCTTTGGATTGAAGACTTAAAAGTAAAACCAAAAACACCTCCATCAGTTTGACTAACATTCAGGCCAAAGTGTTGAAGTTAGTATAGCCTCGTTGAAAGAAAACAGTTTGGGCTTCTGGTCAAGATGAGGCATAGGTAGACATGGCTTGCCTTGTACAACCACATCAAAATTACAACTAATCTACAGGACACACATCATCAGAACCATCAGAAATCAAGTTGAATGGAAGTCTGACAAATATTCTACTAAAGAAACCATATCCGTTCAGACTGGTAAGTGACGTGGAGACATGGAATGGGCTGTTCCATCCGCATGTGTGGTGGATAAAATTTCAGGAGGGATATCTGAGGAGTGAGGTGCCCCAGCCCCACACCAGGCACCCCAGCCTAGGGTTCCAGTGCCAGGAAGATAAGCCTACATAACTACTGACTGTAAAAACCAGTGGTGTTTAAGTCAGTCATATGAACTCTACTGATTCCCAAACAGTGCCTCTTAAAGGGCCCACACACATACTTAGACCCACTCCCTCTGAGCTCCAATACCAGGGTTGCAGCTTGAAAGGAACCAGTGACTATGGGGAGGAACTGAAGTGTCTGCCGTCACGGTAAGAGCTCAGGGGACAGCTTTTTCTGAAACAGAAAAGTGGGCAGAGGTCGTTGTTCCTTTTCCGAACCCTCCCCCAACAGAGCCACAGAGCTGGCCTGTGGGGATATAACCAAGACTCTATTAACCTGGCTCACAAGGTTTGCACCGCCATGGGGAAACCCTAAAGCTCTGCCCTACCCAATTTATAGCCCACCCAAGCTGTTAACAGTGGCTTTTCCATATGAATGGCTAATCTCAGCTCAGGTTTCACATTTTCCTAAATCTTCTCAAGCAACAACCAGCCTCAGTGAGCCACCAGACATCTGGCTAAGCAGCCCTAGGCTTGGCATTAGCAGCAGCCAGCTTTGGATCAAAGTTTGGCCTCACGTGGGAACTTCCAAGCCCAGCACAAGTAGCAGTAACCTGAAGATTGCTTTTGTAGCTTATGCTCAGTGGCCTCGGGTGGAACACAGGTGGTGGCTGACCCTGGCCAGCACCACCCAGGAAACCCGAGAGCTTGTGTACCTAGTGGACAACTACAGACCATGTCAGAGCACCACCACACTGCCCCTTGCACAGCTGATCCTCCACAGAGGGCAGAGATTGGTGGTCAGTAGTCACAGCCAATCCTTGTAGCTGACTAGGTAAATCTCTCCCATTGACCTGCTGACAGCAATCGAAGCTCAACTGCAGGAGGGTGCAGCTCACCCAGAGGGTGCACCTCAAGTACCCAGCTTGGGTAATAGAGGAGGCGGTACCACTGGACGTTACAGGACACCTGCTACTTTAGGCCATGCTACCAAGACAGAGAGTCATAGCAGCTCGACCTTACGTAAAGAAACAAACACAGGGAAGCTGCCAAAATGAGGAGACAAAGAAACATGGCTCAAATGAAAGAACAGATCAAAACTCCAGAAAAAGAACTAAATGAAATGGAGATGAGCAGTTTATCAGATGCACAATTCAAAACACTGATTATAAGGATGCTCAAGGAACTTAGTACCTCAACAAGCTAAAAAAGACCCGGGCATATCATTGCTTTGATTCTTGGATGAAGCCAAGAATCAAAGCAATGATATGGAACAAGAAGAAAAAAGAATCCAAAAAACCGAGGATACTGAAAGAGCCTCTGGGACAACTTAAAGTGTACCAACATTTGCATCATGGGGTACCCAAAGGAGAAAAGAAAGAACAAGAAATTGGAAATCTATTTGAAAAAATAGTGAAAGAAAACTTCCCTAATTTGGTGAAGGAAATAGACATGCGAGTCCAGGAAGCGCAGAGAGTCCCAAACAAGATGGATACAAAGAGGCCCATTCCAAGACACATCATAATTAACATGCCAAAGGTTAAAGATAAAGAGAATCTTTTTTTTTTTTTTAAGTAAAAATGTGCTATGAAGACACTTGGCATACCATCATAGCGAATTTAAAGGGAAGATTTTACTTTTGCATGGTGTCTGGCTGTGTAAACTACTGACAAAAAGAACACACTATTCAGCCAAGTCTTAAAGAGAAAATCTTAAAAGCAGCAAGAGAAAAAGCAGTGGGCTGTCTATAGGGGAATTCCCATAAGACTCAGCTGATTTCTTAAAAGGAACTTTGCAGGCTAGAAGAGATTAGAAAGAAATATTCAAAGTCATGAGAAGCAGAGACCTTCAGCCAAGATTGCTCTAGCAATGATATCAAATGATACCCAGCAAAGGTATCATTTAGAATCAAAGGGCAGATAAAGAGATTCCCAGACAAGAAAAAAACTAAAGAGTTTATCATCACCAAACCATTACTCTATGAAATGTTAAAGGGACTTATTTAGAAAAAGAAGATGATCAAAACTATGAACAACAAAATGGCAATAAACATATACCTGTCAACGGTTGAATCTAAAAAACTAAGCAAACGAGGAGCAGACAGAATCATGGATACAGAGAGCGTTTTGATGGGTGCCAGATGGATGGGGGATGTGAAAGAATGGGTGAAGAGGTGAGGGTATTAAGAAGTACCAAATGGGAGTCACAGAATAGTTATGGGGATATAAAGTACAGTACAGGAAATGGAGTAGCTGAAGAAATTATGCGCATGACCCATTAACATGAACAAAGGGGTGCAGATTGCGTGAGGGAGTGTGGGGTGCTTGGTTGGGGCGGGCAAAGGGGGAAAAGTTGGGACAACTGTAACAGCTTAATCAGTAAAATATATGAGGTCTGTCCAGTAAAAGTCTAGCCATTTACGGCTGGTTTGTTTACAATGAGAATGGTTTGCGTGACATCAATATAACCTGGCAGCCAAGGAGAGTGGACTAGAATGTACATTGTGAACAGTGATGCCTTCACTGTACTAGTCAGTGGAGGTGGTAGACACTGTTGAGTGAACATGTGTACTCTGTGGCTATCATATTCAAGTGACTGAGCAAGTAGAGCAACTGATCTGTATCAGATTTTGCATTAAGCTTGAACAGTCCTCCGTGGAAACTATTGGGATGATTCAGAAGATTGCATATATGGGCAACTGGTGATTGGCAGCTTTATCATGATAATGCACCCACTCATGCATTATGTCTTGTGCAGAGTTTTTTGGCAAAACTTCAAGTCACCCAGGTTACTCAGCCCCCTTACATCTCAGGTTTGGCACCCTACAAACTTCTGGGTTTTCCCAAAACTAAAATCACCTTTGAAAGGGAAGAGATTTCAGACTTTTGATAAGATTCAGAAAAATTTTAAAAAAAGAAAAATTCAGGACAATATGATGGGGCAGCTGATAGCGATTAGGAGAACTTTGTGAAGTCCCAAGGTGCCTACTTTGAAGGGAACTGAGGTATCATTGTCCTGTGTATGATGTTTCTTATGTCTTATATCTTCTTCAATAAATGTCATCATCTCAGAAGTTATCATGAATTAACCAATGTTAAGTTACCTGGTGAAGCTGCTAGTGTGGATCAGAATGCTGCTGTGAAATTTGTATCCAGATTTCAAAGATCAGTTAAGGTGGATGTTATGATTGCCAAGGAATGCAACGCCATCAAGAACTTACACAACAAAAGATGTAGGGTTGTGAAGTGGTCATAAAAGAGATAATGATATATGAACCTTTTTTGTTTAAATTAGGAGAGAACACAGAGTGACTGTAAGACCTATGCTTATCTGGCCGGTTATTTGTGGCAAAGGAATTAGGGGGTCAGGAAAATATAAATGTGTTTGCCAAAGTACAGCCCTGGGGGTATGAGGCAGAGGTCCTGTAGGGCAAGGGTTTCACCTGAGTGCTTATGTATTTGGGGGGTATATCATCCCTAGTTTAGAAAATGACATTTTGCCAGGGAGAGAAGCTTACCAATAGTTATTCTAAATCCCTTCCCTTCTAAGATTTAGGCTTAATATAATATTTAGAAGTTAAATGAATATAACACGTTGTTTCAGAATAGAATGACAAGAAATAAAACTAAGAAACATGTGAAAACTTGTATCCTATGAATTTGGGTTTTGCATTCTCCTGTATTCCATCAGCTCATTTTTGTAATGGATGTCTATTTTTCTAAAAATTTTGGGGGGCGGGGCGGGAATTAGCAATGCTAGTTTTTTCTGATTATTTTGTAGCCTTGTTTATAACAATTTGAAAATGTGTAAAAATAAATTCAAGTAATAAATTAGAAATTACATTGTCTAAAGAAATACCTCCAAGTAAAAAAATAGGGCACCTATATTTGTAGCTTGAAAAACTTGAATTTATAATTTATGGTTTGAATTACTTGTAGGAAATGAAATTTGCAATTACTTTGTTAGCTTTCTGATGAAAATGGAAGAAATTTTGTTTACTTTTGCATTAGCTTAATAATGTATTATATTTTATGTATAAGAATAGTATACGTTTACTGTAGAAAACTTAGAAGACATAGGACAGCATAGACTACTTCTAAAATCGTTGTCATTTGGAGTACTGTTAGCTGCTGTTCACTCGTGTGTCCTCATGGTTGTTTTTAGCCCCTTGGTGTTTGGTGCTCAAATAGTTGGTGTCCTGTTCTGATTAGTCATAGCCGATGTTATAGTAGCTGATAAATAATGTGTGAAATCCAACTTTTTGGGAGTCATTAATGTTAAAAATTCTGGTAACTGGAAGTTAATTTTTTTCTATATATCACGCTGTTTTTCCCCCTCACTTAACATATCCAGTGGTCCTTGGTAAATTGTGTTAGGTGGGGAATATTTGTCCAACTAAAGGTCAAGTTGAAGAATATAATACTAACACTTCTATATCTTGATATGCAAAAAATGAAAAAATAAAAGTAATGCTTCTTACCACTTGATTGCAAAATTGACTTTAACTGCTGGCTAGTATGCATTTCTGTTTTAGTGCTTACCTGAACTGGTAGTTCTAGCTCCAGTTATTGGTTATTCAAACTGTACTAATAGGCCTGAGTCACTGTAGTTTGGAGCATCAGTATTTTTTGTCATTAGTCCTGTGTTTGTTCCTATCTTTCTGGCACAGTGTAATACACTATAGCAGGGATGTGAAACTCATTTTAACCAGGGGCACATCAGCCTCCCGGTTGCCTTCAAAGGGCCAAAATAAGTTTAGGACTGTATAAATGTAACTACTCCTTAACTGTTAAGGAGTTGAAATTACATTTGGCCCTTTGAAGGCAACTGCAAGGCTGATGTGCCCCTGGTGAAAATGAGTTTGACACCCATGTACAATATGATGTTTATGTGGCTTTATTTGCCTGATCAGACTGAAAGCAACTTAAGAGTAAACACTGGTGTTTACTGTTTTTAATTCCAAAGTGAGTAGCACAAAATCTTGCACCTAACAAAAGTTTAAAGATTGATGGTCCCCTTTCAGAATCTAGTGATTCATTTTCAGTTTAACAGGAAAAAAAGTAGTGGATCTAGGCAATTCAGTAGTGAGTCTCATGGCTGACAATCTCCTTCAAAGTGTGGCCTAGCACAATTCCAAATCAGTCATGTAAGTCATCAGAGTCAATCGTGCCTTAGTGTAAAAGCATACTAAGTATGTAATTGTCATCTAACAATATTTTTTTCTTTTTTTCATTGGTTGAAAACCTCTTTAGTTTTAATTGTTATGTTTACTTTTATACAAATGTCTCTAGGCCTAGGGATTGATGTTACCAGCAACTTCCACAAGATGGCAGACCAAACACTTTTTTTCTTGTTACTAGGTTTCAAACAATTTTGAATACACCTTACTTAAGCTGTTAATAATTGTTAAAATCGTTTTTGCTTTTTCTTTAGGTGGGCGGTATCAAACCGAGAAATGCTTATAGCCCAAAACAGTTCCTTGGAATTTAAGCTACATAGACTGTATTTTATTAGCTTGCTAATGGGTGGAACTACAAATCAGCGGGAAGCATTGCAATATGCTAAAAATTTTCAGCCATTTGCCCTAAATCATCAAAAAGGTGAGTCCTGAGTCACATATTTTTTAATGTATTTTATTTTATTATATTTTTAAGTTATATTTTATTGATTATGCTATTACAGTGGTCCCAATTTTTTCCCCTCTTGCCTCCTCCCTAGATCCCCCACACTTCCTCAGGTAATTCCCGCACCATTGTTTATGTCCATGGGTCATGTATAGGTTTTTTGGCTACTCCATTTCTTGTACTGTGCTTTACATCCCCGTGGCTATTCTGTAACTACCTATTTGTTCTTAATTCCCCCACTCCTTTGTCTATTTCCCCACATCCCCTCCCATCTGGCACCCATCAAAACGCTCTCTGTATCCATGATTCTGTCTCTGCTCCTCTTGTTTGCTTAGTTTTTTAGATTCAACCGTTGATAGATATATGTTTATTGCCATTTTATTGTTCATAGTTTTGATCATCTTCTTTTTCTAAATAAGTCCCTTTAACATTTCATAGAGTAATGGTTTGGTGATGATGAACTCCTTTAGTTTTTTTCTTGTCTGGGAATCTCTTTATCTGCCCTTTGATTCTAAATGATACCTTTGCTGGGTATCATTTGATATCATTGCTAGAGCAATCTTGGCTGAAGGTCTCTGCTTCTCATGACTTTGAATATTTCTTTCTAATCTCTTCTAGCCTGCAAAGTTCCTTTTGAAAAATCAGCAGTCTTAAGGGAACACCCCTGTATGTAATTAACTATTTTTCCCTTGCTGCTTTTAAGGTTCTTTATCTTTAACCTTTGGTATTTTATTTTATTTTACTTTTTTTAAAGATTTTATTTATTTATTTTTAGAGAGAAGGGAAGGGAGGGAGAAAGAGAGGAAGAGAAATAGTAATGTATGGTTGCCTCTCACATGGCCCTCATGGGGACCTGGCTCAGCAACCCAGGCATGTGCCCTGGCTGGGAATCAAACCGGGACCCTTTGGTTCCCAGCCCACGCTCAATCCACTGAGCTACACCAGCCAGGGCTTAACCTTTGGTATTTTAATTATGATGTGCCTTGGAGTGGACCTCTTTGCATCCATCTTGTTTGGGACTCTCTGTGCTTCCTGAACTTACATGTCTATTTCTTTCACCAAATTAAGGAATTTTTCTTTCATTATTTTTTCAAATAGATTTCCAATTTCTTTTTCTTTCTCTTCTTCTGGCACACCCAAAATACAAATGTTGGAATGATTGAAGTTGTCCCAGGGGCTGCTTACACTGTCCTCATTTTTTTAATTCTTTTTTTCTTCATGTTGTTCTAATTGGTTGTTTTTTGATCCCTTATGTTCCAAATCGCTGATTTGATTCTCAGCTACATCCACTCTAGTATTGTTTCCCTGTAAGTTGTTCTATATTTCAGTCAGTGTATCCTTCATTTCTGACTGGATCTTTTTTATGCAGTTGAGGTCCTCACTAACTTCTTGAACATGCTTATAACCAGTGTTTTGACTCTGAATCTGATAGATTGCTTGTCTCCATTTTGTTTAGTTCTTTTTTCTGGAGTTTTGATCTATTCTTTCATTTGGGCCGTGATTCTTTGCCTCCTCACTTTGGCAGCCTCCCTGTGTTTCTTTCTATGTTTATGTTGAGCTGCTATGACTCCCTGTCTTTGTAACATGGCCTAATATAGCAGGTGTCCTGCAGGGTCCAGTGGCACTGCCTCCCCTATTACCCACACTGGGTACTCAAGGTGCGCCCTTTGGGTGGACTGATTATACTCTCATCTTGTAGTTGAGCCTTGATTACTGTTGGCAGGTCAGTGGGGGGGATTTACCCTGGCCAGTCAGCTGCAAGGACTGGTTGTGACCACTGACCACCAACTTCCACCCTACGTGGAGGATCAGCTGTACAGGGGCAGTGTGGTGGTGCTCTGACGTGGTCTGTAGTTGTGCACTGGGTGCACTGGCTCTGGGGTTTCCCAGGTGGTGCTGGCCAAGGTCAGCCCCCACCTTTGTTCTGCCTGGGGCCACCCTGCCTGAGCTGTAAAGCAATCTGAGATGGCTGCTGCTTGTGGTGGGCTTGGACTTTCCCAGATGAAGCTAAGCTGTTAGTCTAGGCCGGCTGCTGCTAGTGCCAGGCCTGGGGCTACTTAACAAGAGGTACAGGGGCCTGGGGGCTCACTGAGGCCAGCTGTTGCTTGTTTGAGAGGATTTAGGGAGTTGTGAAGCTAGAGCCAAGACCTGCCGTGCATATGGAAAAGTCATTGTTAACAGTTTGGGTGTCCTGGTAAATTGGTTGGGATAGAGTCTGAGGGGGTCTCCAGGGTGGGGCAAACAATGTTAGCCAGGTTGATGGAATCTCAGATGTGACATTCGCCTGCTGGCTGTGTGGCTCTGTGGGGGAAGGGTTCAGAAAGGGGACAGCGGCCTCTGCCCACCTTTCTCCCCGAGAGAAAGCTGTCCTCCAGCTCTCGCCTTGATGCCAGACACTTCAGTTCCTCCCTGTATGCCACCGGTGCCTTCCAGCTGCTGCCTCAGTGCTGGAGCTCAGAGGGAGTGAGTCTGAGTAAGTCGGTGTGTGGGTTCTTTAAGAGAAACTGCGTGGGACTCCAGCAGGTTTTTCCACTGACTCAATTCCCCCTGATTTTTGCAGCCAGGAGTTAATGGAGGCTTATCTTACTGGCACTGGAACCCTGTGCTGGGGTGCCTGGTGTTGGCATCCCTTGCTCCCTAGATACCCCTTCTGAATTTTAATCCACTGCATGTGAATGTGGGACCAATCCACTCTGTGTCTCTGCCCCTCCTTCTCTCCTCCCAGTCTGGATGGATGTGGTTTCTTAAATTCCTTAGTTGTCAGAGTTCCATTTAACTTGATTTCTGATGGTTCTTGGTGATGGTTCTATATATATTAGTTGTAATTTTAATGTGGTTGTTCGAGGAGGTGAACCGTGTTTACCTATGTGGCCATCTTGCCAGGAAGTCTAAATGAATCACTTGTTTTTAATGTTTGCAGCAGACCAGTAGCCACTACTGGAATTGAAGCATATCTTAAGTAGATCTAATATGTACTTCCTAGTGAATGAAAACAGCTGTAGATGATAATCACAGAAAAAGCTGTGACTGGGTCTAGAGCAAAAAGAGTAATAAAGACTCATAAATGAAATGTCAGGTCAAATGCAGCCTAGCAAATACTAAACAATATTGTTATGAAGTGGAGAAAATCAGATGAAGCCAACTTATGAGTCTGGTTAGATTGACAGGCCTCTTGTGAATTTGGCCAGCAGGATTCATATGCCATGGCAGCGGGTAAATAAATTTACACGTAATATACTGGACTAGAAATTCCAGGACCATGCGTCCCCTCCATTATCATCTTGGAGAGGCCCTGAGCCACGTGTCAACCAGCTTTTTATTGCTGTTTCTTGGGCACTTTACATCTGAATGGTGTTCATTAACTATGCATGGATTGTAGATTTACATTAGGTGGTAGACACCCAAGTTAGCGAATCAAGAGGATAGATATGCAAATGAAAAGACAATAGGCTTGGGCTGACTCACTGGTCTGAGGAAGCTAGGCATGCATTAGCATAAGTTCTTTTGATTCAGGGAGAGAGAGGTTTTAGTAAGAGCAAGTTTTTAAATCTAAGAAATATGCCATCCTGATTTACCCACAGGAAATTCCTCTGTCACACACGTGGGTCCTGCTTGCTGTCTTATGTTCCACAGGAGTCCTTGCTCCCTTAGATATGAAACATTAGAGCTACAATTCCATGGTGAGATGCATGAATTTCCTTTAGGCCTTAGAATTGGAATTCAAATATTTAGAAGCAGAAATGCTTATTCGTCCAGATCATGGTGGCTCTGAAGGGGTTTCAAATGTAGTGAACTGAAATATTAGCCAAGAAATGAATGCACACACAATACAGCATGCTTTGTTTTCAAACATTTGTCAGCTTTTCACCTGCATACATACAAGACCAAATAGAATAAAGATTGCACATGGAGCCCTCATAGATTTAAGTTAATTTAAAGCAGGTTATTTCTGCAGTGCCGTATACATAAGTACTCAGTAGCCAAAGGGCATTGGGTGAGCTTTCAGGAGACTTGCATCTGGGCCTTGGCCTCACTATGTACTTCCAAGCTTTGTGACTTTGTAAAAGTCATGTTAAGTTTTTGATTCTCAGTTTTCTTTTGTAAAACTGGAAATAAGTTTTTGTTACTGATGTCTATAACAGTAAACTTTCTGTGGATGCTTTGTGTGGAGCTGTATTGAGTTGTTGATGTTGTTGAGAAACAGGCTGAGTGGAGAGAGGAGTTCTCTGAAATAACTAGTCACCCCTCCCTTAAAAAAGTCAGAAAGAGACATTGCATTTTGGGGGATTTGATATTAAACTGAAGAGACATCAGAAAGAGTGTTTGCTCCCCCTTCCCTGGCCCCCATGCTGCTGTTACTGCCACAGCAAAGTGTCTCAGAGCGTGCCAGGGTGTCACAGTGGGAGTAAGTGTAGTTCTACAGTCAAATATATGTGGTGGTCCCTTTTATAACATAATTATTGCTCTTTAAGATACTGTTAATTATACTACACTATTTGTAACAATAAAATAACTGCAAGACCAATGTTTAGTGCTTTCTTTTTTCCCCTCCCTTTTCTCTGTACTGTTTCTTTAAGGTGAAAGGAGAAGTCAAGCTTTAAGACCAGAATTCTAAAAGACATTTTGAATAAATTATTTTAGGCTGTGTCAGTTGGGGGGATTCTTGCCTTTCTCAGACTATTACCTGCAAGCCAGCTCTATTTCGGGTATAATCATTCACACCTCTAAGTTGCTGCTGCTTTTGTTTAGACATTCAGGTCTTGATGGGAAGCCTCGTGTACCTGAGACAAGGGATTGAGAACTCACCCTATGTTCACCTGCTTGATGCAAACCAGTGGGCTGACATTTGTGACATCTTTACACGGGATGCCTGTGCTCTTCTGGGGCTTTCCGTGGAATCCCCTCTCAGTGTCAGGTATGGAAATTGGTCCTGTTACTGAAATGTGCATCATATTGGTTAGTTCTTAATTTGTTACCTAGTTCTTGATGTTTAAAGCTGAGAGATTGTCTTTCTGAAGAAGAGTGCAGTTGGTATTTTAAGAGATTGTCACAATTGACAGTGACAGTTTTAGAGCAGTGGTTTTTTTTTGTTTGTTTTGTTTTCTCTTTCCAGGTTTATTGAAGAATAATTGACACATAAAATTGTATCTATTTAGGACTTTGGTCAAGATGGTGGCTTAGGTAAACACAACTCACCTCCTCACACAACCATGTCAAAATTATAAATAAAATAGAACAACCATCACTCAGAACCATCAGAAATTGAGCTCAATGGAAGTCTCACAACTATGAAATTAAAGAAACCACATCCATCCAGACTGGTAGGAGGAGTGGAATGGGCTGGTCTCACACCCATGTGTGGTGGACAAAAATTTGGGAGGGATATTTCAGGAATGAGGAGTTCCAGCCCACACCAGGTTCCTCAGCCCAGGGTTCCAGGGCCAGGAAGATAAGTCCCCATAATTACTAACTGCAAAACCAGTGGGGATTGAGTCGGTAGAAGAAACTTCTGGAGTCCCAAGCACTTCCCCTTAAAGAACCCACACATGTACTTCAAGAATCACTCCCTCTGAGCTCCAGCACTGGGGTAGTAGCTTGAAGTGTCTAGCATCCAGGCAGAAGCTGTCTGGATGAACGTGTCTTCCATTATTTGGTTGTTGGACTTCCATAAAGTTCAATTTTTCTGTCAGTTCTGGTTGATTTTTGTTTAAATTGTTGTTTTCCGTCTTTTGGTTGTGTGAGGAGGCACAGCATGTCCACCTACGCCTCCATCTTGGCCGGAAGTAGAGCAGCGGTTTTTAAAGTGTAATCCATGAACCTTTGGGGTCCTGAGCCTTTTCCACTAGGTTGACATTTGCACAGATGGTGCAGAAACAATGGTGAGTTAATTGCTTGAGCCTTAGCACAGATCAGAGCAGTGGTCTGAAAATCCCATTTTCCTCACCACCACACACTTGCAGCTTAAGACATGCTAGTTTTACTTTAAAATGTTCTTGATAAAACATTAAAATGATTAGTTTTATTAAATACTGACTTTTGAGTACACATCTTTTTAATGTTTGTGTGACAGAATAGGAAGTTCACATAAAACACTTCAGCTTCATGCTAAAATATGATTATCATCTCAAGAAAAAGCACCTGTATGTTGTTAGAGTTATGAGCTAATAAGCTGGGGGTTTTTTTTCTTTTCATGGAACACAGTTGTTACTTGAAAGCATCAGTAAGAGACGGACTACAATTATTCATACTCAGGTGTTTAGCAGACATTTTTTGAAATAAACAAAGTGAGCCTGTCATATCAAGGAAAACAACTAACAGCATCTTTTGCCATAATGATAAAATTTAAGATTTGGAGCTACAGTAGAAATTTTGGAAAACTTGTGCTGCCACTGTGAGCTTGACACCTTTCCAGTATCTAAAGACTTTTCTGATTTGCTTGGGATATTAATGAATTTGACTTTTTTGATAATGTATAATTAGATACGTTAATTCTTTGGAGGTCTTAATTCAGCAGGATCTTACAAAGTGATGCATTGAGTAAAAGAGTCATTCAAAGTACAAGACAGACCATTGGAGTTGAATGTAGAACAGTACAAAAATTCAGTGGTAAGGATTCGGATGCCATGGTATAACTGACTTTTAAGAAACGACTCCTTGTTTAGTTTTGATGTGACATTGAAAAAGAATATCCACAATTATCTGAAAAGGCAGTTAAGTTACTATAGATGTGTGTGAGGCTAGATCATTTACTTCAGCCCGAAGAACACATTGCAACAGATTGAACGCAGAGGAAGATTTAAGAATGCTTTTGTCTTCCATTAAGCCAGTCATTAAAGAGCTTTGTAAAGTGTAAAGCAGTGCCAGTCTTCTCATAGATTTACTTTTGGCTTAGAAAATAGGGGGTTTTGAGTAAGAATATCATTTATAACATGTAATAAGTTTATTATTTTTAAATGAATTAATATTTTAAAAATTTATTGGTTTTAATTTCTAGTGCAATAAGTGATGATAGATATATCCACAAAAACACATGCTCTTTGCCCGGCTGGTGTAGCTCAGTGGATTGAGCGTGGGCTGGGAACCAGAGGGTCCCGGTTCGATTCCCAGTTGGGGCACATGCCTGGGTTGCAGGCCAGGTCCCCGGTGAGGGCCATGTGAGAGGCAACCATACATTGCTCTTTCTCCCTCCCTTCTCCTCTCTCTGAAAATAAATAAATAAAATCTTAAAAAAAAAAACATGCTCTTTGATGTCCTTAATATTTAAGCAAGCAAAGAGGACCTGAAACCAACAAGTTTAAGAACCTGTTCTAAGAAAATAACTTTTTCACTTTTCATTTAATTCCGCAAGTGTTTTAATTCCTGCTGTGTGCCAGGCAATGTGTGGGGTACAGTCTGTGTTCCATAGGGTGCACCATTGGAGTGCAGGAGACACTCATGCATTTAACTATAATGCAGGGCCAGGCCACAGGTCAGGTTTTCTGGGGGACAGACTCTGAAATGGGTGGAGAGGGACAGGAAGAGGTTCCTGGGATCAGCCCCTGTGGTGGGAATAAAAGCAGCAAGATTAGGCAGAGGGAAAAGTTGAAATGTGAATGCAGGCTAACTAAAGGCCTCAACCCATCCCTGAGGACCTCCCATGTGGGGACCTCAGGGCTGGGCTTTTGTATCCCTGTGGAATGTTCATCAGATGTGACCCTGGTGGGGTGGAAAGTCCTGAAGAGGGACTGTGCTGAGAATTGACTACTTGCCCTTCTAGACCTGAGTACTTGTGCCCTGAACAGGGGTGATCTGGGTCTAGAAGGAACTGTACAAGAAAATGTTTCAGAATGTCATTAATGACTGGTAGTAGAGCCCGTGAGTCTGGTGGTTCTGTATAACTTAAAATCTTTGTGTGCGCATGTGCACATATGTGCTAATTTTGCAGAGCAGAGGGCTCTGTGCCCTGTCCGATTGTAAGAGCTCTCTGCACATGAAGTCTGGAGGAATTGACATTTGTAGGACCAAGCTGTCTGACACTGGCCTGACATTAACATTTCCTCTTCTGTTCTCCCAGTTTCTCAGCAGGTTGCGTGGCACTGCCAGCTTTAATTAACATTAAAGCTGTGATTGAACAGAGGCAGTGCACTGGAGTTTGGAACCAGAAGGATGAATTACCCGTGAGTTTCTTTTCTATTGGTTATTTACCTTTCCTGCTATTAGAAGAATATGAATGTTAAGGATTTAAAATGTCAGTCTTGCCTTTTAACTGGGGAACATTATTGTAGCCTTTTGATAGAGTTTCTTTTATGCATATGGTCACATGATTAAATAATAGAAGTGGGAGGCCAAGTACATTTTGGAGGCACTGGAGGGATTTTCTTAAAATTTTGACTTAGATGGCAATGAAAGCTAATGAAGAAGACACTGGAAGTCAGGAGGCTGGGAAATACTGTAGCATGTAGTGTGTTCTGCACTTGACAAACCATATACTACGATTTTTTAGAAAATATAAAAGCAGTGAGTCAATTTGATTGGATTTAGTTTTATCTTAGCATTGGTATTTATGAGATCATGGGTTTGAGCTCGTTATATTTTTCTGTTTTTTTTTTTAAAGATTTTATTTATTTTTAGAGAGAGGGGAAGGGAGGGAGCCAGAGAGGGAGAGAAACATCAATGTGTGGTTGCCTCTCATGTGGCCCCCACTGGGGACCTGGCCTGCAACCCAGGCATGCGCCCTGACTGGGAATCAAACTGGTGACCCTTTGGTTCGAAGCCTGCACTCAATCCACTGAGCTACACCAGCCTGGGCTCATTATACTTTTCTAATACCAAGTAAAGTAAGTACATTGCTATTAAATTAAAGGTCACCCTTTGACACCTGCAGTTATCAGTGTGCACCTCCAGTACTGTGTGTCCACTGCTGTAGTGGAATAGGCCATGGTTTTCATCACTTTCAGTAACTTGCCAGCTCCTAGCTTCTCCAAGTAATTTGTTCATCTCTAAAATGGAGACCATCCTTCTCTTTTGGGACTATTAAAGACTGGAGATAACATAGATATAGTTTAGAATAATATGGGATACAGAGTAGGTACTCAAGTTTTGCTTACACAGAGAGACAAAGGTTCTTATAGGTGTATTTCCACCAGGCCTCTGACAGTAGGCACTACAGCTTTGGAGTTATTTCCGCATTGTTGTATCACAGGCCATAAAGGCCTGAAACATGCATTTGGCTTTTTGTTTCTTTTCCGCCACACCTGTGCACAGATTTACCTGCAGTGACCGTGTTCTTCCAGCTGGTAACTGTTGGTTGGTTGCCCCAGCTTCTCCTCAGACATCTGGTTTGATTCAAAGCACAGGTGCATCCCCAGTCCTGAGTGTGGTCAGGACACCAGCAGCACCCCTGCTTGACTGCTGCTCATTTTGAGTGCTCTTAGGACTTGAGCCTTCACTTGCTTTGCTGAGGCAAGTGCCTGCAAGATCCTGGCAGTTTCCCAGTCATGTAAATATCTCACACTTGTGTACTAGAATGGAGCACGCTGAAATCTGAATTCACCTAAAGCCTGTGTGTCAGGGTAAGAAAGCAGTTGGAAGTGATGATCTGGCTGTTTTTTCTCAGGATTTTTCTGTTATACTTTGTCACCTTTCTTGAAAGACTTTTATATTGAGAGCCATTGTAGATTTAGAAGGAAAGAAAAAAGAACTGGCATTTGTTGGACCCCTGCCATAACCAACCACTGTCAGGCGATTCCATAGCTTTTCCTTGCTTTGCTCTCTGCACGGAGAAGTAGTTGACACAGTGCCATGGACTGCGACTGTGAGAGGACCTGCCGAACTTCAGCTTGAAGCCCTTGCTTCAGGAGGTTTCTCTGGACTGTTACACACAAAGCATGGAAACCTAGATGTGAAGCTCATATAGCAAGAAACCATGTTTGGTTTGTTTTTAAAGGAATTAATACACGGAATTTTATCACCTAGCTAAGTGTGCTGCAAAACAGTTGGGATGTCTGATGGGTTTTACTGTTAGGTATATCTAATGACTTTTCAAGAGTGTTTGACTTCTAGAGCATTGATTTGCCTTCGACTCTTAACTCAGGCATCAGAATTTTGTTTGAAAGTAGTGTCATAAATAATTTTGAAGGGGAGCATTTTCTCAAGCCATTGAGATTTGCTTCCCTGCAGTTGTCATCAGTTTGGCTCAGATAAACTTATAAAAATTCTCTCTAAAAAAAATTTTGAAGGTTAATTTAGAATTATGAAATAATACTTGACTCCCTACGACTGTCCCTCGCAAGTTAGAAGAGTGCTGTAAAGAGGTACGTCCAAATGAGCACACTGGATCAATGTTCTTTGCTGCACAGTGTGTACTAATGTGAAGGTGTCCTGAGCTATAACCTGAGTCTTCTTTTTACTTTTTTTGTAACAGATTGAAGTGGACCTTGGTAAAAAGTGCTGGTATCACTCTATATTTGCCTGTCCCATTCTTCGTCAGCAAACAACAGATAACAATCCACCCATGAAATTGGTCTGTGGTCATATTATATCAAGAGATGCCCTGAACAAAATGTTTAATGGTAGCAAGTAAGTGGCTTTTTAAATGTTAGTAAAAAATTTTCTTTTGTAACTTAGTGGGAGGATGAAAAGTAATGAGAATAAATAAATGTTGCTAGAATTTAGAAATAAATAGATTTCATTACTATTCATTTAGCATAGTTGGCGGTACCTGATTTTTTCTTTTTGGTCAGTTTTTTAAATTTGTTTATGAATTTAGTGATTAGAGTTACAAACATGATCTTTAACTCTTGGGTAGGCAACGCAATGTCATCACCCCCACCCACCCTGCCTTTTGTGTGCAGATGGTAGCATGTAGCACGCTGTACAGTGGTCACTTAGTGATACATCTTGGCGCTCTTTTATGTGCTACAGAAAGAGCGCTCACTCTCTTTTTAAAGCTGCACATTATTCTGTTATGTGGAGATGGTGATTATAAAACTAGTCCCTTACTGGTGAGCATTTAATTTTTATTCCTATAAGGTGAATTACATCTATATGTGATATTGCTGATTCAAAGGGTGTAAAATTATATGTATATATATCATTGAAATTGCTGATTCAAAGGATATATATACTTAATAATTTGTATACATTAGAGCTCAGAAGCCTATTTTTAGCTTAGGCAACTAGAAAATTGTTTATTGGAGTCCATTTCAAACCATTATGGTAAAGTCTTCCCTTTAGGAGGAGGCTCTGGCATACAACAAAGGTGTCTGTGCCCTTCCCAAACCACGCAGCCATGCTGGTTTTGCATGCCCCACTATAAGGCATGTCAGCTGCTCTTGGTAGGCTACATATTGTGCAGGCTGGGCAGCTGGCTGTTTGCTGCACTTGAGTGGATTGTGTGACCGATAGATTTGAAACTCATTTGAAGACAGATACAACCTAAACCTTGAATAAGAAGAATTGGATTTACTTCTGAAAACTCCAAAAGCAGTATTCAGAAGACTTGTCTTTGTTTTGTTTACAAAATGGTTTTTACTGATATCTGCTGAAGAAAAGCCTTTCAGTTTAGGGTCTGGCTTAGATGAATTTTATTTGTGATCCTTCAAAGCTTGGCTGTTATATGAGGGAAAGCACAGTTCACCCTCAAAGTACACATTGTGTGTATGTAATTGTTAAAGATATTTTATAACTGGATGAAATTGAATGCTCAGTACTGATCTTGTTCCTTGACTCTGTTTTTTTCCTTGTCTTTAGATTAAAATGTCCATACTGTCCAATGGAACAAAGTCCAGGAGACGCCAAACAGATATTTTTCTGAAGAAATAATTTTAGTTTGTAATTTGTAAGTGAAACTGAATTGTGGGTGCATTTCAGAAGAGAATGTTCCATTTAATGCAGCTAACCAAGGACTCCCGTGTTTATATAAGCTAATGCTCCAGAGACGTTGCCAACACGTTAGTGTACACACTGAGGGAGTGTTCCAGATAAATATGATCATAGGGCTCTATTATATTCTTGGTCTTCATTTCTGATCAAGTAAATACACCAGCAGTTGTCATTCAATGCAGGTTTTTGTACTTAATTATATGGTAATTTTTTTACTTTTTAAGAGCAGAAATGGAAATTGACCTCCCTGCCATGTGATTAGTATTTCTCCTGCTTTTACTTTGGTCATTTTCTTGATAATTGTAAGCTTTGAGAATGTTTGTAAAAAGGTTTTATTTTCTGTTATGTGTACATAATTAAATGAAAATTCTTCAGAAAAAGTTTGAAAAATTGAATTGTGGTTATAAAACTTTTTTTTGTTTGTTTTGCTTGAGGAAGAAAGCTGTGATAGATTCTAAGTTTGCTTTTTGATCTTTTTCTCTGCTCCAGTTCTCACTGAAAACTCAGCAGACCTGTATTTGAGCTCTGCTGGTAGTCTGGCTGCCTGTTTTTAAAATTCCATCATGAATTTAGCAGGTTGGTGTGAGAAGTCTTCCGCTGGAATAGAGTGGAAGGAGCACTATTGTTTCTTTGCTTTTATTGCCAAGAGGTGCTTATTTTAAAAGTGTGTTCAATAAAATGAAATTCTGAAGTTAGAAGTATTCTTAAGTTGATATTTGCTCTCTTGGTCTTAGTAGCCCTGTTCTCTGAAATTTGCCTTTAGGACTTGGCCGCCTGTTGCATTTGTATATCATTGCAGACACAGTATTGTGTGTGTGTGTGTGTGTGCACCAGCATCAAACATTGTGCATCTGGAAGGGAAGAAGCATGTTCCAGTTCTAAAATGCAGTAATCAGTCGTTACTTTAAATCCTTACAGTTAGAATCTAGCAAATTTTCTGTAGCGCAGAGTATGTTTCTTGCTGTTTTTGTATTTGAATAGTATAATGTTCAATGCCTCTGCTGCAGCGTGTGTCAGCTCACGGACTGTGAATCTCTGTGTTATTCTTACGGAGACACAATGACCTTTTCTCTCGTGAGGCATCTTCATGTAATGCACTATCCAGAAATAGCCATGTGTAAGAGTCTTTCTCTGTAAGAAGAACTACGTGGAAAAGACTTTTGTGGACATACTTTTGACTTACAACCCTTTAAGTACGTCATTTTAAGAAGAATGTTATATGGAGATCAAGTATTTTGCAACATTATTTCATCTGACATGGAACCGAACATCAATATAGGAAAACTTCATGAGAAAATGAAAAAGAAGAAAACAAAAGTGAAGAGAATCGTGCCACTTCACATTTTAAACTACAGATTGACTTAGTTTCGGGGGGAGGGAGAGAACGGATTTGGTGCTAAGTTCCCTGGGAAGTGGCAGCACTGGCCATAGTATGCCAGCCTGGATGGTTCATCTTGAGGTGCTTGCCTGGGAGAGTCGGGTTTGTTTGTAAAGTAGAGGGTACTGCGGGAAGCCCTGCTTGACCGATGTGTATGGCCAGGCTTAGGTTGAGGGCTACCGTGTGCTCTGTAGGTGAGCCAGAAATCAGGATCAGCCCGCTCAGAGTGCTTGCTTTGTTTGACTCAGCCCCGCAGTGACTGTTGCCCCGTGTTTCTGCTTTCCTGTTACCACCCTCTCTGGAGTTCCCCCTCTCTCCACGAAAGCAGTGAAGGAAGAAAGCAAAGAGAAGCTCCTTGGACTCCAAAAGAGGAGGGAGAGTATTCAAGGCAATACTCTGGTTGAGGATGTAAAACTGGTTTATTATATATTTTTTCCTTTGAATTAAAACCCATGGTTTCTTTTTTTTTTTTTTTTTTTAAAGCTTTTTCTCGCTAGACCAGATTTAGTGCTATTCATGACTTATTCTCACCTACCACCAGAAACACCTACATGACATTTAGGCTTCACATAGGGTTTGAAGAATACAGACATTGTGCTAGAGGCTGGTGGTAAATATTTTTGGCAGCCAGAGACTCATAGTTGTCTCAGGCCACTTTCAAGGACAAAAGCTAGAGCTCTGCTTTGCCCCTCTCCCAGTGTTGGGAATCCTGTTGACAGTTTTCCTGTGCCAGGTCCTTGTAGTCGTCCTACTGGCCAGGTCTAGGGCCAAATATTTGAAACTCTTGACATGATGGTTTAACGTGAAAATTATGTCTTGTAACCGACCTTTAATTAAATGCATGGACTAAAATTCATTTGTGACTTAAATGTGAAGAGTAGGTGGATTTGAAGAGGCCAGGCCTTAACCAAAGATACTAAAATACAACATGCTATCCTTGCTACTCTAAAAACACCTTCACCAGTGGTGTCAGGTCCATAGGCTGTGGGTGTCAGCAGTGCGGGAGGACGCTCTTTGATTCATCACACTCTGCATTCCACTGCAAGAGGTCGTGGGAGAACCAAGGTTTTTTACAGTCAGACTAATTAAAATAATGTACATTGAAAACAATTTCAGAGTGGTTTCTTAAATTCCTTTAGGAACCATTTCCATTTGTCTGTCCTGGACTATGCTAAACCAATAAAACCTTATTAGATCCTTAGATTCTGATTTAGCCAGAGCATCTGTGCTTTCAAGTACAGTCTGAAGTGCAGTGGCTAAAGTTGTCTCTTGATCTTTTTTTTCCCTGTGGTGTGATCATCACAGATGCCATTTCTGTTATTTTAGTGGTGATTATGTGAGACTTCTAATACATAAATGAACGGGTATTGGTGCCTCTTGATTTTAAAATTTTGAAGAAAAGAGCCACCTCATATTCATAGAGTGTATGAGTATTTTATGAGTGTATGAGCATCTAATTGAAAAAAAGTTATAAAGTAAATCTTTTGTTTTGATTTTTCTGTAGCAGCTGTGTATACAGAGACACTAAAACCCACACCAAATTATGTGGGGGGTGAGGATCCTTTTCTGGTCTCCAGGTAGTCCCGCAGGTTATATGCAATTACGTTCCGTACTCCTTATGCTGTGAGTTGTTTCTGCCTCAGTGATTCAGCCTTTGGGATAGTAGATCCTGCAGAAACCGAGAACTCTTGGTCATCTACACAAGACGAACTGCTCGTAGACATTAGCCCTCTGGTTTTCCGGTTCAACCTCTGATTAAGTGGGCTGCCAGTCACACTGGTCAGTCTGCTTAGTCAGAAGACTCAGGTTATTTTCAGGGAAGGCATGGAGGTATGATTTGGTTGATATCATCACTAGGCTGTATAAGATGAAGACACAAACCAAATACCTTTCATTACTTTACATAGATTATCTTCACTAACACTAGAACGTTCTGGTCTTGAGGGAATGTTAGCAAGGACTAACGTATTCCTGTCCAGCTGTGGTCAGTTTACCATAAGCAGGTACAAACTTTATGGACTGTTTATTGAACTGTAATTGATTAGATACCAAAAATAAAATGACAAATGTATTTTAATAGATGAGGCATCTAGTTTTAGGGTGAGTTTTCCACTGATGATACTACTTTAAGACATAGGGAGAAAAAACAAAGTTTTGTTTTCAAGACATTTCCCTCTACAGTTTTAAACTGCCATAAGCATATGTTTCATTACTCCCATAGAGACAAAAGCAGCTGGGATTGACTTACAGCACATGCTTTGTTTCCTGTTATGGGTGAGGACCTACACTCTCGTTTTAGCAGTCATTTAACGTTCTGCATCAAGGCAGATGTGGGGTTCACTAGGGTTTAGTGCCTGATCTTTTCTTTTGGGAAGGGGAGGGAGTGAATGTATTGGAGATGGGAGGGAAGCAGGAGAAGAAAATGGGAGTGTGAGTGAGTGTGCATGTCTGAATTCACCATTACCCCCACGTGTGTCTAGCAAGGAACAGGTAATTAATGTATTTTGCTCATGACTGCAGTGTGCATGTTTCCCCCTCTGTGTTCTCTAAACTTACACTAAAAGGATTCATCCATCTTACTCAGATGGCTCAGGATTGTATTTCTTTTTGCTTACCCTGTGCTCTTGGGTTCTATAGTATTTCTATAATTATGTAACAAGAATAGTGTTGCACTGTAATCTATTATATAGAGCTATATGTATGGAAAATTTTGATCAGTTTTTTAAGCAATGTATCCTGTTTGCAAAGGCACAATAAAGTTGCATATTATAGACAATAGGCAATAAAGCTAACAATAAACCTTATTTAACACAAACCACATTCATATTCTTGGTTCATTTCTGGAAAAAGTCTAGCATATTTAGAGTTGCAGGGATATTATTTTAACTTAAAAAGTTCTGGTATATTTAATTTATGAATTTCGGATTGATAATAGAGTTTTGGGAACTATAAGAAGTGCTTTGTTAATGTGTGTATTCCTTTGTCAAATACATGGCTTCTCCTGTATATATTTTTTAAAATTAAAGAAACGGACATTTAAAAAAAGTTTATGGAACCAGTTTGTATAAATGTGATGGAGGTATGAGCGAGGGAGAATGGAGGTGCCAGCTGTGAGAAGAGAATGTTGCTGAATGCCTTTGCTAAGGGTCTGCACATTAAAAATTTAAGAAAATATCTATTGTCACCATCTCATCCTGTTCCTGTGCCACTAGCAGTGTGAGGAGAAGAGGCGGCTAAGCTCAGTCCCCAGTTTCTAAATCAGTGGTTACATGCTGGTGTGCCTCTCCACACCATGCCCCTCTTTTTACTTGGAGAATGAATAAAAACTTTATTCTCTACAAAAAAAATAAGTGGTTTCCCTAGTGTGTCCTCTGATGCCCACCTGGTGGACGGCCAGGACTCTGCCCTGCTCTCTGACCAGTGTGACAAGCTGTCCAGGCTGTTGGTGGAGCGCGGCTGACAACTCGGCATTGCCAGGGAGGCACTGAGGCTGAGGTGTCTCTCCTACTAAGTGACAAGCTAAAGTAATAGAAACAATCTATTTGTGCAGCTTTTGTATATTTTTCTAGAGAAGATACATTCTTATCAGATTTTAGATAAAATCTAAACCATTGAGGGTCCCACCCAATTGCGTTTAGAGCTAGTGGCTCAGGTAGCCTAGATGAGGCCTGGTGGGATGGCCAAGGCTCTCGGCACGCACTCCTGCAGCATTTGGGGCTCTCTGCGACTCTGAATGTGGTCCTAGCAGCATCGTCAGACATGGTGAGTGCTGGGCCTCTGACTCAGACCTACTGAGTCAGAATCTGTATGTTTGTGAGCAAACTGGCTTTCCTTAAAGAGCCTCCTGGATGCTCCCTTTTTTATGAAGTATCATCCTTTTTAAATGTGTCAGGGAAGGATCACAGGTACTGAACATAAGGAGTACAAGTTTTCCCATTTCTTGATGACTGAGTCATCAAGAAAAGTTAAATTTAGTGTATTTTGAGAAAACTTCAGTGCACAGTTACTTTAAAAATCAGTGTACAGTGGAACCTGGGTTATTGAACTTAGTTTGTTCCAGAAGGCTGTTCGAAAAGTGATTTGTTCAAAAACCGAATCTCCTTTGTCACCTGAGAGATGCGTGACTGCTCACACAGTTATGAGCTTGAAAGTGTCGTTGGGTCGAGAACCAAAGTTTGTCACCGAGACATTTCTGTGAACTTGATCAAGAACAAAATTGTTTGAGATGGGAGATGTTTGAGAGCTGAGGTTTGACTGTATTTGAGCATCTAGGTAATAGAGGGAGTTACATTTGCTGCAAGGCAAAATGTGTTTTCCATCTCCTCCCCACCAAAATGGGGAAGGATGAAGCGCCGGAGGTGTAAGATGCTGGGGTGTGGTGGCAAAATAAAGACTGGAAGTGCGCCTCACTTCCCAGTGGAGAAGCTTGATGTAAACATTCCAGCAAACAAATAGCACTTCCCACATGACATCCTTTCCTAACTTTTTCTGGCACCCTTTAAGAAATGAATTCACTATCATAACCCTGTATGAAGATAAAGTTACATTTCTGAAACAAGTTGTACAAAACTGTAATCCTTACAATGTGTGACGCACTCTGATATATTCAGTCTCTCCTATTTAATGCTCATCAAAACTGAATGCATTTCACGACTCACAAATGGGTGAAGATCCACAGTTTAAAAAACCTTGCGTTAGGGGACAATGATGAAATGATCCATTCACAGAGCTGCTTCGAAATCTCTGTCAATATATGTATGATAGAAAGCATTGTTTTCCTTTTTCCAAAAAAGCTTTCTCTTGCAATGGGGTGTTTCTTATGTTCCTACAAGTCTTTTCTATGCTAGTAAATATATCCAGACACTAGAAATACTCTTGCTTATGCAAGAGTTCCTGTGTCAAAGGTTCTTCAGTTTTAGCTCTGCTTCCTCCCAGCTTGGGAAAGTGAAAAATGCTTCATGCTAATATTGGCTTGTACAATAGAATCCGTGAGTTTCATCATTTAAACAGGTGTGTGTATGTTAAGTGCAGAAAGTATTTACCATGTGGTATGGAACCTCAGTGATGTAATGGGATTTTTTTAAGTGCCGTGCACTGAGAAAAGAGGATCCTTGGCCTCCTGGATCTTATGAACTACTGGTAGATACCCAAGAGTAGAGGGCCAAGACCTGGTAGTAAGGTAATCCCATCAGCGACTTAGCCACTGGAATATGATGGGAGGGAAGAGAGGGAAGAGGTGCAGTAAGCTGTGTGTTTTTTAAGGCCCACTGTGGCTACAAGAGGGTGAAAGGTGGTTGGAGAGGGGACAAGGTTAGAGCCAGGCAGGCCATACAGGAGGCTGTTAAGATGAGTGGTTAGTATTTGTTGGGTGTTGTAGGCCCTGGGAGTAGAGTGGTGAGCAACACAGACTTGGCCTCTACTCAGTGAGGATCAAGATAATCCCAGAGTGAGAAATGTAATGAAAATACAGCAAATTCGTGCTCTGAACCCTTTTGCAATTTGGAGAAGCATCAGGGTGTCCTTGTCTCTCAAGTGATGGGCTTTCTTGCACTAGTCTTCTAAAATATTTTCCTCTTTCTATCATCTACATTTTCTAGGATGGTGTACTTCTAATTTCACCATAATCTTACAAATATTGGTTTCCTACACTATGTGGTTTGTGTGACTTGCCAGTTTCTGGTTGGGGTGGGGTTTTTGAGACATTGGAAGATAACATTCAGCCACCATGCAAGTGCTGCCATTGAAATGAAGGACTTGGGTGTCATTTTCCCTCTAAAGCAAAAATGTTCCTTAAAAGGAAACATTATTTGTCAACGCTCTAAACTAATCATTTCTAGAGCTTTCCCTTTCTGAACAGATTAGAAATGCATTTTAGGTTTCCTTTCATTCTTAAGCACAAGACCTTGTTGCTTTCAGTTATTTTACATAAGTAAGCTAATCAGCCCTAAAGAGGAATTTCATGGGAAATTATTAAATTGTGAAAGTTTTGAGAGGTAGTTCAGTAACGTTGGGCTGATGGCCTTTGTCTCTGCCAGTGCGTACCAGTTAGTGGCGTGTGTGGAGTAGGCAGTCTAGGGTCGGCATGGTGACTTTGTGCCATCAGGAGCCCACGTTCCCATCCTTCTGCTTCACAGCCTTAACGTGTGGCCTCAGTTTCACCTCCATCTAATCATAACTGTGTTCCAGGAATGAAGTAGAAGGCAGTGGGATACGAATAACCTAGCTGAGTTAGCCCCTTTAAGAGTCTTTTCCAGGAAGCACCACCCAGCAATTTAAAGCCACACTTGGCTGCAAGGAAGTCTGGGAAATGTAGTCTTTTAGCTGGGCACATTGCCACCTGTAATAAAATGAGTGTTCTGTAAGGAAGAAGGGGAGAATGAAGTTAGCAAAGCAGCTTGCAGTCTTTGCCACACTTAACTGTGCGTCTCAGCCAGGAAACAATGAAATTTCACTCACATAATGGAATTAAGCCATCAGCACCAGTAATCAGTGCAGCTTTTCACCTGCCCGTGATGTTCAAGTATGTTAGCTCACTGAGGTATTTCCAGCCGCATTTCTTAGACTCTGGTGGTATTCACGTTAGAAGGAGAAGCCTTGGCCTGACTTCAGACAGGAGCCCTGCTCTACTCTCGCTCTAGAACGACGCCTTCCCGTTCGATTTCACAGCAGGTGGTGACCTTGGTTTTCTATCTGGGTTGCATAGGGAAAAAGTTTCTTTGGTTTTGAGATGCTTATAGGTTCTTAGAGAATTTTAAAGTGTTTAATTCACCTGATTTAAAAATTAAAAACAAGCTATAAAAAGCTCAATATAGCAAAGCTGTATTGATAATAATATAGAATTGGATCAGTGGGCCAAATACTATACCTGACAAACTCAGGAGAGGCCTACAAACCCAGAGACCGAAGAAACCACACAGGTGGTCTGAACATAAAATTCTTTACTAAAAGCAGGTCATGATGGGAAGTCACATGCTAGGCCTGTTGCTTTATTGACAAAGGTCAATCTTTACCTTTGAAGTTGTCTATGGTCTCTGCGCATCTAAGATAACATACCTTGGAAACATCGGAGTAGTCTTTTCCAGAACCCTTGAAGTCACAGCCACCAGCACCAGAGCATGAGACCACAGTGTTATTTCATCCACAGACCATCTCTATGTGCTACAAGTGGTAATTATTCACTGTCCTGGAGCCACCAATGTAAAAGAAGTATGTGTCTCTGTTTTTTTATCCAGTCTTAGAGGGTTTCCCTGCTTTGCTTTCTCCCACTCTCCCATGAATTTAATGTAACCTCCCTTATGTTTCCTTCTTTGATTCTAATGTATAAAGTAAGCTGCATAACTGCCATGTTTTGGAGCATTTTCTCCATCCATAGAGATTTTGCTTTCTAGCAATTGTCTTCAGTTTTGCCCTCTTCTAAGACTTCTTAGGCTGGAAGTTCTTTCATCAACAGGATTAGACCTGAGCCCTGGCTGGTGTGGCTCAGTACACTGACTACCAGCCACCGACCGAAATGTCACTGTTTCGATTCCCGGTCAGGGCACCGGCCTGGGTTGTGGCCAGGTCCCCATTTGGCGGGGGCGGGGGTGGGGGGGTGAGAGCAGCCAATTAATGTTTCTCTCCCTCTCTTTCTCCTCCCTTCCCCCTCTGTCTAAAATAAATAAATAATTTTTTTTAATGTTAAAAAAAGGATTAGACCTGAGTTCAAATCCTGATGCCACCAGATTCTAGTTGTGTGATCTTGGGCAAGTGATAGAAACTTTTTATGCCTTAGTTTCCTCATCTGTGAAGTAGAGTAATAGTTCCTACCTTGTAATTTTTTTAAAGATTTTATTCATTTTTTAGAGAGGGGAAGGGGAAGAGAAAGAGAGGGAGAGAAACATCAGTGTGTGGTTGCCACTCACATGCCCCCAACTGGGGACCTGGCCCACAACCCAGGCATGTGCCCTGACTGGGAATCGAACTAGCAACCCTTTGGTTCACAGGTCCACACTCAATCCACGGAACTACAGCAGCCAGGGCTATAATTTTTAGATAAGGCCTAAATAAGATACCTGGCCCGTGGTGAATGCTAAGTAGCTAGTAGCTATTATTAAGTCATTAAAACATAAGACATCACATCTAAAGGTCACAACTAGTTAAGGGAGAGCAGAAAACAGGAATGTAACTGGTATGCAAAGGTAAGATATGCCTGAAGGGATGGGGCCTGAGATGGCAGAACAGTGGAACACATGGTTTTCCTGCTCTGCCAGCCTTCTCCAACTGCTCAGACATGGTAGAGCTCTCCCATGCGCCACACAGGCACAGCCTGCAACAGCGCAGTGGGCGGCGTCAGGAGGCAAGGCTGAGGGGAGCTTCAGAGGACATGGCACAGAGGTGGTGGCTGTCCTCCCAGGCACTGGGACACTGAGGTCGCTGGTACACACAGTAACGTGTGTCCACTGAAACCAGTTACCAGGTACACTTTTTCAGGAAAAAGAAGGGAAGCATCCGACACAGGTGGCTGCATTCAGTGTAACTGGCATGACACTCATTTTGAAAAATTCAGTACAAATTAATTTATTCAGCGTTATTTGTTACTATGCTTTAGGAGCTGTTCTAAGCACTTTAATAAAATACATACAAGCCTGCCAGTGTGGCTCAGTTGGCTAGAGCGTAGTCTTGTAAACCACAAATGTCACGGTTTGACTCCCAGTCAGGTCACGCACCTAGGTGGCGGGTTCAGTCCCCAGTGTGAGATGCAATGGATCAATGTTTCTCTCTCACACTGATGTTCCTCTCCCATTCTTTCTCCCTCCCATGCCCTCTCCAAAATCAATAAGCATGACCTCGGGTGAGGATAAAGAAAAAACATATAAAGCTCATATATTCTTCCCACCAATCCATAGAGGTTGGGACTATTACTCTCCCATTTTACAAGTGGGGAAACTGAGGTATCAAGACATTTGGTCACTTGCCAGAGGGCACAGTTAATAAATAGAGCCTGGATGCAGCTCTCAGAGCCTCTCCATTTAACCTAAGACAATCGGGGCCTCCTTTAGTTCCCTTTGGAGGAGAAACACTGCTCATAGGAGCAGGTTTAGTGGCGCCTACCCCAGATGGTCATGAAATCATGTGCTGGGAAGGATTTGCACACAGGCAGAGGGGAGGGGGGCAGGGCAGCTTCTTGCTGGTGGGAAGGGGAGGCCCCTTTCTGATCCATCCGTGGAAGAGTTGCCGGAGATTTCCAAGGGTAGGGTGGGCTCTCTTAGGAGCTATTTAACAGCCGGAGGAAAAAAATGGCAAATTTATGTTTTATTTCTTCTACAAATAGGATGTGTTTTTGTTAAATGAAGGAAGGTTTGTTAAATGAGCCACATTGAGGCTTGATTTCAGATGTCTGATAATAACTTTATTGCATAATAGAGAAGTCATTTCTCTACTTCCTGTTTTTCAGGGTCCAAAAAATGCGTTATGGGCATTTTCCACATAGAAATATCTAGAAACAATGCTTGAGGCTAGAAATAGGCAAGTGAAATATTACTCTTGGACCTGAGGCTGCAGGCTTTGAAATGGGGGTGCCCCTTCTGCACACGTAGAACAAGTGGGTTGCATGTCTGTGGTCACCAGCGAGCCCCCTGTCTAAGTTTGCAGCCCACTTTAGCACGCTTTAGGCCTCGTGGCCTGCAGATTTGTTTTCTGTTTTCTGCCCCGTCCTGAAGGCCAGTCTAATGAATACTTTTCCCTATATTGATACTTATAATCTCCAAATTATTGTTTAGCATTTTATTTGTGGTAATAAGTGAAACCCTTTTTTAGGGAGTATGAAAAAAAGTCAGTAAGTATTTAACTCTCTCTGTAGCCTCCCCAGTATGGCTCCTTAGCTGCTCACTGCCCGAGCTGCGGGTGGACGAGGAAAGTGCTGCATGTGATGGAAATTCCCTTTTCTTGTCTTCGCCCTTGCCCAGATTCATCTCCACAGCCATCTTCACAGGTTTCCTCCACGAAGGGGCCAGTGCCTGTGCAGGATGTTCCTCCTCACTCTTTCCAGGGAATGCAGAGAACAGCCCAGAGCCCAGGCCGTGCCTCCCCCCAAGGCCTCAGAACCCACTCCGAGCTGAGCCTCTGTCCCTGGGGTGTTGTGGCCCCCGGTTTTGGTCAGCTGGATAGATTCAGGGAGGAGGGAGCAAGAGCAAGACTTTGTCTGATAGGAAATGTTAAAAGATTTCACAGCCAAAAGCTTTTCTGAAAGAGTTTACTGAGCTACAGGCTAGCAGGACAAAGGACCGGGTCCTGGGACGTGCAGCCTGAACCACTGGCAGCAGAGCTGGTTGCAGGAGACCTGTCCACTGCCCTGGAGCTGATGACTTTTTCACACATTATATTTTTTGGGGAAAAGGTGGAAGTTCTTTTGAAAGAATTTACATTGTCTATAGATAAGGGAAAAGGCGAAGTGGGGTCAGCTCTAGGATAGGTGCACATAAGGAAGAAATATTCACTAGCCATTGCTGTGGGCAGCAGTCCATAAAGTTCGCACATGAGCAGGATGTACTGGCATACAGCGGTCTGCTGCTACTGTTGGGAGCTCCAAGCACACAGTCGGGAACACGAGCGGTCTTTTCTTGGTCGGCCCGCAGCTACTAACTGGGAATCACTCTCGCCTCTACCAGTCTCTGGCCTGCTGTAATTTAATTTAGGACGTATTAGACTCTTTCTCTTATTGGAAGTTTTTCAGCTTTCACTTCTGCTTCCTGACACTTAGGGTACATTTTCCTCTCGTTTTCTGTTCTGTAAAAGCATTTGGGTTTTAACAGTTCAGGTTGCAGAAGGAAGTATGCGGAGGGTAGGAAAAGTTCTATTTTTGATCTGGTGCTAGTTGTATATGTTCACTTAATGGTGTCTTGGAGCTTACACTTATGATCTGTGTGTTTTTCTCTACACATATTTTACCCCAACAAAAAGAATGAAGATTTTGTGATGTGTTACGAGAGCAGGATCAGCTCACGTTACAAAGAAATAACAAAAGGAAAGATGGTGGTGGACGCCCTGACTGGTGTGGCTCAGTGTGGAGTGTCGTCTTACAAACTGAAAGTTCGCTGGTTCAATTCCAGTCAGGACGTGCCTGGGCTGCAGATCAGGTCCCTGGTTGGGGGTGTGCGAGAGGCAACCGATAGATATTTCTTTCACAGAGCAAAGTTTCTCTCCTCCTCTTCCTCCCTCCTTTCCCCTCTCTCTAAGAATAAATTTAAAACAATTTTTTTAAAAAGAAGAAGAAAAGAAGGTGATGGAAGAAGAGGCTAACGTGTTTTAATTTATGTGAAAATGGGGAGTCCAAGGTGGACTCAGTAATTTTACTTTTGGGTATTTGTCTTAAAGAAACAAAGATGGTTACAAAGTTTTACCAGTGCCATAGAAGTGGAAAATTGGAAACAATTAAGTGATCAATAAGAGTTTAATAAATGATGGCACAACCAAAAATGGAATGTTATTTTGCCACTAAAAATATGTACTTCCAGTCAAGATGGAGGTGTAGCTAGACACACTTCACCTCTTTGCACAACCATAAAAAGGATCACAACTGACCTCAAAACAAAAACACCCAGAACTGCCAGAAAATCAAACTGTATGGAAGTCCGACAAACAAGGATTTAAAGAAGCCATATCCAACCAGACAGTAGGAGGGGTGGAGGTGGGGGACTGGGGTGGAGAGGACGTGATGTGGTGGCAGCGAGGCAGCTGGCCGAATGGGCAGTCCCACATTCACGTGTGGTGGATAAAAATTGGGAGGGATACCTTGCGAGCGAGTGATCCTAGGCCCAGGCCAGACCACGCAGTTCAGGTTTCTAGCACTGGAAAAATAAAGCCTCATAACTTCTGGATGTAAAAACCAGTGGGTGTTGGGGCAGCAGAAGAAACTGCTGATCTCTCAGGAGAGTCCATTTAAAGGGCCCAAGTAGTCCTAAAATGTACACAAACCCACTGGGAACCACCTCTGCTACAGCAGCTAGAGGGATGCCAGTCACATACAGGAAAGGTGAGAAATGGCTGGAAATGGCACAAGTGCTGACCAAGCCTCCAGCAGCCAGGCAGCAGCATTGCTCCCTCTCCAACCTCTCCCCCAACATAGAGCCACAAAATGGTGAAAGGGGGTGCCCCACCCTAGCAAATACCCAAGACTCTGCCCCATACAACTTAATAGGTGCACTAAGACAGGGAGTCAAAGCAGCTCTACCTAATACACAGAAACAAACACAAGGAAGCTGTCAAATCAAGGAGACAAAGAAATATGGCCCAAGTGGAAGAATAGGACAAAACCTCAGAAAAAGAGCTCAACGAAATGGAGATAGCCAACCTATCAGATGCGGAGCTCAAAACACTGGTGATCAGGATGCCCAGAGAACTCACTGAGTACAGCAAAAGCATGAGTGAAGAAATGAAGGCTATACGAGGTGAAATAAAGAAAAACCCACAGGAAACCAACAGTGAAGGGAAGGAAGCCGGGGTTCAAATCAACAATTTGGAACATAAAGAAGAAGTAAACAATCAACCAGAACAGAATGAAGAAACAAGAATTCATAGAATGAGGAGAGAATAAGAAGACTCTGGGACATCTCCAAAAGTTGCCAACATATGAATCATAGGGATACCGTAATGAGAAGAGGAAAAGCAAGAAATCGAAACCTTATTTGAAAAAATGATGAAAGAAAACTTCCCTAATTTGGTGAAGGAAATAGACATACAAGTCCAGGAAGCACAGAGAGTCCCAAACATGTTGGACCCAAAGAGGACCTCACCGAAACACATCATAATTAAAATGCCAAAGGTTAAAGATAAAGAAAGAATCTTAAAAGCAGCAAGAGGAAAGCAGAGAGTTACCTACAAAGGAGTTCCCATAAGACTGTCAGCTGATTTCTCAAAAGAAAGTTTTTAGGGAAGAAGGAACTGGCAAGAAGTACTGTCAGTTGATTTCTCAAAAGAAAGTTTTCAGGGAAGAAGGAACTGGTAAGAAGTATTCTCTATCCAGCAAAGCTATCATTTAGAATGGAAGGGCAGATAAAGTGTTTCCCAGACAAGGTAAAACTAAAGGAGTTCATCATCACCAAGCTCTTATTCTATGAAATGTTAAAGGGACTTATATAAGAAAAAGAAGCCCTGGCTGGTGTGGCTCAGTGGATTGAGTGCTGACCTGTGAACTGAAAGGTTGCTGGTTCAATTCCCAGTCAGGGCACATGCCTGGGTTGTGGGCCTGGTCTCCATTTGGGGGCATGTAAGAAGCAACTGATCAATGTTTCTCTCACACATTGATGTTTGTCTCCCCCTCTCCTTCTCCCTCCCTTCCCCTATCTAAAAAAAAAAGAAGGAAAGAAGATCAAAACTATGAGCATTAAAATGACAACAAACACAACTATCAACAACTAAATCTAAAAAAACAAAAACAAACTAAGAAAGCAATTAGAACAAGAATTATACTAGAATCATAGATACGGAGATTATTTGAAGGGTTATCAGCAGCAAGGGGGAAGGGGGAAGATGGGGAAAAAGGTACAGGGATTAAGAAATGTAATTGAGCCCTGGTTGGTGTAGCTCAGTGGATTGAGCACAGGCTACAAACCAAAGAGTTGCCGGTTCGATTCCCAGTCAGGGCACATGCCTGGGTTGTGGGTTAGGTCCCCAGTGGGGGCCACGTGAGAGGCAACACATTGAGACACATTGCTGTTTCTCTCCCTCTTTCTCCCTCCCTTCCCTTCTGTCTACAAAACAAATAAATAAAATCTTTAAAAAAAGAAAGAAAAAAGAAACATAATTGATAAGTACAAAATAGACAGCAGGATATTAAAAATAGTAAAGGGAATGGAGAAGCCAAATAACTTATATGCACGACCCATGGACATGAACTAAGGGGGGACTGCTGGAGGGAAGTGGGGTACCGGGTAGAGGAGCGCAAAAGAGAAAAATTGGGACAACTGTAATAGTATAATCAATGAAATATAATTTAAAAAAGTATAGCGTAAATATTTGTTTATTAAAGCCACTTATAAAAAGCATAATGTAATTTCATTTAAAAAACAAAGAATATATTTTACATATATGCATAGAAAATAATTCAAAGATGTATACCATAGTATTAACAGTGTGTTATACCAGGGTTAAAGAATTATGGATGATTCTTATTTCCTTATCTAGTTAAATGCTTTCTCCAGTGAGAACACACTTCGAGCACAACACTGCAGGGGAGGAAATGCGTGTGTGGGGCAACCTTCAGGCAGTAGGCTCCCCCCCCCTCACCAGGGCGGAGTCTGTTCTGCCACATCCTCCTCTGATTGCGGGGAGGCCAGGGCGGTGCTGGCAGCTGACAATTCGGCCTTTACAAACTACGAAGTCATCCGTGGTCCCAGGAGCATGTTCAAATATGGCATCTGAAGTTTTGAGATCCAAAAAGATCTCCATTCAACTTTATTGATGCTCAAATCCTACTTGTAAAAAGATGGCCTCTCCTCGTTCGCAGGCCCCTCCGCAGCGAAGGACTGCGAGAACAACGTCACCCCCACTTAGGGATGGCAGAGAGGTTTTCTTTAGAGATTGAGTTATTCATTTTCCAGACTTCACCTTAATTTGAGGAATTCCTACTGTCTATACAATTTCAGGCTTCCTTATAAAAAATCTGCTACTGTTCAGCTACATTACGGAACTCTGCGAAAGGCAGAGGTTCTTTTATTTCATTACCTTCTCACGGCTCTGGGTGCAGTAGGGGGTCTATCGCAGGTGCTCAAGAAATGACTGGTTCCCTTGCGGTCTGAGACACAGAACCCCATGCTGAGAGAGATGCCTCCAGAAGAAAGACCTGAATGGTGTGGAGGAGGAGCGCCAGCCCTGCTGTGACTCTGATCGAGCTTCGTGGGACTTCAGCCTCCCCCTCTGTAAGATGGCCAGGGGGGAGGTTTGGACCAGGTGGCTCTGAGGCCCCCGCCAGCTCCAACGGCCTGGCTCTGAGAACACAGCCTGCCCTCTCCCCCGATATGTGTGCCTGATGGTGTGCTGCAGACATACAGTTTTGTTTTGTGTCAATGAAAGACGAAGAAAAAGCAACCCTCCCACCCCCCACCCAATGAAAATAATAATAATGAGAATGAATACATAAAGAAGGAAGGCTGAAAAAACCCAAAGGGAAGGACTGCTGCCCTCCTCGTGAGGAGAGTTCTCGGTCTGAAGTCTTGTAGTGGCTGTTGCGTGGGGCCCGTCGCCAAGTCAGACGTATCTCTCCGAAGGGCTGGGCTTGCCTCCCGGTCTGACCAGGGGCCTGGAAGAGAGGCAACCATCACTGTAGCAAGAACCCCTGCAATGCCGTGCCGCACCCACCCATGGCTACCCACTCTCCCCGGGACACCAGCCTCAGACTGGCTGAGTGACCTCAGCAACCTGCCAAGTGCCTTACTTGTGCCGTCTTGTTTAATCCTCACAGCAAGCTGAGGGGCACGTGCTGGCCATGAGAGGTTAGAGAACGTGCCCAAGATCACATAACTAGCAGGTGGTGGAGCCAGGGTCTTTATCAAGGTCCCCATGGACGTGAGAGAAAGAGGCTGATAACCAAAGCTCGATTCCCAGGAGGGTTCACAGGGATAGGGGAGGATGTGAGCAAGCCACCACCATCAGCCAAGTAGAGCTACTTTTTTAAAAAGTCCCTTTGATAAGCACACTAGAAACGTGCGCTAATTCAGAACGGGGCTAGCACCTCCTAGATGGGCTGATTGTCACTAGTGTCAAGTCTATAGACACCATGCCCCAACACCTGCCTGTGGGAGCCGCGCTGCCCTGCATCATCCCTGGGCATGTTAGCTCAGGTACACGGACTCCTCAGACATGCTTAATCTGCACAGCTTTGTATTTCAGGGCAGAGTGTTATTCTCAGTTATTCATTTCAAAATGAGAGTTTTCAAGAAAGATAGAGATAAGGGACGATTCTCCTCCAAAAGCTCCCCACTGCACCCCAAGTATTGAAATTGCTAAAAATCCTTCTCTGCTTTTAATGCCTTTATCCCCTTGGTTTATCACCTGTAATATACGTATTGGAAATTCATTATCTCTGCATTGTTAAAAATAATGATGTGTAAGATGTTGAACTTGGATCCCAGCAGAGAAATATGCAAACCCCAGGTATAAAATTTGAAGTGTTTTCATCTACTGAAAAGAACTGGTGAATATAATTGGTTATCTTTAACTCCGTCCTCTCTTAGCCCCCAACTACAGGCAGGAGCCTGAGCTTTGGACAGAAGGTGCTCTGTTACTTGCTGGCATTATGGCCCTGAACCAGTTACTATATGTGCTAAGCTTCAGCTTCCCCATCCATAAAATAGTGGTCACAGGAATTGCTTTAAAAGTTGTTATGAAACTTGAAACTGAAAATAAATATCCACGTATATTTCTGTGGCAGGTAACTGGCTTTCATCCAATGGCAGCTAATGTTGCTGCTAATCTGAGTGTAACCATGTCTCTGCCACCTTGGGTAGGTTTCCTGATCTCTGAGTCGGAGATCTGTGAGACAGGACCCTGGTGTCCACCACATGGGGCTGCCGTGAGGTTGAGGGAGATCCTGAGTCGAACCTGCATCACAGTGCAGGGCCAGAGGGGCTGCTTGTTAGATATCAGCTCAGAGCTGCCTTGGCCTTGGCGAGAGGGAGAGAGGAGACGGAGGCCTTGTTTTTTTCATGGCCATTTCAGAACGATCCTGGTCTGACACTGGACGGGGCAGCCATGTGAGCGGCCAGATAGCTGCCTCTGGTCCCCCTTTCTTTCACTCCAGTCTGAGCAGCAAGGCCCTGCACTGGCACAGGAAAATTAGGAACCAAGGCCATTATTTATTTGGTTCAGATGATAAAAGACTGACTCTTGAAAAAACTACATCAAGCAAGTAGGGGAAGAAAGAGTTCTCTTAAGAAAAACAAAACAAAACCCAGCTTAAATCATCCAGACAAAGAGACCTCAGGTCTTTTGAAGAGCTCGGGTAAATTGGGGGAATCCTTCAGATGGGTTTTTAGGTGCTAGGCCAGATCAGATGCAGACTTACTGAAGTCACATTGCTCCCCCAGCAGCCCAACCTGGGGCTCCATTGTCTCCAGTTGCCAGCCTTCTGCTTCTCTCTCCAGCACTATGCTGATTCCCCGTTCCCAGGACGCAGCCTCTCTGGGAAAGGTTCCCACCGTCTGCTGCCTGGGAAGCTAGGATCCGAGCCCAGGGCTGCCCAGTGGGTTAGCAGGCCCACCAGTTATGAGAGACTCACCTGGGACATCTGCAAACGCGTCTTCGGTTTCCTGGATAAAGAAAAAAGGGGTAAAGTGACTGCCTCTCCCAGTATCACCAAATATGGTTTCTCCTTCCCTGTTCCTGTTTCTTTAGGTTTATAACTCTTGAGAGCCCAGGTCAGAGTTTCTTTTCCATCCCCCTTCTCATTAAAAAAAAAGAAAAAAAAAAAGACTGAAAACGAACATACGAAACACATTGCAAATACAGCTGTGGTTCACCTGCGTGGGGACCAAAGTCAGGGAGGGGGCTCACGGGGAGGGGGCCAAGGATAAACCTCACCCCGCGGCGCAGTTGACCCAGCATTGGGGCACTGGGCCCCGGGCCCCAGAGGCGAGCTCCCCGGCGGAGTCTGCAGTGAGCCCGAACCTGTGCTCGCACTGCCCGCGGTGCGGGAGGAGCACACGTGCTGCTGCCGCTGGCGCGTAGCTAGGGATCTGCCCTTCATTTAAAAATCTTCGGGCAGAGTGGAAGAGGAGCGGGAAGGGGCTTTCCCCGCGCCCCATCTCCAGGAAGAAACGGGTGGTTTCTGGCCCTGCGGTGCAGCTCGGAGTCCCAGAAATATCAACCCCATCTCCCGGCAAGAGCTACCTGGATCAAGCAGCGCAACGCGCGGTCGCGGAGCGAAGCGAAGCGCTGCGCGAGCGGTCCCCTGGGACTTACTGTAGCTGCAGGTGGCGGTGATGATCAGGGACAGAAGAAGGACCGCGCAGACCCCAGCCAGTGGCGCCCAGATGTAGATAACACAGGCGAAGTGTTTCCCCTTCGTTTCCACTGACGACACCGAAGACACCGACATTTAGGATCTGATCCTCCACCCCATGCCGACTGCCCCAGCACGTCTCCCAGCTCCGGGTCTCGGTTTTCCCACCACTCGCACAGCCCTCGGCTCTACCTCCGGGCAGGGCTGGCCCTAGTAGGGCTTTCCGCGCGGTCTGCACGGCCCTTGGCCCGTCCCCGCCTCGGGACCCTGGGCCAGCCTCACCTGCGCTGTCGGCCGCCGGCCGGCACGTCTCCGGGCCCTGGGACATCGGCTGCAACGCGTTGGTGGGCGCCGGCGTGGGTGGCCGCGGTGCGGGCGTCGTGGTGGGCTTCGCGGTGGGCTTCGCTGCGGGAGCAACAGAGCGTGGTTGGTGTCGGGCTGGGGATCTGGACGCAAACCCTCCCCACCGCTCCCTGCGCCTGTGCCCTAGGGGACGCCTCCTCCCGGTTTCCACCGGAGGAACTACAGACCCTGGCCTGCGCTTCACTCTGCTCTCAAGGCGAGGGAGATGCGGTGGGAACCACCGGGCTCTGCGCTGACCCCTTCGTGGCGGGCGCGGCAGCCAGCTCTTTTCTGGCTGCGTGGAGTGCACCTCGGCGCCTGCGACTGGAAGGCAGGAGCCCGCTCCCCGCCAGCAGCCTCCCTCCAGGGCTCAACCCTTGTTGGCGCGCTCCCGCGGGGGCTTGGGTTGCAGTCCGCACGTTACTGACGAGCAAACGGAGGCTCAGAGAATTTAAGTACGGTTTCCAGGACCTCGCCAGCACCTGAACTCGAGCCCAGATCTGCTGGACCTAAAAAGCCATCCTTAGTTTCCACCCAGCTGCGCCTTCGCCTCAGTTTCCACGTCTGTGAAATGGGGACAGTATCTAAGTAGCTCCCAGGGGCGCTAAGAGGCTCGAAAGCGGGGCGTGCACGTGGAAACGGGTTCAGAGGAGAGCCCCAACCCTACGCCGCGAGGCGCCGCGCCCTCGGCTCCCGGACCTGGCAGGAAGACGGGAACGAAGGGGCTGAAGTACACTATCGCGTTGACCACGACCGAGCAGAAATAGTAGCCTTGCTCCTCTTCTCTGAACCGTTGCAGTGTGAGGGTGAAGGTGTCGCTCTGGACCCTATGGCCTGAGATCCGCTGGGCGTCCAGGCCCTCGGCTATCTTGGTCCGGGTGGGGCCGATGTACATTAGGAAGACGGGGCTGGCGGCAGGTGCCGGCCGCTGGTAGAGCCACGTGCAGCCGGACGGCTTGGTCACTAACACCTCGCAGCGCAGGTCCACCCGCTGATTCAAGGCCGCGGTCACCTCGCGCGGCGTCAGCCGGAACTCGTTCCACCCGAGGACCGCTGCGGCGTCTGCGGGGGTGCAGGCGGGGAGGCTGAGCCCGGAGCCCCGCGCCCCCACCAGCCTCTCCACCGCCGCACCCCCGCCCCGCGTTGCCCAAGGGCCGCGAACTCACGGAGCATCAGGGCCAGCGGCAGGAGCACCCCGGGCGCCGGCGAGGCCATGGCGCTCCCGCGGCGCGGCTCGGCGCCCAGCTCAGACGCCGGTTGGAGGCGCGCAGGAGACGGTGGGACGCCGAGCGGGGGAGGCTGAGCCCTTCGGGCGGCCGCCGAGCCGATTTCGCGTTCGGAGGATGTGATGTCACCCAAAGCTCCGCCGAGGAGATAGTCGCCCTCGTTTTCCCGGCTGTCGCCTCCCAGCCCAGCGAGGGGGTGGGGCCCGTGAATAGGAGCCGTCTAGGCAGCCTTGCAGGTGTCTGGGAAAGTTGGGAAGTGCAGGTCTGAGGTCCAGGAAAAAGGCTTGGAAATGGCCCTCGACACGGCATCCTTGTGGGAGTGCCAGAAGATAGTGAGAGATTACACACTTCAAGAAATGAGAGAGAGCAGGAACGCAGAGGGGAGCGTCCACTTCCTTTGCCCTCACTCAGAGCGTCTCTGGCACTGCTACCACGGGGCTCTGCAAAAGGGCACTGAGGGCTGAGAAGGAGGAGGCGATAACGACTTGCCCAGGAACTCGGCTGTCGCCGGGGGTTCCCCGAGGAGGGACTGCGGTGCGTCCGCTACGCCAGCCTCCTGGGGCTGGCTGAGGCTCGCGGTTCCCTGCGGCCCACCCCGCTGGGTCCTTCTCCCAGCGGCGAAACATTCGACACAGCTAATAACCCTTTCCCAGGGTCATGGCCAAACCATCTCTCTCCTGGCCAGTCGTCCAGCCACCTGCTGTGAACACTAATCTCCTGCAGGAACGTGATAGCGCAATTCCTGCCGCCTCCCGCGGCCTGCAGGACTGGACGAAAGCTAACCCCTGGCTTAGCTCAGAGCCCTTGTTTGAGGGCGCGGTTCGTCCCAGCCTCTGCTCAGTCCCCACCTCCGCATTCTCACGGGCTGTGCTAGTCTAAACTCGGGGCTCCTCTTGCCTTTGCTGTTCCTTTCCCTTGCAAGACGTCTTGCTTTAAGCCCCGAGGCCCGCTCCGGTGCTGAGGGACTTGGACCTCATTTCTGTTTCCCCTGCTCTGGATGCTGAGCAGGAGTATGGGTGGAGGAGGCTGGGTGACGCTCGGGTGAAGGCAGCTTTCCCTGGCACACATGTGTCCCCTTCCTTTTGGTCTGTCGCTGTCCCGAAACCTTGCCAGACCCAGTGGGTGCCCTTCTCCCACTTCTTCAGGGTTTCCAGATCTTCTCACGTTGAGTTTTATAGCGGGTGCACTTCATCCTGGTTCTCGCTTCTAGGGTCAAGCCACCTGCATTGCCTCTTCCATGTGTCTCCCCGCAGCTTAGGCTGAGTTGTGTTTATGAACTGCACGCCCTTTGTGGAATCCGAACTTAGTGTTGAGTGGACTTTTAAAAAAATTACCTTGCCCTGGCTGGTGTAGCTCAGTGGATTGGGCGCGGGCTGGGAACCAGAGGGTCCCGGTTCGATTCCCCGTCGGGGCGCATGCCTGGGTTGCCGGCCGGGTCCCCGGTGGGGGCCATGTGAGAGGCAACCATACATTGCTGTTTCTCTCCCTCTCTGTCTCCCTCCCTTCCCCTCTCTCTAAAGTAAATAAATAAAAATCTTTAAAAAAAATTACCTTGATTTCAAGGCTCCGTACGCCTTCTTGAAGCACCCAGTTGCTTACTAAAACATGGGACACTTAACATTTTATATTTAAAACTGTTTTAAAGTGTCTTTTACCTTACAAGAATTACATGTTCTTGAAAAATTTCACAATACAAAAAAGAGTACAGGGGAAGTTCTCCGGCTCAGCTTTCCTCGTATGATCCATCCTCCAAAGAAAATCACTGTTACATTTGAGTGTGTCCCTCAGATAGTATCTGTTCATCAGCAGATGTTTATCCACTGTTTTAGACACCTGTAGCTGCGCTATGTGTATATATATATATACACACACACACATATATGTTTGCGACTTCTCTCTCTTATCTAACAGTAGATGGAAAGCTTTTCACGTCAGCTCTTGTAGAGCCATCCCATTCTTCTAAATGGGGGCATTTTCATTTAAGCAGCTTCTCAATTTTTGTAATTACTAGCAAGGCTGTAGTAGATATAATGTATCTGTGTCATTGAAGACGTGCACCAGGACACGTAACATTTTCAAATTAAAGATGAGGGCGGTTGGGGAAGGAAACCCTTTGTAATGATAGTTACGAACTGAGTACATAGGAATGGATCTCCTGGCCTATCGGTGTGTGTGTGTGTGGGGGGGTGTGTGTGTGTGTGTATCTGGTGTGTAGACATATAAGTGAAGGTAACAGCTAAGTCCAAACAGGCCTCCAACATGGCAACCCTCATTTTAGACAGCAGCTTCCATTTCGCTTCATCTCTGTTCCCGTTGCAGGGAAGAGTGTCAGACGGCCCTGCCAGCTGAAGGACGCACTCAGAAGGGGGGTATGAAAGTGCACAGCTATGAAAGTGTGCCTCGCCCAGTGGAGGCAACATGGAGTTGGGCCAGACTCAACCTGCAGATATTTGGATATTGGAAACTATGCCTGTGAGTATGTTGACGGTCAGAATCTGGGGTGCAATGTGTGAAAATGGAGTAGTCCCATCTCCGTCTCCTCGAAGGGAGCTGCAGCTGGTTTGGAGGCAGCCCTTTTACACAGAGCATGGCGAAGGGTGGGGGGATGCTAAGGTGACATGTCAAACCCACCAAGGAGACTTTGTGACCCCAATGATATTTTTCACAGAATGTGGTGGGTTCTCAATGTAACCACAACGACATCCGTTCTATATCAGGCAGAGGAGCAGATGCAATTACAAAAGTTCTGGAGATGCATGCTTGCTCTTGGGCCAGGTGTTCAGAGGGCTGGTTATGGCTTGCCTCTCACCTCCAGGTAAGCTCCCATCCCCCACACTGCTGCACCCACACAGGATGGTGTGAAGAAATGAGAACAACTGCAAAGCGAGCCCCTTATTTAAAAAAAAATATCCAGAGAGAGACACAGGGTAAGACAGCAATCAGTTTCTATGCTGAATTGAAACAGGTCTGCTTTTCTCCCCAAGGTATTTGTTCTTAAAACATGGAAATAAAATAACTTTAATTTACACAAATTAAAGACCTATCCAAAGTGCATAACCAGGCGGGGCCGTGGTAGGGAAAGGGTCAAGGCCCTGCGCCACAGTCCCTAAAATGCTGAACAATGGTTGTGAGGGTTGCCTGCAGCCTCCCCTTGCCACTCCCATGGGGCAGAAGGAGTTAGCTTGTTTGGCCTAGGAAGGCCATTCAGCTCTAGAGTTATCAGGCTTTACTTTATCTCAATCACAAATATGTACCTATCAACTCTACCTCATTTTTGCCACTCCCACTTTCCTCCATCCTGGGACCTTCAAGGTCACCTAGGCTGCTGTCATCTTTGGTCTCCTATTTGGTCACCCCACTTTTACTCTGGTCCCTTCCATTGCTTCCGGTTCCTTCCAGTGAAAACCTTGTCCTGCCGAGCCCCTGCTTCAACATTCAAGGGCTTTGCATGGTCCCTAGAGACCCGTTGAGTAGTCCCAAACGTTGCCTGAGGCCCTGCACACTCAGCTCTGCAACCCCATCTCCACCCTTTCCTGCTCGCCTCCTTCACATGTGGTAGGCTTGGTGTCTCCATGTTTTTGAGAGGGTCCTTTTCTCTTTCTGTCTCAGTGCCATTGAACATGCTATTCCCTCAGCCAGGAATGTCCCCAGCTCTGCTTAGTAAACTCCTGTCCTCAGGACCCAGCTCAAGCACCTCTCTCTGTGGGGCTCAGCGCCTTGTCCCCTCCACCTGGACCTTGGGCATCCGTGGGCTGCAGCACTTACTCTGCATCCAGCTTGATGACCCAACCCTTGATTCCTTGAGGAAGAGGCCTTGTCTTGCTCATGTTTATACTGTGGTGCCTGACAGAGGGTGTGACACACTCTTGGTCTTCAAGAAACCCTTGTTTAGTAAATGCTAAATGAAAGCGAAAGCAGGGCACAGCAATCCAGAAGAGACAGATAGTTAGTATCAGGTAAGTGGTCAGGACAGGCTTTACAAAGTGGCTGGTTTGGAGGCAGGTTAGAACTGGGAGAGAAATTGTTTAGAACAAGGCATTGGACTTGGCCGAGATGGTACTGATACGATGCTTTAGCACGTAGTCGTGGTGTGGCCGAAAGAAAAAGAAGGAGGAGGGGGAGAAAGTAAACGCATTAGTAGTGCACATAAGGATATTTAACTCAAGTTGGTTGTGAATTCACTCCTGAAGAGATGCAAATTACATGTAGCAGCCTGGACAGAGTTTAAAATAAAGAGAATAAGGACATGTAGAAAATGCAGAAATTAAACAAGAACAACTGAACAATGATAAATACTGAGCATACTGGAAAGGAAAACTTTAGACATAAACTAGGACACACTCCACATTGGACATAGTTGAAGGGAAAATTAGTAAAATAGAAGCTAGTGCTGAGGAACTCACAGAGAATGTAAAGCAGGGAGATAAATGCAGAAGCAGTAAAGACGGAAGCAGTTTGAAAAGCTGTTGCAACGTGGCTCAGCACTGTGAAATGTTTACTAGGATTTCAGAAAAAGGAGAATAGAGGGAATATAGAGCAGGAATATTGGAAGAGATCATGGCTGAAGATTTTCCACAATTAAAAACACATGTTCTTATTTTTTTAATTTCTTTTTTATCTTTTATTATTTATTTATTTTTTAATTGCTGTTCAAGTACAATTGTCTCTATTTTCCTGGTACCACTTTCCCCGGCTCCACCCCCCACCCCCCCTAATCCTACCCTCCTTTGGCTTAGAGTGCCAAATAGAACAAGTGAAAATACTGTGTATCCCTTTCTGAACATACCACAGAGAACCACAAGACATCAGAAGCAATGAGAGGAAGGCATCCCAGAATGCTAGAGGAAGCTGGGACAATGTTTGAATTATGTTTTAGGGATCTGTAGTCGCAGCTTGGAGGGGATGGAGAAAGAACCTTTCTCATTCTAGCAACAAGTGATGTTACCCTATGGATTCACTAAGTAATTGGACCTATCCAACTGTTTTTTCATCTCCTTTATGAACTTTAATCACATTTTCAACATGCAGCCAAGAATGAAGCTTTGACAGAGAGCCATACGTTTACACAAGCAAGTGTTGTCACTTTTCTCCGCCAGCAACGCTGAGATGACCTGAGAGTTGGGTACTTTCCTTCTTGTGCCTTTCTTTACCGAAGAAAAAGAAAAAAATATTTGAAAGGTATATCCAACCTCAAATTCATTTGCCATAAATCTCTTGAAATTGTTGCATTTAGTTTTGCTTTGTTCATGGCAAATAAACAACCAATTTAGCCCGGCTGGTGTAGCTCAGTGGATTGAGCGCGGGCTGGGAACCAAAGGGTCCAGGTTCGATTCCCAGTCAGGGCACATGCCTAGGTTGCGGGCCAGGTCCCCAGTGGGGGCCATGTGAGAGGCAACCACACACTGTTGTTTCTCTACTTCTCTTTCTCCCTCCCTTACCCTCTCTCTAAAAAATAAATAAATAAAATCTTAAAAAAATAAATAAATAAACAACCAATTTAGTTCCTTAATTAGACTGTTAAATGCAGATTTTTAAAGATTACAGCGATGACAGATTGGTTCATGTTCCATCACAATACACCGTCTTACGAAAACAGACATTAAACACTAAAGGGATTAACATTTAACATGAGTCATTTGCCACGTGGGCAAACACTTCTGGGATAGTCAGAGCCAGAATCTTTACATGGTTCCGGAGGAACTTCTTGGCAGATTTTGCTGATGACACTTTAAACAGTTGCAACATGTATAGATATTATTTGTCATATTATACAAGGCTCATACTCTGCAAAGCAGACACAAAAATGAGGTAAATACTATGGTTCTGGGACAGGCTAAATGTCAGCTATATTTTCGGTAAGCCTTTCCTTCTAAGCATGTTTTAAAAGCTGAAAATATTAAGGGCTGAAGGCCACAAAACTTAACAAGCATGTCTTGTCACCAGGGAAACACGTGGCATCACGCTGCCCTGCACAGTCCGTGTCCTCCCAGGCCAGCCAGGCCGCCGCCGCCACAGCAGAGACTCTCGCTGCTCTCAGACGTGGTCTCTGTTCCCGGACGGTGGTTCGAGTCTGCAGTGCTCACAGGATGACACTTTACACACCCTTCCAGTAGCCGAGGAGGCTAAAACTATTATATCTGCGTTCTAAACCATAATAATAAACTAATTTTAACCCTCTATAAGAATGAATTTAATTATTTTTCTCTCTATGAAGTCTATACTTACAGTTCTCTGATAATCAATAAAAAGACCAATTCTGATTAACAAAGAATAAACATCCCATTTTCCCTCCTATTCCTCCCCTTTAAATAATCATATATAACACATTTAAAACTGGAAAGATGTAGCACTTTTCTTCCACCAAATATTTAATTAAACTCCAGTAGAATTCTTTGCTTCCGATATGAGTGCCATGAATATACTGCTAAGCTGGAAGCACAGGCTAGATGGTTGGTAGGAATAGTTCTTCCGGGGATGTCAGTGTTTTCTCATTAGTTTGTCATTGTTGTGGTTCAAGTTCTTAAAAAGTCGACATTTTTGTAGGTCCTTCTCCATTTCAGTATATTGTTCTTTAAGGCTCTCCACGGCTGTTCTGTGCTCTTCACCCGGTTCAGCCTGTTTGTCATGCCGTTTGTTGTGAAATCTTCGCACAGCGTTGTATGCTGGGTTTCACTAGCTGTTAAGTGGTCATTATGAAGCTTGTTCTGTTCCTGCTTCCTCTGTTAGAGTCGGCAGCCCAGGTCAGTAGCTGCTTGCAGTCTCTGGAGAACTCGGTGTGAGTTGTCTTGCATTGTTCTTCGACATTTGGGAAAAATGTGTTTATTTGTTTCATTGAGCATATCCTTCCCATTTTCAAGAGTTCACATTTCTCCAAGACCATGGTTTTCTTTAGATTCTTTCATGAAATAATGGGTTTCACTTTGAATAGCTGGTCTGTGATCTACCAACCTTGAATGAATTTCTCCAGAGGTGGCCTCACAACACACAGTGGTCTCCAGCCCTCTGCCACTCACCCTGACCCAGACCTCCGACACTTTAAGAGCTGAATTTTGCCTCAAAGTTACTTTAAAGTATATATGTCAATAGTATTATGTTATTATAGTATTATGTTATTATAGTAATGTTATTATATAATATTATATATATATAAAACCCTCACTAGAGGACATTTTTTTCATTGCTTTTTTTTTAAAGGGAGAGAAGAAGGGAGGGAAACACCAGTGCGAGAGAGGAGTGATTGGCTGCCTCTCTCACCCACCGGCATGGGAATAGTTCACACCTGGACTGGAAATTGAACCGGAAACCTAGGTATGTGCCCTGACTGGAATGGAACCCTCGAACTTTCCGTTATAGGATGACGCTCCAATCACCTGAGCCACACTGGCTAGGGGCTCAGTTACTTTTTAAATTAAATTTCTCATTTTGAAATACTTGTAGCTTGACATTGCAGTTATAAGAATAGTACAAAGAGATTCTTCACCCAGTTTCCGCCGATGGTAACATCTTGCTTGACTATAGTGCAATATCACCAAAGGTTACTTTTTGTTTAATAATTGATTTTTGAGATTTATAACTTCTTTATGCTATTTTTGAACAATTGTGCACTACTAATAGTTGTAATGATAGTGTAATCTGAATAAGTTTTTAATACTTAGAAATTATGGTTACAGGAAGTTAAAATTTCAACATATACACCTTTGGCAGAGAAGAATGATAAACTTAAAATCTTCAAGTATACAGAATCATACGTTCAAGAGAAAAAAGAATGATAAAAAAACTTCGAAGAGTTAAGGAAGAAGTTTTTCTTATATTTTTAAAATAAGGGATGGTTGAGATAAAATTGATATATTATTTATTTATAGTCTATTAGAAAACATGAGAAAGAGTGATGTAAAACTTTATTTTAAAATATCAACGTTTACAACATGTTGGAAATTATATGCTTTAAAACAATTTCTGTGAAGAATGATGTCAACTTAAAACTGAATGAAGGAGCACACCCATGCCGGTAGCAGCATTATTTGCAATAGCTAAAAGGTGAGCTACCTCATATGACTGGTGGGTGAATGAGCGAACCACCAAAACGTGTTCCATCCACACAGTAGAATATTTTGCAGCCTTAAAAAGGAAGGGTGTTGGGGGGACAGAGGAGGGTGAAGGGGGATAAATGGTGATGGAAGGAGACCTGACTTGGGGTGGTGAACACACAATACAATGGACAGATGACCTATTACAGAATTGTACACAAATCTTTTTGAAAATGAAAAGTAAAATAAAAAAGAAGCCAATTTTGACATATACTACAACGTGGATGAACCGCGAGGTCCTTATGCTAGGTGAAATAAGCCAGTCACAAATGGACAAATGGTTTGTGATTCTGCTCGTAGGAGGTACATAGAGCAGCCAAAATCAGAGAGACAGAAATAGACCGGGGGCTGCCAGGGCCTGGGGCGGGGGAGTGGGAGTTAGTGCCTAATGGGCACAGACTTTCAGTTGGGCAAGATGGGAGTTCTGGAGACGGATTGCTCAATAACGTGGCTATATTTGTTACAACTGAACTGTACACTTAAAAATGGTTCAGATGGTTAGTATGTCACATGCATTTTACCACAATAAAAAATCTTTTTTAGCGAATGTAGGAGTACAGAGTCTTATATATTGGGGGACACACTATGCAAGGGCAATAAGAATTAATCGCAACTGCCACAGTTTATTTATACATTCCTCTATTGATGGACCTCCGGGCTTCTTTAGTATGTGTTGCTATAGACAGATGCTACGGAGAATAGCCTTATACATATTCCCCAGAGTCCATGTACAAGATTTTTCTAGGGTGTCGACCTGGGAGAGGAATGACTTAGAAGAGCAATGACTGACTCAACCACGATTCTCTTCAAACCTGTAGCTACTGATTTGATTTGGTGGGCGGGCGGCAGCCGGCAACCCGCAACCGAGAAGCCAGGCCCGCGGGCGAGGTTGGGCGCTGGGCACGCGCGCTGCTCTGGGACTAGGGCGGCGGCTACCCCGCCGGGCGCTGGTGAGCAGCGGTGCCCTTGGAATTGCCCGGCGGCGCGGTGGCCTTGAAGGAGGCGCTGCTCAGTGCCTCGGGGACACTCCTGCTGCGGGCGCCCGCCACGCAAAAAAGCGACGGTGAAGCAGACGCGTAGCAGAGGCTCCGGCTGCACGGACGCGGGCGCCTGACGGACGAAAACCTGGCGGACGACGCTCAGGCCAACCTCTGCCAGGCTCGCTGCCCCTGCCTGCAGCCCCGTTGGGCGGAGTTCTAGGACCATATCCTGGACGTGAGCTTCACGGGCCCGCTGGTGGGGGCTGGGGGCACGACTGAGATACCGAGGAGGTCCTCCTCCTGCCGGTGCGTTTGAGCGTCGGGCCCCATCGGCTGCGCTCGGAGAGGGGGTGAGCGGCCGTTCGCCTTTATCAGCATCAGGTGGACCAGGCGCTACGCGGGGAGCGGCAGGTCCTGTCGACCGAGGAGGACACGCTGGCCCTGAGCCAGGACAATTCGCTGGAGCGGAGGGCCCGAAATGAAAGCCAGCGAGGCCTGGGTCCCGACCCAGCTCAGGGCCCTGGCAGACCGCGCGCACTGTTTGCCCGGGATCGTGCATCTGGTGTGAGTGAGCCTCAGATGCAGACAGACTGAAACTATATGCAGTGTTCTCACTGGGTTTTCACAAAATTGGGGGGCCTTTCCTCCTCTCACGTTGTTCCTTGGTAGCTGGAGCTAATTCAGAGCATCGTTGGTCTGGGAGTCGGGGAGAGCAGAAGCGACAGTTCATGGGATGTCTATCGCTGCCAGCGTTAGTAAGAAGCGTTATACATAAATAAGGCCTTTTTTCATTGGGCCTCTCGGCCCCTGGCTGGGGCACCATGTCTGTCAGGTGACTCCTAAGCTCTCCAAAACCTATTCAGATTTTTTTGTTTTATATTTTGAGCTGCAATGTGTATACTCTCATTTTCACGAGTAACATTTTTGTTTTAATTATTTTGAAATAATTATAGCCTCAAAGTAAACTGGAAAAATAATACAGGACACGCTTTGTACACTTTTCTCCCAGCTTCCCCAAATGGTAACATTTTACATAAGCAGAACCAAACTAGAGATTGGTTATTGGATTTTACAGGGAAACTTTTTGCAAAACTACCTGCTCTTACCACTTGTGTATTGATAGTGATGTTAAAGTGAGTTAGAAGGATAAAACATTTTCTGATGTAGAAATCTATGTGGAATCATTGATTCTGGTTATGTTATACTTTAGTAACCTTTAAAACACAGAATCTTATGGGGAGGAATATGTTAGTGTACATAGCTGCTACTTAGCTAGGTTATGGCACTAATGCCTTAAAAACTAAAATTACAGGAATGAGACTAACTCTCCTAGGTGGCCTTTGGCTAGTTAATAAAACCGGGAGATGAAAAAATCTAAACAACAACAACAAAAACAGCTGTAGCTACTAAATTTCCATTCTCCCACGTGGTTTTGTCGGTCTTTTCTGTTCTGCCACTCTGATAGGTGTGAGTTGGTATCTCATTGTTGTTTAGACTTGCATCTCCCCAACTGAGTTTGAGAGTGAGCCTCTTCCTGCAGGCTGGCCACCCAGCCTGCCTCTCTTGCAGGGGCCTGTTTGTGTTCTTTGCCCGCTGCTGTGCTGGGCAGCAACAATGTAACTTCCACACGCTGGGCTCTCTCTGCTTTCCAGAACTCACATCACTTAAAATAAAAATTTTATTGGTGCTTGGAGAACCTGATTTCTTTCCAACAATTGTGCACTACTAATTTCTTTTTTTTTCTCACCTGGCAATAAGTGGCTTAATTTTTGTTTTATTTCTAGAATGACAAATAATTTTCAAGTTTGTTTCCTTTTCTTAAAATACAAAGCTAAACCATAAACAGGTACCGCCAAACAAGACCTTTTGTCTCACATTAGCGAGCTCCACCTGATTGTCCTCCAATTCGAGGACCACTGAGCAGCTAAGTGTGGGGTGGGGGAAAGACTTTCTTAGGTAGCACATCCTGAGGCTGGGTGTGTGGGGTGGGGGCCTGGGAGCATCAAGGTTGAGGACAGGCCCTCACACCTGTCTCCATGCACATTTACCTGGGACCAGGGCTGCTGGGAGGCCCGAGGTCAGAGGTCAAGGCTTGGGAGCTCCAGGGCTCCAAGTCTCTGGAGCCTCCATCCCTTGGACTGCAGGTTAACAGGGAGTGAGAATCTGTCCCCCTTCCTCCTTCAGGAGGGGGAAAGCTACCCACTCCTCCTACCTTCACAGCCCAGGTGGAAAACTTTGTGTTTAGCTTGGACCCCTGGTTGCTGGACCTGTCTGCTCCCTGGGTTGGGGCCTGTAGGCTCACCCTTCAGTTCTTGGCCACACATCGTGCCTTTCGCAGGAAAGGCACCAGGTGGCCTGACAAACAAGCCTGACTGGAACTTTGAACCCAGCAGAATCAGGTCGAGATGGGGTGGGGGTTGGGAGGATCGGGTAAGTGATTTCTGGTCCCACTACAAAACTTTATTTTTGATTAAAATAGAATACCATCTCAAATCTACTAAAACAAACAAAAAACCAAACCAAAAGAAGAAAAAAGAGAGAGAAATGCAGCTACTTCACTCACCAATAGATCTATTAATATATACATGTAAGTCGTTTCCTGGTTTTCTTTTTAAAATTGTTATTATTTAAAAAATAAATTCATTGTTCACATTTTTATAAAGAATTACCCCAGTTTCAGAAAGCCATTCCCCAGCGGGGCTAGCTAAACAATGCTTTTCCCTGTCCACGTCTACTCTAACTTCCTGATGCTTGGAAGTCCCCAGAAAAGCCGAAGCCTGTGCAAGAGTGAGGCTAGATCTGTCCCACAGCTCCTGGCCACGGGGTCTGCAAGCTTTCAAGAAAGTAGAAGGGAAGACTAACTTACTATGGAGCCTTTAAAAACAATAATCACACACTTTCGGCCCTGGCTGGTGTAGCTCAATGGATTGAGCACGGGTTGGGAATCAAAGGGTCCCAGTTCGATTCCCAGTTCGATTCCCGGGCACATGCCTGGGTTGCGGGCCAGGTCCCCAGTGAGGGCCATGTGCGAGGCAACCACACATTGCTGTTTCTCTCCCTCTCTTTCTCCCTCCCTTCTCCTCTCTCCAAAAAATAAAATAAATAAAAAATCTTAAAGAAACAGAACAAAACAATATTCATACACTTTCATGTGTGCCTGTTGAGATCTCAGGAAAACAAGAGCTTGGGAACACCCGACCCGGGCCATAACAAAACAATATTCATACACTTTCATGTGTGCCTGTTGAGATCTCAGGAAAACAAGAGCTTGGGAACACCCGACCCGGGCCATCGGGCAGTGGTGTCTTCCTGGTGTGCACCACTAATTTCAACAGCCAAAAGAGCCTTCAGCTCTGTTTGTTCATGAGCCTTCTTGAGCCCTGCTGTATTTACAGTTAAGGCTCTGGAAGAAAACATCATGAGGCAAAATAAAATAGACCCGTCAAAAGGCTCATTTCTTTCATCTTTGTGTGTGTGTGTGTGTGTGTGAGAGAGAGAGAGAGAGAGAGAGAGAGAGAGAGAGAGAGAGAGAGAGAGAGAGAGAGGGAGATTGATTGTATAGAAACAGTTTGCCCCCAATTGAAACTTTAAAAATTTAGTGGAAAGTTTTACTTTTACACAAAATATTTCGTTCTGTAGTGGGTGCTGGCTGAGGATCCATAAAGTAACTTCACTCAACCATGAGGTTTTTCATTCTCACCTTTTATAAACTGTGACCTGGCAGATAGGAAGCCCCCCACCCCCTGCCCCACTGTGCAACTTTCTGAGGGGATCTGAGCAGTTCTGTTCCTGTGCCTGTGGGGTGAGCTGTGGAAGGTGGAGGAGCAACAATGGAAACATTGCAAGAGGGGAGAGCAACTGTTTCCACTAGCTAGCCCCCAGAGACCGAGGGTGGCTGACAAGGCTCCAGCTCCTTCTGTAGCACAGTGACCCACTTAGAAGAGTTTTCACCTCTGGGAAGAGAAGGAGGGGAGGTGTGACCCTGGAGAAGGAGGCAGGAAAGGAGGAGCCTGGGAAGAAAAGAAAGAAGAAGGAGAAGCCAAGGTGCTCCCTCCTCAGCTAGCCCTCCAGCCTCCTCCCTCTCTTTCTTTGGGTGGGGATAGGGAATTTCCCAGGATGACCTTCACTTATTCCATTTAACAAAGGAGAGAAATGAACTTCTTCCTCCATACCTCAGACACTGAGGTACACTGTCCATCTTGAGTGTTCCTACATGTGTCCAGAGGCACAATCATGAAATATGGTCTCCCCTATCCCCATCAATAGCCCCTGCACCCCTATCCTGGAGGTTGTGCAACAAGTAGGAGCTACAGGGAGCCGGGCTGCCTGGTGAGGTTTGCAGTTGGTGTCCTACTTCATGGCCTTCTGATTCCAGTTCTGCAGGTGCCAACGCGGAAGGACACCTCAGTAGTGGGGGCAGACAAGGGAACACGTGGTACCACCCACATAGGGGTTCCAGGATGTGGTGGGTACAGCTAGGACCTGCACAAAAAGGAGCCCAGCCCAGGATGACTCCTTCAGCGACTAAGGAGGGGTGGGGGGAGGGAAGAGGGTGAACAGGGTGACTTGTGGCCCAGTGTGCCTGAACTCAGTCTTAAAGTAGGCAAAGAAGCAGGCGTGGTGGAGCAGTGGTGAGAGCCAGGCTGCAGTCAGGCATTGTTGCAAAGGCGCAATGGCCAGAAGCAGCTTAGTGTGTTTGAGGAAACAGCATCCATTAAGCCGGTTAATGCAGGTGCAGTGGTGGGGGCCGGTTCACAGCAGCGCGTGGAAGTATCTTGCACTCCCTCCCCTGCTCAGTTGCTCATTCTGTACAATTTTCTGGGTCATCCTTGGCAGAGGTCTAAAATATCCACCCTGGTTAATCCAAGGCCTAGATCCTTCCCACCGTGCCTCCCTGGAAGTTATTTTTCTGTGCGCAGCAAGCCCCGATCATTGGCAGCCAGCACATTTCCTCTCTTACCCCAGAAAGCAGTGGCCGAGTCTCTGGCCTTATGCAGCTTCACTGGTAGGGCACAAAGCTCAGCGTGCAGAACCGAGGCAGAAACCGGGGTTCCATAGTGGGGGAAAGGGGAAGAACGCCTGAAGGCTCCTGGGAGGGAGAGGAGAAAGGAGGGATCCAGAATCGGGACTTGGGAGTGAATTCAGAGGACCTCTGATCTAACACACTTGTTCTATGGAGGAAGAAGAACGGAGGCCCAGGGAGGCGGAGCGTTTTACAAGCATCTCAAGAGGCCCTGACGGAGCTGGGACCAGCAGCCCTGGACCCTGCCTACCGCGCGCGCCCCGCCGCCCCTGCCCGCGTGCCGGCCGAGTAAGGCGAGAGCGCGGTTCTGTCCGGCAGGCGGCGACGTTGCTCCAGTCTGGGCGTGCGGGGGCCGGGAGCGAACGGAAACTCGGGATCGCCAGCAGTACCGAAGGTGTGCACGGTCCTTCCCAGCCCCCGGTAGCAGCCTCGTCCGCGTCCCCGCCTGGCCGCAGTCTCCCGGGCCGCGGTCCGGCGCGGGCGCTCCTCGCGACGCCCGACGCCGCAGAGGCGCCCGTCCCGTCACAGGCCGCGTAGAGTCCCGCTTTTCTTCCGCGACCGAGCTTCCCGCTGGGGCTGGGGCGGGATTCAGAGGGGGATTTGCATTTTCAAAGCGATCAAGTGACTTTAAGAACGAAATGGAATGTCTGGCCCAGGATCGGGCGGGAGATTTCGGGTGGACTCCTCACCTCCCCCAGTGCCTCGGTGTCTGCCCATCGGGGCCAAGGCGCCGGTGCCACGCGCCGTGCGTGGAAGTAGCGAGAATGCCACGCTTTAATGGTGGGCAGGAGTCCCCGGTTCTTCTCTTCTTTCGGTCGGGCTGGGAGTTCTCCCGACTCTCCTTCCCTCAAGGGGCCGAGTGGAGATGTGCGGGGCCCGGACTCGAGACCCGTTTGCGGGACGCCTGAGCCCCGCCCGGGGCTGACCTGGTCGCCCCTGGCGGGGACCTGTGGCCCCGAGAGGCGGATCCCTGGGCCCCGGGGCGGGGAAGCAGGAGGGAGCATCGGCGGGGAGCGGCGGCCTGCGGACGCTCGGGGTGCCCTGGGGGCAGGTGCAGTGTCCGGCCCCTGGTCTCCTGCTCGGCACGCGGAGGTTGCTGTGAAGACAAAGGTCAAGGTTGCGGGTCCGGCCTCTGGGGCACGGGGCCGGGCCGGCTGGCAGGGGGAAAGCCTCGGTGCACCCAGGGGAGCGGCTACAGGAGCCAGGGCCTCTCCGGGGTTCCTTCGGTCTAGTCACAGATGTCACCCCGCTCTTGTGCGGGCCCTGGTGGTGCTTGGAATTAAAGCCCGTTGGTCAAAACGTGTCCTGCTGCATACCACTAACAAGGCATCATGCCCAGCCTTTTTCTTCTGGTGATGTGAACCAGAGACTTTGGTTGTTCATTGAGTTCTGAGCTGATTAGACACAGTAGTGGGGGATGGAGGTGCAGTGGGTGCCTGGACCCTGCACTGAATTTGTGATTTTAGCAAATCTCCAAATCCCTCTTTGCCTCAGATGTGTACAATCAGCATTTAACCTAAAAGTGTTTGCCTTCTTTTTTAGGTTAAAAATATTTTGGAAAATAGAAAAAAAAATTGCTCACAGTGCCAATATGGAACTATGGTCACTCTTAATTAACATCTTGGTGTATTTATTTTGTATTTTTTTGTTCCAATTCTATAACTATGTATTTAATTTTTTTTCATTATTGTCAGCATATGTTTGCAGCATGCTTTAAACATTTTTTACATCATACACATTTATATGTAACATGTTCAGGAGTCACACATGGTTTCTGTGTAACATTTTGTTCATATTTTTCCCATTTAGTCCCCAATTAGTAAGACATTTAGGTCATATTGACTTTTTCAATATGATACACTGATTTCTAAATAGAATGTAATTTCAATTTTTAATTTCCTTTCGACCCTAAGAGTTCTTAAGAGACGTTAGTTACACCATTTTCAGTGGATAGATTTTCCCCATTTGCTTTTAATCGCATTGCCCTGTGGTCTGAGAATATGAGCTGTGTTTATGTTTTATGGAATGTATTGAACTTTTGGTTGATGGTTGATTTTGTATATAACTTTTAGCATAGTTTTGAATGAATAATTGAGTATAAAATTCATATATTAGATCATACTTAGTAAAATATATTGTCTATACTTACTATGTTCTTTATTTTTATTCACTTGATCTGTTAATTTCTGAAAGAACTGTACGTTTTCAGAATGTTTGTGGATTTACCATTTTCTTTATTGTTATTATTTCTATCACTGTTATATTTCAAACAGCTTGTATTTTACATATTTTATTTATTTGTTAAAGTTTCTTCAACTTTAGTGAGATGTAATTGATATATAACTGTATAAATTTAAGCAGTGTATGTGATGATTTCATATACATGTGTATATTTTGCAAGATGATTACCACAGTGAGGTTAGTTAACATATGCATCACCTCACATAGTTACATTTTCTTGTTTGACTACACAACATACACAAAAAATGTAATTTTTAAGAATACTTAAGATCATCTCTCTTAGCAACTTTCAAACATACAATACAATCTTGTCAATTATGCTGTACATTACATTCCCAAAACTTACATTCATCTAGAACTGGAAGTTTGTGTACTTTGACCACTTTATTTCCATATTTCAAAGTGATATTATGAAGTGTAAAAACCACATGTCTGTTGGGATGATAAATAAACATATGGGCACAAACATCTTTTTATGCACTTTGAACAATTTCGTTGGACTGGATTTCCAGAAGGAAATGGCTCGGAAAGCCAGCGTGGCCTGACGAGTCTGACAGCGCACAGTGTCAGCTGCCACGTGCGTGCGCTGCCCTGTGCCCTGGCCATCAGCGGGGATAAAAGAAAAACAAGATGCTGTTATTTTGAGAGAGGTAAGAAATGGAGATGCTTCAAAAATTTTCCTGGATGTGCATTGAAGTTGACTTTTTTCCCTGTAGGTCTGATAATCAGTTGAATTTTCTTTTTCACACGTGGATTTCCTGTTCTTGTCCTTTTGTGCTTCTGTTTTCTAACTTTTAACTTGAGGAGGTTAATCTCTTCCAGTTCTTACATTCTAGGAATTATGTTTCTCTTTATTCTACCATAAAGAATGTTATTGAAAAAGAAAAAACTTAGCCTATTAAAGCAGATACTTCAAATTCACCTTGACTGCCTTTCTCCCCATTGCCCCTGGCCTGAGCAGAACCTTCAGTGCGCACACAAAGCAGGTAGGGGTTCTGTGGGACCTAAAGTTTTTAAAATTGGGGGAGGGGTTTCTTGAACTCTTTTACAGAGATGAGAATTTAGGGTGATGGGGCTGAAATACGGGGGAAAGTGCTGCCCGGTGAGACTACACGGTTTTCTTGTCAGATAAAGGGAGTGTGGCGTGTCAGGAGGAGAGAGTGAGGCCTGGCACGCAGGGCGTCTTTGCTTTTTTCAGGACAAAGAAAGAGGAGAAACGCCCAGCTCCTCACACACAAGCGGCCCCATTCATTTCCCGTTCCTTCAGCTTCCTTTTAATATCCATGCAGTTGTTGGAAACGACTCTTCTTTTATTTCTGCTGTTAGCTGTTTGGGTCTTCTCTCTTTCGTTCTTGGTTATCCTGGCTAGAAATTTATCAGTTTCGTTGGTATTTTTCTAAGAATCAGCTTTTAGTTTCATTGATTTTCTCCGTTGTTTCTCTGTTTTCAATTTCATTGATTTCTTTTCTAATTCTTATTTCTTGTTTTTTCCCTGCTTGCTTTAGGCTCATGTTGCTCTTCTTTCTCTTATTTCCTAGGGTGGGAGCTTAGATTATTGATTTTGTGTCTTTCTTCTTTTTTTAATATATGTGTCTCATGCCATAATTTCCCTTTAAACACTGCTTTTGTGGGATCCTACAAATTTTGGAAAATTGTGTTTTCATTTTCATTTAGTTAAAAACATTTAAACATTTTTCTTGAGACTTAGCTTTTGACCCATGTGTTATTTAGAAGTATGTTGTTTAATCTCCAACTATTTGGGGGTTTTCCAGATATTTTTCTGTTATTGACTTCTGGTTTAATTCTACTGTAGTGTGAGAACATACTTTGTGTGATTTATGTTCTTTTAAAGTTGCTAAGGTGTATGTGATGGCCCAGCATGTAGTCTGCTTTGGTGAGTGGTCCACGTGAGCGTGGGAAGAACGTGTGTGCTGCTGTTGGTGGAGCGTTCTATAAAAGTCAGTTAAGTCAGGTTGGTTAGTGGTGCTGTTCCGATCAATTAACGCAGTACTGATTTTTCTGTCTGGTGGGTCTGTCAATCAGTCAGAGTAAGATGTTGAAATATCCAACTATAGTAGAGGGTTTGTCTGTTTCTCCTTGCAGTCCTGTTGGTTTTTGTCTCACATATTTTGATGCTCTGTTAGGTGCATCCACAGAGGATGCAACCACAATCGTCTGTTAAGGATTGTAATTTTTCTTGGAGAATTGGCTCCTTTGTTAGTTTTGCTTGTTCTGATGGTCTCCCTATTTAAAGTGAATATAACTACTCCAGCTTTTGATTACTGCTAACATGAAATGGCTTTCTTCAGCTCTTAATAACCCATTTGAGTCTTTACTTTCAAAATAAATTCCTTCTAGACAACACATGATTGGCTCTTTTTAAATAATTGACAATTTCTGTCTTTTAGTTGGTATATTTAGACCATTCACACTTAAAGTGATTATTGAAGAGGCAGAAAAACCATTTGACAAAATCCAAAATCTACTTATGATGAAAACTCTCAACAAAGTAGGTATAGAGGTAATGTACTTCAACATAATAAAAATCATAAATGACAAGCCCACAGCTAACATCTTACTCAATGACAAAAACTGAAAGCTTTTCCTTTAAGATTAGGCATTCCTTTAAGGAATGCATACTCTTGCCACTGTTAGTTAACATAGTATTGGAAATTGTGGCCACAGAAATTACACAATAAAAAGAAGCAAAAGACATCCAAATTGGAAAGGAAGAAGTAACACTGTGACTATTTGCAGATGGCATGATTCATACCATGTATAGAAAACCATAAAGACTCTATCAAAAAACTTAGAATTAATAAATGAATTTAGTAAAGTTGCAGGATACAAAATCAATATACATTGATGTTTCTTATTGTGATGTTTCTATATATAAATAATAAACAATGAAAAAGAGAAAGCAAGACAACAATCCTCTTTACAATTGTATCATAAAGAATAAAATACCTAGGAGGAGAAAAACCTGGCACCAAAAACTGTAAGACATTGTTGAAAGAAATTGAAGAAAACACAGATAAATGGAAAGTTATTTCATGTTTATGGATTGGAAGACTTAATCTTTTCCAAAAATTCATACTACCCAAAACAATCTACAAACTTAATGCAATTCTTATCAAAATTTCATTGGCATTTTTATTACAGAACTAGAACAGGTAATTTTAAAATTTGTGTGGAATAACAAAAGGCCCCAAGTAGCCACAGTGACCTTGAGGCAGAAGAACAAAGCTGGAGGTATCATGCTCCTGGATTTCAAAGTATACTACAAGCCTATAGTAATCAAAACAGTGTGGCATGGGCCCAGAAATACCCACATATATATAAACAGTTGATTTATGACAAAGAAGCCAAGAACATACAATGGGGAAAAACAGTCTCTTCAATAAGTGGTGTTGGGAAAACTGGACAGCAACATGCCAAAGAATGAAACTAGATCACTATCTTACACATTGCACAAAAATAAACTCAAAATAGATAAAAGACTTGAATGTAAGACCTGAAACCATAAAGTTCCTAGAAGAAAACAAGCAATAAGCTCCTTCACATCAGTCTTAGTAATTTTTGGTGGGTATGATTACAAAGGCAAGGGAAACAAAAGCAAAATATATACATATATATACACACACATATATATACATATAAATATACATATATACATACACACACACACACACACACACACACATATATATAAATAAGCAAATGGAACTACATCAAACTAAAGAGCTTCTGCACAATGAAGGAAATCATCATTCAAGACCACAATGAGATACTGCCTCACACCTGTTAGTATGGCTATTATCAAAAAGATAAATAACAAGTGTTGGAGAAAATGTGGAGAAAGGGGAACACTTGTGCACTGTTGGTGGGAACGTAGACTGTTGCAGGCACTATAGAAAAGAGTATGGAGATTCATTGAAAAATCAAGACTAGACCCACCATATGACCCAGCCATTCTATATCTGAAGAAATCCAAAACACTAATATGAAAATATATATGCACCTGTGTGTTTATTGCAGCGTTATTTACAATAGCCAAGATATGGAAACAATCTAGTTGTCCAATGATGGATTAATGAAGAAGTGGTACATACATACAATGAAATACTACTCAGTCACAAAAAGAATGAAATTTTGAGGAGAGGGAGGGTTGCAGGACTGGGAGAAAAAGGCGATGGGATTAAGAAAAACAACAAAAACCAAACAAAAACCGCCATCAACAGGCCCCCAGCGTGGTGGCGGCCAGAGGGAAAGCAGGGTGTGGTGGGTAGAAGAGTGTGGAGAGAATAAACGGTGATGGACGGAGACTTGACTTGGCGAGGTGAACACACAAAACAATACAGAGATGATGTATTATAGAGCCTGAAGCCTACATAATTTATTAACCAGTCACCTCTGTACACTCAATACAAAAGTTTTAAAAGGGGCTTATTGTCAAGAAGCCACTTATTGGGTGAGCCGATTGATATGAAATGCCCAGAATAAGCAAATCCACAGAGACAGAAAGCAGATTAGCGGTTGCCAGGGGCCGAAGGAGGAAGGAAGGAGAGCGATTGCTTATGGGCCTGGGATTTCTCTTTGAGGTGATAAAATGTTCTAGAATTAGTGGTGATGGGCACACTACTCTGTAAATACACTAAAAACTACTCAATTGCACACTAAATTTAACGGGGTGAGCTTTATGTTACATATGAGTTATGTCTGAATAAGCTGCTAGTTTTCTTTTTCTTTTTTTTTTTTAAGGAAGGAAATTGCCCTGACTGGTGTGGCTCAGTTGAGTGTCATCCCGCAAAGCAAAAGGTTGGCAGTTTGATATTTGGTCAGGGCACCTTCCTGGGCTGCGGGTTCAGTCCCTTGTCAGGGTGCGTAGGAGATACAACTGGTTGATGTTTCTCACATTGATGTTTATCTCCCTTTCTTTCGCCCTCCCTCCCCCCCTAAAAATACCCATTAATAAACAAAGTTAAGAAAACAAGGAAATTTTGCCATTTGTGATAACATGGGTGGACCTTGGGGGCACTATGTTATATGAGATTAGTCAGATAGAGAAAGAAAAACACCTAATGATTTCACTTATATGTGAAATCTAAAAAAAAAAAAAAAAGAACTGAACAACAACAAAAGCAAACTCCCAGGTACAGAGAATAGATGGGTGGTTATCAGAAGGGAAGGGGGAGGGGGAAGGCATAGTGGGGGAAGAGGATTAACAGCGTGGTGATGGATGGTAACTAGACTTGCAATGGTACCAATTTTACCACCATAACAAAATAAGATATTAGAGACATAAAGCTTTTTTGTTGGATTAATATCTATCAGGTTTGTAACTGTTTTCTGTTTGTTGCACTTGTTACTTGGTTATTTCTCTTTCTCTCCTGCTCCATCCACAGAAATAATTATTTATCAATGTTTTTCCAGTACTTGCCTGAGCAACATTATGTGTAGCTCTACGCAGCAAAACAGGCTTCCTCACACCTTTGCACAACGAGGCAGGTACAAAAGTGTGCGTGCCTATAAAGTGAATTTGGGGAGCAGATCCAGCATTCCCAGCGGGCAGTGGGCGCTGGAATCTAGGCTCACTGCCCAGAAGGAATACCGTGTGGCGGTTAAAAGTCAGCCGATCCATCCACACATCCGGGACAAGACAAACCCTAACATGTGCTGTTCAGAGAAAACTAAGGTGCAGAACAATGTATACACCGTGATTCTTTGACATAAAAATTGTGTGTCTGTGTGTAAATGCACAGAAACAGCTCTGGTATGCAAACCGATGTGATGATGGTGGATTTGGGAAAGCAAAAACCTGCTAGTTACACTTTTATTTCTGACGAAATTGCATTCAGATTATTATTCAGCTTTTTAAAATGAAAGAAGCTTCAAAGTGCTTTTCCACTGAAGGAGAGGGTTGTCTGACACAAGCAGCCTTTTCCAGCCTCAGAGTTGGGCCTGCTCCTCCGAGGCGGGTGCGCCGCAGCCCCAGCGACCTGAGCCGGAGACGCGGGAGCAAAGGTGTTCCCAAACTCTGGCCAATGCCAATGCCGCCGTTGCCCCGTTCTCTAGGACTCTGGGCAAACTGAGTCAAGGTGGATACTCTGTAGTTCACAAAGACTAGAACAGGGATCACCAGGGCAAAATGAGCGACTCCTAGAATCTGGGGGCGTGGTGACAGGAAAGGCTCTGGGCATGAGGTGCTGGAGGACCCCTGGTGGTAGAGGGAGGGAATCTGGTCAAGTAAGAAAAGATCCACTCATGTGGACCTGTGCTTCTTGCCCCTGATTCTCAGGGATCCAGGGGCCAAGCAGCTTAGGTGAGACCACAGTATGGCTAAATTTCCAGACAGGCATCAAGAGGCAGGAATTACTGAAATACTTTTCCTCTGAGGCCCTGCAAAAGACAAGAGGGCTTCCATATGTGCACCAAGTTGGTGACAATCCGGTTACACAGTAGATGATTTTCTCTATTACACAGTCGGCCAGTCAGATTTGTGCCAGCTTACACATAGAGCCAGGTTTATAGCACTTAACAGGACTAGGTTTACAGCAGAATCCAGCTGATATAATTCAGGACCTTGAAGACAGAAAACAGAAACTCTGTTCTTGTTTCTTCAGAAAAAGGAAATTGCACACCCAGAATCATTTATTGTAATTATGCCCCCAAATTAAGCAAGTTAATCTCATTTGGGGAAGTGGGCTGAGGGTTTTACCCCTCCTTCTAGGGCATCATTCTGGATTTTATTGCTGTGGTTAATCAGGTGAATTTTGGAAGTGTGTGACCTGCAAATTAGTTCCCTGATATTTGGAATCAAGAATGTAAGGGTCTAGCCCTGGCTGTTGTAGCTCAGTGGATTGAGCATAGTCTGGAAACCAAAGGGTCACCGGTTTGATTCCCAGTCAGGGCACATGCCTGGGTTGTGGGCCAGGGCCATTTGAGAGGCAACCATACATTGCTGTTTCTCTCTCTCTCTGTCTCCCTTCCTTCCCCCCTCTCTCTAAAAAACAAAACAAAACAAAACAAAAAAAACGAATGTAAGGGTCTATAGCTGCAAGACACATCCTCATGCTTTTTTTTTTCTTTTTAAAGATTTTATTTATTTAGTTTTAGAGAGAGGAGAACAGAGGGAGAAAAAGGAGAGAAACATTGATTGGTTTCCTCTCTTATGTGCCCTGACAGGAGATCAAACCCTCAACCCAGGCTTGTGCCCTGACCAGGAAACAACTGGTGTGACCTTTCGCTTTGCGGGATGACAGACGCCCAACCAACTGAGCCATGTGGGTCAGGTACATCCTTATGCTTTTAAAATTGCTCCCAGGAGGGTGGCGAAGTGGGTTGATGTAGTCTTCTCAGGTTGGAAGATGAGCCCATCTGTCCCAAGTATCAGTGAGTTTGTTCAGATGGCAACTTCCCCTTGCAGGTACATTATATTGGGCAAGAAAGCTTGAGCTTCAAAATGTCAGTTTCCCCAGGTAATAGACAGATTTAGTGTATTCTCAATGTCAACCAGATATTTTTGACAAGCTGATTATAAATGTTATATGAAAATAAAGGGTCTAAAATAGCTAAGATAATTTTGCTGAGCGGTACGGGGGCACCCGCTGTTCCAAATATCATGATTTATAAACCGCAGGAATTTGAACAGTAATAGACCAATGGTAGAGAGCAGAGGGCCCAGGAGCATATATGGACATGCTGGAGGCAGCTGTCCACATCAGTGGGAAAGGATTTGGTCTGGGGTGCTGTAACCACTGGCTTTCCACGTGGGAACAGTGTAAAACTTGACCTCTATTGCAAACCACTCACAAGAGAGTGTTCCAGGAAGAACAGAGACTGAATGTGACAAGCAAAGCTTTAAAACTTTATGAAAAAAATATTTGTTTGACATAGTATAAGGGCAGAATTTCTTGATCAAGACAGGAAAATACAGACCTTATGTTACCATATTAAAAAAAAAGAATGTAGGACAAAACCCAGTAAGTACAAAGCGAAAGAATAAATCTCAGATTAGGAAAAGGTATTTGCAATGCAAAGAAACTACAAAAGATCATTATCTATAATATATAAGACTATCACAAATTAATAAAATAAAGGCAAATTACTCAAAAATGAGCAAAGTACATGAACAAGCCAATACCATTGTAGAAGGACACTAAACCCTATTTAAATAAGGGAAATGAAAATTAAAACAACTGCTCTACTTCAAATCCATATTAGCAAACATTAACAAGACTAATGATATCAAGTATGAGCGAGGAATGGCCACAGAACTTTTGTATAATGTCGATGGGAGTGTGAACTGGCACAGGCACTCCGGAGACGACCTGGCAACATCTAGTAAATGTGAAGATGCGCGATTCCTCCAGCCCCCCAATGCCAGCACTTTCGCTTTTAGGTTCATCACTCGGAGAAAGTTTGAAGTATAAGAATGTTCATGAGGGTACAAATAACAGAAACTGGAAATTTTTAATATCAAAAATTGGAAAAAACCTAAATAGGTAGTAATAGACAGATAGGTACATAAGCAGTGATAAATAACACAGAGACTTCCGACAAGATGGCGGCATAGGTGAATGCTCCGTGCCTCCTTGCACAGCCAAACAAGGAAAAAACCAGAAATTTATCTAAACAAAAACAGCCAGATCTGAGAGAAAATCGAATTGAGAGGAAGTCCGACAACCAAGGAATTAAAGAAGATACATTCATCCAGTCTGGTGAGCCGGGAGGAGCAGGGCGGAGGGAGAGCGCTCGGGGACCCCACGGCGAGCTGGTGAGCAGACGGCAGGTCCGCGGTTGGAGGGGCGGTCCCCGCGGGGCTGCAGCACACCCAGATGGGGGGCCTGACCTAAGCGCGGCCAGCGCCCAGCTCATCCGGACCCAGCGGGGCTGAGACTGGTGGACCGAGCAGGTCCGCATTCGCGTGCAGACAAACTGGGAGAAAAAGCAGGGCCCAACCCATCGGCGCAGATTGAGAGCACCTGTGGGGGTGGAGTCGGCAGCGGGAGGCACTCCCGGCCTCACAGGAGAGTTTGCTGGGGAGACCCGCGGGGGATTGGAGCTGTGCAGCCCGTCCGCCGAGCCCAGAGCGACCCCCGGAGCCAGCGCAGAGGGGCTCAAATTGTTTGCGGGAGGCGGTGAGGGTGCGGAGAGCGGAGCAGGCGCCATTGTGCTCTCAGGTCCCGCCCCCACAGGCTGGGTCACAGCCCAACTACCGGGAGGTTCCCTGCCCAGGTGAACCCCAAGGCTCCGCCCTCCTTACAGTAACAGGCTCACTGAGGGGAAAAAAAATGGCCCAAAGAAAGGAACAGATCAAAGCTCCAGAACTAACTGACCAAGAGATAGCCAACCTATCAGATGCACAGTTCAAAACCCTAGTAATCAGGATGCTCATAGAATTCGATGAAAAATTATCAAAATTGCTTGAACAAATGAGGAGAGATCTTCAGGGAACCAATAGGGATAAGAAGGAAACTGGGACTCAAATCAACAGAGTGGACCAGCAGAAAGA
>PVJI01000841.1:101908-220076 GCA_004026765.1 Micronycteris hirsuta
TCAGAAACCTCCAGGACATCTGTAAACGGCCCAACATACGGATCATAGGGCTGCCAGAAGGAGAAGAAGAAATCCAAGGAATTGAAAACTTATTTGAACACATAATGATGGAGAATTTCCCGAAGCTGGTGAAGGAAATAGACTTTCGGGAAGTCCAGGAAGCTCAGAGAGTCCCAAAGAAGTTGGACCCAAAGAGGAATACACCAAGACACATCATAATTACATTACCCAAGATTAAAAATAAGGAGAGAATCTTAAAAGCAGCAAGAGAAAAGGGGACAGTTACCTACAAAGGAATTCCCATAAGACTGTCAGCTGATTTCTCAAAAGAGACCTTACAGGAAAGAAGGGGCTGGAGAGAAGTATTCCAAGTCACGAAAGGCAAGGACCTACATCCAAGATTACTCTATCCAGCAAAGTTTTCATTTAGAATGGAAGGGCAGATACAGTGCTTCTCAGATAAGGTCAAGTTCAAGAAGTTCATCACCACCCAGCCTTTATTGTATGAAATGTTGAATGGTTATATGAGGTATGGAGGAATATCAACAGGGGAGTGGTAGGGGGAGAGGGTGGGAATGGGGCACAGAATAAGTAGCATAAATGGGAGGTAGACAACAGACAGGGGGAGGTTAAGAACAGTATAGGAAGTGCAGGAGCAGAAGGACTTATGTGTATGACCTATGGACAAAACTAAAGGGTGGGGAAAGGGGGGGTAAGGGGGTGGGGGACAAGAAGGGGGGAAGAGTGGGACAACTGTAACAGCATAATCAATAAAATATAGTTAAAAAAATTAAATAACACAATGAATGAACTAGATCCACAGTTTTCAACAGATAAATCTCAAAAGTGTGATGTTCAATGAATAAGCAAATTATTACTTAAGTGTACATGAAATGTGACATTTATAAAAATAAATGGCATGCAAACTAATGCTGTATTTTATTTATTATTATGTCATTATTTATAAGTACACCGCTATATAGTAAAGCATTACAAATATAAAAGCATAAAAGCCTGAACCGGTGGAATCCACAAACTGCAGCGTGGGGACTCCCTTGGTGCTGAATGGCAGTGGAGAGTAGAATGAGGGTAAAGTAAGTACTAACTGTTTTTTATGAAATAAAAAACTGAAGAAAGTGTGACAAAATGCTAAAATTTGCAAATCTGACAAGAGTATCTGGGTATCTCTTAGAAAACTTTTGGTACTTCCTTTATATTGACACATTTCATAATTTAAAACAAAAATGTAAAAACTCTGTTCTCTTTAGAAGGTCAATAGAATGATTACATGTAATGAGAAACTGCTGTGTCCCAGGCACAGCTAAAGTACTAGTTATACTTGGCTTTCGACTCTGTGGGGGATTGATGCCTCTTTATTCCCTGCGTTGTTAATAGGACTAGCATTTCCAAGGTTAATAAAACATTCTTTTGTTTGTCTTGAGTGAAGGTGAGATTTAGATTGTTAAAAAAGAAAAAAAAAAGCCAGGCAAATCATATATCTGATAAAAGGTTAATATCCAAAAGATATAAAAACTCATACAACTCAACAACAGAGGGCTAAAACAATTCTAATAAAAATTGAGCAGAGGAACTGAAGAAGAATTTTCCCCCAAACACACACAAATAGGGTCCATGAGAAGGCGCATCATCTCTAGTCATCAGAAAAGTGCAGATCAAAACCCCAATGACATAACACCTCAGAAACATTAGAATGGTTGTCATCAAAAAAAAAAAAAGATAAATGCTGGTGAGGATGTGGAGAAAAGGGCACCCTTGTTGTGGGACTGTAAATTGGTACAGCTACTGTGCCAAACTGTATGATGGTTCCTCAGAAAATTAAAAGTAGAATAATCGCATGATTCATCAATTTTGCTTCTAGGCCAATACTCAAAGGAAACAAGATCACTATCTCTCACAGAGACAGCTGCATCCCCACAGTCGCTGCGCCGTTATTACAGTAGCAGAGATATGCAAACAAACCAAGTGTTCGTCAGTGGATGAGTGGATGAAGAGGTGGTACATATAGACAGTGAGATACTGGTTAGCTGTGCAGAAAAGGAAATCCTGCCGACAGCCGGGATGGACCCTGAGGGCATTATGCTCAGTGAAATACGTCAAACAGAGAAAGACGAATTCTGTATGATCTCACTTGTATGTGCAATCTAAAAGCAACTGAACTGATAGAAACAGGGAATGGATTGGCGGTTGCCGTGAAGGGGGTTGAAAGGTACAAACTTCCAGTTACAGAATAAACTAAGTCATGGGGCTGTAATGTGCACACGGTGATTATAGTTAACAATACTCCAAACTTGCTAAAAGAGTAGGTCTTAAAAGTTCTCACATCACAAGAAAAAAATATAGCTATGTGAGGTGATGGATGTTAACTAGACGTATTGTGGTGATCATTTTGCAATATATACATATATCAAATTATTATGTTGTGCACCTTAAACTAACACAGTGTTATGTATCATCTATATCTCAATAAAAGAGGGCAGGGGAAGGGAATAGCCGGGGCCACTCGCCACAGTCACACGGGCTGCTCGGGTCTGCCAGCCGCCTGCCGCCACTCTGACTACTGAGCTGTCTTGTCTGTCTACTTGCTCCACCCAACTCCCTCCAGCCTCTCCTCTTTTCCTGGGTTTATTTGGTTTGAAAGAACCAAGCTTGCTTATTTGTTTTCTTCCTCAAATAACCCAATAACTCAGACTTTTTATCAGGTTACACAGGCCCTCCCCTAAGTTTTTCTCTAAACTCATAGACCTGTTTCTTCTCAAAGTGTCAGGGAAGAGCTGGGCTATGTCTGGCTCTTGTGTGGAGGGTAGGGAAGGCATTGGAGTCAGGCTGCTTTGCATTGAATCCTGGCTCTCCAATTTATTAAATGCTGTGTGATTTTGATCATGCCCCAGAGCCACTATAAGCCTCAGTTTCCTTGTTTGTTAGAGGGGTCACTACTAGCTGCCTTATCAGGCTGCGCAGTCCCCAGCGAGGTGCTGGCGCCAGGGAAGCACGGGGCAAATGGGGGCTGTATCACCCCAGTGTCTCGTGGTGAGGAGGCAGGTGGGGTCTAGTTCTGTCGGACACCGCTGGGCTCCTTCACGCTCTGGCCCAGGCTGCGGCACAGGCGTGTTAGGGTCCATTGCAGTAGTGCCTAAAAGCAGGTGGGGATTGTTTTTAAGTCAGTGTGGACCCCCGAGTGGAACATCTTCCCCCCCAGGGCAAACCCCTTCAGAACCCTTGGAAAATCACAGTTTCACTTTTAGCAAGCCCCTGAGGCAGTGAGGGAAAGCCCCCACGGTAAGCAGTCCTCTCTAAAGGGGCAGTCCTCTCTCCGGGGCTGTGCCTGCTCACGCTCCCTGCTGCCTGGACCCTGCCCTTCCCGCTGCTTAACTCTTCAGCTCCATATTCTTTTGCCTTTTCCGACCCCACTGCTCTCTTGTGTTGGAGGCAGGTGCACCCTGGGCACAGCTTTCAGGTTCTGGATTGTCTGCATGCCTGCAGCCTGGGTGAGGAACCCCTCCTGCTGTCTCCCTGAGCAACTGCGTGCACCTCTGTATTTGGGCTCCCAAGCCCAAGGGCTCCCAAAGAAGCCTGCCCCGATATGCCCCAGGCACGTGGTGGAGATGAAATGGGTACCCTAGCTAGGGTTTGAGTTCCTGCCATGTTTATAGCATAAGCTGTGTGCTTCATCTCTATAAACACAGCAGGCAGTTCTGTGCCCTTTAAGGAAAGATGTACAACCTGAGAAACAGAGTTTTAAAATGCTGTGTTCTTCCAAGAAACAATCCATGAAAGAAATAATTGGTAAGCTGGGCGTCATTAAAATTAAAAGCCTCTGCTCTGTGTCAGGAGAGTGATAAGATAAGCCTAACGCATGGGAGAAAACATGTGCAAAGAGATATCTGATAAAGAGCTGTTATCCAAAATACACAAAGAACTCTTAAAACTCAACAACAAGAAAACAAACAACCCAATTTAAAAGTAGGCCAGAAATCCTAACAGACACCTGTCCAAAGGAGATATACCAGTGGCAAATAAACATAAGAAAAGATGCTCCATATTGTATGTCATTAGGGAAATTCGAATTAAAATGAGATACCACTGCACACCTATTAGAATGGCCAAAATCCAAAACACCGCGACGCCGAAAGCTGGTGAGGAGGCGGAGCAGCAGCAACCCTCGCTCACCGATGGTGGGGATGCAACACGGTCCAGCTGCTTCGGAAGGCAGCTTTCCAGTTTTTTACAAAACTAAACATGCTCTTATCATACAATCCAGCAATCATACTCCTTATCGTTTACCCAAAGGAATTGAAAACTTATGTCCATACAGATGTTTATAGCAGCTTTGTTCATAGTTGCCAAATTGGAAGCAACCAAGATGGCCGTTAGCAGGTGGGTGGAATCGCTGCGGAACATCCAGACGACGGACTGCTGTTCAGTCCAGCCAGTAGTGAGGGAGCCTCGAGTGCATGTTGCTAAGCGGTCAGAGCCAATCCGAAAAGACTGCACACTGGAAGATTCAAACCAGGTGCCATTCTGGGAAGGGCAGAACTAGGGAGACAGTCAAAAGGTTAGTGGCTGCCCTGGGTTGGGGAAGGGAGAGATGAACCGGCGGAGCCCAGCGGATTTTTAGGGCAGCGAAACTACTCTGTATGACGCTATAATGGCAGATACATGCCATTTATACACTCGTCCAAACCCACAGAATGTGCGACACCAAGAGTGAATCCTAACGCAAGCTGTGGACCCTGGGTGGTGACAATGCCTCAGCACAGGCCTGTGGATCGGAAGGGACGCTCGCCTCTGGCGGGAGGTGCTGACCACAGGGAGGCTCTGCATGCGGGGGGCAAGGGCAAGTGGGATGTCTCTGTGCCCTCCCCTCAATTTTGCTGTGAACCTAACACTGCTCTAAAAAAATAGTCTTTTAAAAATGTGGCAATCTTCTAACAGAAGATTATATCAATGCTTGTAAAGTATTTCCCAGCCATAACCCATCAGGGGGGAAAGGTGATGCTTAGTACGGGTGAGCGCGGGGTGGAGCCCGGGCACGCTGTGGGCTGGAGCGCAGTTCGGCATCAAGCATTAGGGGCTGTAAAAATGTTTATACTGATCTGGATAATTTCTCCAGTAGAGATAATCTTAGACTTGGCACAATAATGCATGAATAGAGATTTTAAATGTTGGAAGCAATTGAAATGTTCAGAAATAAAGGATTATCCAAGTAAACTATGAAAATCCATTTAATACAATTTTAATAATTAAAATTATAAAGTGTTATAATTATGAAAACTGTAGGAACAAGAAAAATGCTTATGACAGATTGTATAAACACATTCAGCATGATTACAAGTACGCAAAAAAGTATTTTAAAAACATCAGAGAAAAGTACAAGATGCTTTTCCCTTGCTCTTTTTTCTAGTTTCCAAGTTTCTTCAGAACAGTTTATCGTAATTATGTTACTTTTACTAATGGAAGACGTGAAAAGAACTCACTTCCCTCTGGGGGCAGAGACGCCCAGCGCACACCCGCCCAGCTGGCGGACCTCCGCAGGCAGGGGCGGCCTCGGAGCTGCGCTGCCTCCTCAGGCACTCAGCCCTGTGCGTGCCACTTCTTCCCCTTATCGTTGCGCCATTCACTCCTATGCTGTCTCTTAATTCTCCAGGCTAATACGTTCAGGCTAATATGTCTTTCTCCACAACTATTAACCATTTTTAAAAATTGTGGTAAAATATATATTGACATAAAATTTATCATTTTTACCGTTTTTAAGTGCACAGTTCGGTGGCAGTAAGTACATTCATATTGTTGAGTAACCATCACACCACTGTCTCCAGAAGTTCTCATCCTTCCCCAAGGGAACTCTGTCCTCCTTAAACACCAGCTCCTCATTCCCCTCTCCCAGCCCCTGGTAACCACCGCCTGCCCTCTGTCTCTGTGGATTGGACTATTTCAGCTGCCTCGGATAAGTGGAATCAGACATTCGTCCTTCCTCCACAGCATTTTTTAAAGCCCTCTGAAGATAAGGACCAAGTCCATGGTTTGTTTTCATTTCAAATGTAAAGCTTATTTGCACATTTATGGAATATTAGTGTGGTAGGCACAGGGTTAGGCGAGGCTCAGAAGCACATGTGGTTTTGCAGGCTGACAGTGCAGTGGGACAGTGATAACAAGGAGAACAGAGAAGAGAGAACAGAATGTGATGAGTGTGGTGACAGCCAACCTGGTGGGGCCTCTTTGAAAATCCAAGCGTCTGTAGGATGAACTGGGAGTGGTCCCTGAGGAGGGTGAGGGGGAATCCTGGGGTGTCTGGGCAGAGGGAGGGAGCACAGAGCCTGAGGATGGAGGGACCCCACATGCAGCTTGTGCATTTGTGTGAGTGTGTGTGGGGGTCTGAGCATGGGCCCTGTGGGAGACAGCAGGCCTCGGAGGGGGAAGGAGGGCCCTGTGCCTGGGCTGAGGGCACAGACAAGGTGAGGAACGAACACCAGCACCTGGTACTGGGCACCGAGGCCACCACAGTCTGTACCCACACGACCTCCTTGGGCCAGGCACCCAGCAGCCCGGGCTCTCAGACCCCGAGACTGCGGCCCAGATCAATGCGGTGTCTCCCACAGCTAGAGCCACTGAACGGGCACAGCCCTGGGTGGGACCACGCCTTGATCTGTCTGCACGGCTGGGTGGCTGTGTGCACAGCGTCTGGGATTCAGCAGGGAGGCGATTGTTATTTCCAGTTTATAGGAGTGGAAACTGAGGCCTAGGGACGAGAAGCCAGCTGCCCAAGGTGGAGGAGCAAGTGAGTAAAGAGGGAATGTGACTGGATGAAGGAGCAAATGAAAAGGGAGAAAAGACGCCCTCCGCCAGGCCGTTGCCTCCCAGGGTCCCGGGGAAGGGGGCTTTTCATGGCTGTGCTGGCCCCGAGAAGCGAGAGGGAGGGCTGTAGGTGGAGGACAGGAGCGGAGGGGGAGCTGGGCCCCCCACAGAAGATGAGAAAAGGTTCTGGGCTCTCCACGGCACATGCGACTGTGCTCTCTTGTGCTTCTTTTGTGAGGCCTGGCCGGGACCTAACTTACTGTGAATGCAGCGTCATGCCCTATTTCCCTTTCAGTCACTTGCATACATACTCTCTGAGTCGCTTACAAACTCTTCATGGTCACAGCCGTGGGACTTTGAATAACTGTCTACAAGTAAATGGACCACATTTATTACAATTCCCTCTTACTGTTGATCATTTAGGTTGTTTTTGAGATGTCTAAAATACGTGAACAATGTTATTAAATAATGCTAATCACACTGAGAGTGATGCTTCCTGAGGGCTGGTCTCCAGACTGGGTTTCAAAGGTCTGGGCAGCTCCCGCGGGCTTGTGGGTTTGGCCTGCACAGAGCCTTAGACAGCAGTGACCACGCTGAGGGGCTGACGGCACTGCCTCTGCTTTTCTAAATAAACTGGTTCCTCCTGTCCCAGGCAGGTGGGTAGAGATGAGGGGCGCTGTCTGAGGGGGGAGGGCTGCCCTACATAGCATCCCCACATAAAAGGGGCAGGTGTGCGGGGGGCGCGCAGGGTGGTGGCAGCTCTCCCTGACACCCTTGCTTGAGGGGGCAATCACCTGCCTCACATGTGTCTCTCCAGCCCCTGCTAAGATTATTCACTTGGTTAAAGAACATGTTACTCCCAGAGAAAGAGTCCAGGGTGCCGGGATTCCCACACATTTTAATCCCGACCCCGTTTGAAGTGCAGCCCCAGAGTCTGTAACTGTCGCAGCAAACCCCAAGCACACAAAGACAGAGGCTTGTGGCTGCTTTTGGTTGCTGTCATCTGGAATCAGAGAATGGCTGCCTTGGCAGGTGCCACCCAGCCTATCCCAGGTGGGAAAAGCCCTGAAGCTCTGGGAGAGACCTCAGCCCCAGGAGCCTGGGCTTCAGTCCATTCAGCTTCTGATTGGCTGATTGATGCCTATGAGCCAGACACTTCTGGAAAGAAACCAACAGAAGGTATATGTATGCAGAAGCAACAAGGGAGAAGAAAAGTGCCACGAGAGTTCTTGGCTGCCACCTCCAAGTCTCAACGGTCAGCAGACCATGACCACACGGGCGGGAGCTCCCCAGAAAGAGCCACTTCCTTCCCATGAGCTGCCACACCACTACCTTCTGCCTGTCCACCCTTGCCTTTTATTGTCATCACCTGGCTGAACTAGGCTACACGACTCAGCGTGTGTCTGTCAGCCACTCCCAATGACACACTGGGGACAGCACTGCAGACCCTGTCCTCGGGGAGGTGACACGAGGCACGTTAGTCATGAACCGGAGCACCTACCTGAATATGCAGAGTCGACGGCTGGCGCTCTGTGGGGAAGAGATCCAAGAGAGCTCCCCCAAGCTTTGACAAATTTGTAGACCAAACAGGCCAAGGCACACATGTTTTTAGGTGGTTTTAAAAAAAGTCTCATGTATCTTATCAATACATGTGCCTTGAAAACCCGGGAGGAAATGTGGTCTTGTGGGGAAGCGCTGCACAGCGAGACAGGGCTTGTGTTGTCTCCTTAGCTCTGCCCCTGTTGTCAGAGGGCTCCATCTGGGTCACTGGAGAGAAGAGGTGGTCACACCTGCCCGCTGGTTAGCCCGGGACACCACCCCAGTTTTGTGGCAGGGTGACGGAGATATAAAGCCAATGGACTCCTTCCAATAAACAAAACAAAGAACAACTTTAAAGGGTGGCTTTCTTGCAAACAATGGAATATTCTGAGAATCTGTGACATGGGTTTGTAAATGCAGAGGAGGCAGGAACCGCCGATCAATTCATAATGATACCACTGAAAGCTGTGGGGTTCTGGGCCCGGGGAGGCTGCTGGAAGTGGGTTTGTCACCTGAGCCCTGCCACGTGGAAAGAACTCCTTCTTGCCTTCATAACTTTCTCTGTAGGGGTACCTTACTGCGTCACTGCTGGGTGTGAAGTGTGGCAATTAAAAATACCCACTTCCTTAGAAAACAGAGAGCAGGTTCAAGATTATTACTGTGAAATAGTGTCACTGTCTTCCTCGAATGGGCTAGAAAGGATGGAATAATAGATGGCACATGGGCACCTGGCCATGGAAATGGTCACACATGGACAAAACGCCACCTTGGTGCATTAACAATCCAAAACTGCAGTCAAGCATAAGCCATTGGGTAGACTTGCTTTTTAGGGGATTTTTGAAAGCTTTCAGGGACCTCCTCTGAAAAAGACACTTTCTGGTGGGACCAGTTAAATGTGAAGTGGTTTGCCTGGAGAACGTGACCTCTACGTCACGGGAGGTGTTTAAATGTGGGTGGACAAGCACTGGGCAGGGTTGTCTTAGAGGGTGTTCAAGTGTTGTTTTGGAAGCTGAATTAGATAGACTTTAAGTTCCCTTTGCAACATAGAGGTCTCTGACTCCAAAGGATCAGATTCTGCTAGTCACAAGATTTTTGAATTTTCATTACAGTTTGTTGCTGCTTTAGCCACACGTAGAGAAAGAGCCCATGGGACAGCTCACGTGCAGGGACCATGAACTCTGGAACCTCATATAGTGACAAGATTAGGTAAATTGTGCAGGACCTAAGATTAAATTGCTCTTGCTTTTGTCTCCATGGATTGGGGGAGGGGAGCAGGACAGCTCACCAGGTTTCATTGGATAGTGGTATCCGGGTAAAGTTCTATCTTTGCCATTCCCTTTCTAACCTGGTGACTTGATGGAGCGCAGGTATTTTGTCCTGCGTGTAAAATGGCAAGAGTGTGTACTTGTGTAAGGGGTGCACTGAGAGAGTGCAGGCACAACAGTACAGTACCAACCACATCACACGTGCTCCGTAAGTGGAGATGGTGGCTGGGAAGTGAGGGCGAATGTCAACAGACAATGTGTGGAGAGCAGGTCATCTGGTCACTGGAGACTTTTGTGAGGTTGGATATAGTCAACCCTTCTTTGAAAACAGGTAGAAATGTGTGTTCTGTGTGTGTGTGTGTGTGGTCAAACGGATGACAACTTTTAAAAATAGATGTATAAAGTATATTTTGGAATTTTAAAATTTGTCTTTATTGTGTTACTTGGTGGTTATGGTTTTCATCTCCAAGGAGACCTGTGGCTGCAGGAGATGCTGCAGCTGAGCTTGTTCCTGAAAGTGCACTGCCTTTTCCATGGCCCTGGATACAGGGAGCACAACCCGCAGGGCGGTGAGCCCGTGACATTTGAAGCCAACATGGGAAAGTGAAGCTCTGTTCCAGTATGCTTTAAATAGTTACAGCCTTAAAAACATAATTTCATAAATTAAAATCATGGTATTTTTAGAGAAAATCAAGGATATAGCAAAGCAAAGAGAAAAAAATATTCGTATAGTTCTCCCCTGATGATACAGCCGGGAACCTCTGTTCTACTACCTTCCAGATGCTCTCTCTGTTAAAAATGGGCCATATTCTAGTTGTTCTGCATTTTCAAACAGTGACTTTTCTTGTCATTGCACATTTCCCTCAGATTCAGGGGTTGGCAAATGTAGGCTTAAGTAGCTGTGAGGATGTGAAACACAGTTTGTTCTTTTTGTAATCATCACAACCTGCGTGTCTTTTTCCATACAAACAACTGTAAACTCACTTTTGCCCACCCCTATATGTTTTTTCAAAATTGAAATTGCTTTATTGTTTTTTCCTGGCTACAAATGTGATACACAGGTAGAAATAATGCACATGCATAAACATGAAAGTAAAAATTACCTATAACCTGACTCCTCCCCCAAATCCCTTGTAGTCAGAGTTAACATTTTGGCATATATGCTTTCTGACTATTTTTTCTAATGCATAATTCTTACACCCAGATAATTCCTTCTTCTCCAAGATTTAGTACAAATAATGTCTAACATTTTATAACCTGATTTTCAAATTTAAAAATATATTGCGAATATTTTCCAGGCATTCTTGCATGGCGTCATTTTAATGGCTCCTGTCCCATTGTGTGGATGGACTGTCATTTATTTCACTGGTGACTTTTAGCATCTTCTCAGCGTGCTCACAATAATGTGAAGCCTGCCTTTGCCATTAATATTCCTTGTGCACAACCATAATAACTTTTCATGATAAGTTTGTAAAAGTGGAATTTCTGGGTCAAAGAAACATATATAGCTTTAAGGTTCTTGATATATACTACCAAATTGTCCTTTTCAATGGCAACCAGTCTGCACTCCCTGCAACGGCACACGAACGGGCTTATTTATAAGTACTCTCATCTACCTGAAATATTATATTCTGGTGTAATCTCGTAAAATGCTTTTTAAAATGCATTGCTTTTTGTTTGTTTGTTTGCTGTTTAAACAACTCAAATCTACATACAGCGTTGGGCAAAAGTAGGTTTACAGTTGTGAGTACGTGAAGCACAAAGTTTATTCTCGTTTTATTATTTAATTTTTTTAAATTTTATTTATTTATTTTAGAGAGAGGGGAAGGGAGGGAGAAAGAGAGGGAGAGAAACAGCAATGTATGGTTGCCTCTCACATGGCCCTAACTGGGGATCTGGCCCACAACCCAGGCATGTGCCCTGACTGGGAATCGAACAAGTGATCCTTTGGTTCCCAGGCTGGTGCTCAATCCACTGAGCCATACCACCCAGGGCTGTTTTGTTATTTATTAATTATTGTTTTTTCCACACAAACAACTCTAAACCTACTTTTGCCCCACCCTGTATATTGGATACTAGTTTATAATTAATTAAATTTTTTCAATTAAGTTTCAATATTATTTTGTATTAGTTTCAGTTGTACAGCATTAGTGGTTAGACAATCATATAATGGATTGGCCAAAAATTTCTTTTGCTTTTCTTTCTGTAAGATGGCTCTAGTAGCCCTTAATTTTTTAAACTTCATTCAAAACAATTTTGTTAGATTGTATTGTGACAACTGTCATATTGGCATGCATTTAAAACAAATCTTGTCAGAGGACTTCCGGCCAAGATGTAGGCCTAGGCAGATATGCTTGGCCTCCTAGCACAACTGAAAGAAGGACAACGACAAATTTAAAAACAAAAAACAACCAAAACTGCCAGAAAATCGAACTGTATGGAAATCTGACAACCAAGGAGTTAAAGAAGAAACATTCATCCAGACCGGCAGGAGGGTAGAGACAGGCAGCTGGGTGGAGAGGATCCGCAGCAAGGCAGTGGCTGGAGGACTGGGTGAGGCAGGGCTGACGGACCAGGCAGCCCCACATTCACGTGCGGGTGAACCGGGAGGAACAACTGGGGAGCGAGACAGACTGTGCAACCCAGGGTTCCAGTGCGGGGAAATAAAGCCTCAAACCTTCTGACTGAAAAAACCTGTGGGGGTTGAGGCAGCAGTGGGAAAATCTCCCAGCCTCACAGGAGAGTTCACTGGAGAGACCCACAGGGTCCTAGAACGTACACAAACCCACCCACCCGGGAATCAGTACCAGAAGGGCCCATTTTTCTTGTGGGTAGTGGGGGAAGTGACTGAAAGAGCTGAGCAAGTGGCACCATTCCCTCTTCGACCCCTCCCTCACTCAGCACCATTACACAGCCCCGTGGGTTGCCCCGACCTGGCAAATACCTAAGGCTCTGCCCCTTACTGTGTAACAGGCATCTGAGGACAAAAAAATATGGCCCAGATAAAAGAACAGATTGGAGCTCCGGACAAAATACAACTAAGTGATGCGGAGATAGCCAACCTATGAGATGCAGAGTTCAAAACACTGGTAATCAGGATGCTCACAGAATTGGTTGAGTATGCTTACAAAATAGAAGAAAAAGTGAAGGCTATGAAATAAAGGGAACCAACAGTGAAGGGAAGGAAACTGGGACTCAAATCAATGGTTTGGACCAGAAGGAAGAAATAAACATTCAACCAGAACAGAATGAAGAAATAAGAATTCAAAAAAATGAGGAGAGGCTTAGGAACCTCTGGGACAACTTTAAATGTTCCAGCATCCAAATCCATTCTGAAAACGTTCCAAAAGTATTTTTCCTGATATTTCCAGTACCCACATGGTACTGTACATAGTTATCATAGTTATTAGAATATTTGTATTTAATTTTTCTATTATTTTTTAAATCCTCACCCAAGGATATATTTTTACTTATTTTAGAGAGAGTGAATGAGGAAGCAGAGAGAGAGAGAAAAAGAAAGAAAAATTGATGTGAGAGAGAAACATCGATTGGTTGCCTCCCATACAGGCCCTGACTGGGATTCAAACCTGCACCCTTTTGGTGCACAGGCACAGGACAACGCTCCATCCGAGCCATTCTGCCAGGTGTGTTTAATTTTTATTAGAGTTTATTATTCTTTAATTTACTGACATTCTGATTTCTTTCTTTTAGTATATTTTTAAAACATTTATTTATTTAAACCACCTGGATTTTTTTTTGGTAAGATTAGAGGGCTCAACCTTAATTTTTCCAAAGAGTTAACTAATTGTCTCAGCACCCGTTGTTTATCTCATCCATTCTTTCCCCATGTCTGTGAATGCCACTTGTATCATGTGACCCACACATGCTCCTGCAGTCTATTTGGCATCACTTCATTTTAATCATTTGAATCAGTAATTGTAAATTGACTAGTTATGCATCTAGTAGCTGACAATCCCACCGGGAGGGAGAGGCTCTTGCTTTTGAGAAGGAAAACCTTTCTGATTCTAAAAAGATGGGTGGGTCACAGTCCTTCATCTCTTCCATTTTTCTCTCTGCTAGGACCCAAGGGTGGGGAAACAGCACCATGAGGGGAAGCAGGAATCCACAGTACAGAACCTGGCCAAGCGGTAATGAAGCTTCTGGGAAAAGCTTGAGGGAAACCCCTGCTCCAGGGTTCACAGTAGAAACTGAAGATTAGACTCAGGTTCTGACACTTTGAGAAGTCAGCCGAGTTCTGAGACCCTGATAAGAAATTGAAGCTAGGAGTTTGGGGAGGTGAAGGAGTTAATGTTCTCAAGCTTTTAGGAAACAAACAAACAAACAACAGATCCACAGAGCCCCGCCTCACTAAGTCTGTAACTCCTGTTGTCCCTACGCTTGAAATGCCAACCGTTTTAAATATAAAAACTAATAATATGTTTAGTCACTGTAATAACAAATATACTTCTGTAAACAAAACTGTAAATGAGAGGAAGGTGTGCCCTTTGATCCAACCGTCCTTCTGAACAACTGGGTGCCACTCGGGGAGCCCTGGCCAGAGCCGCTCAGTGTGTCTGCGGTGGAGCTGTGCCCGGAGGCAAGCAGAGAGGGGAAAAGAAATGAATGCGACTGATCAAAAACTAAAAGTAGAAAGGGCGCGGAGACGTGTTAAGTACGACGCAGGGCACGGTGACAGCCGTGTTCACGCGGTCCCCGACGAGCGAGCCCCCCGCGGGTGACAGACGCCGCTCAGCCCAGCGGTCCCTTCGTGTGCCAGCTTGGCAAGCCCCCCAAATCATGTTAGGAAACAGGCAGTGCAAGAATAAATAAGTATATTGATTAAAATTTTATTTTATTTTATTTTTCAATTACAGTTTACATTAATATAATTTTGTATTAGTTTCAGGTGTACAGCATACTTACAAAGTATTCCCTCTGACATTTAATACATAGTTATTAAATATTATTGATGATTTTTCCTAATTATATTGATTCTGAGGTGCTTTCTGATGTAAAATTGAGTTTTAACAGTCAACTTAATCAAACAGGAGGAATAATACTTTGTTTGAATCTCTCGGTGCTGAAGTGAAACCAGTGCATTTGCCAGGGGACGTGTGCTTTGTGAGGGTCGTGCCGATGCGGGCGTTCAGGTGAGTGCCGTGCAGGGGCACTGCACGCAGTCACATGTGCTCAGCTCTAGACGTACACAGGGTTTTCTGCAGGTGATTGTTTGCTTTACCAAAATCGGATCACATTTTAAATACGCTCTGGCATCCTGCTTTTTCTCGCTGGGCGTTCCTGGCAGTCTCACCAGGTCGTTCTTTGAAGTCATTCCTTTGCTGGCTTAGGGTGTGGGTGATCACCATTCATGTAGGACTCCCTATTAACGCACTTGAGGCTGTTTCCAGTTTTTATTTTGTCCAAAAGCATGAAATTGAAATAATCAACTTTATATATTTATTCTTTTTTTTCACACTGGAGCCACGGTGATACTGAATGGAGCGTGCTGTGATGTCTGTTAAAAAGTTGCTCATCACCCCTAACAAAGCCCGCTGAACACGATGACCATATCCTTTGGGGTCAATCAAAGAACACACTCAGGAGTATAAAGCCATTTTCTTCGTCATCACTGCATTTTGATGGACAGAGTGGTTTCGCCAGATTTAAAAAAAAAATTTTTATTGTATATTTCCATGTGTATTTATTCTTATGTAACGATGCTTTTCTTTGTGGGAGACGTATTCCCAGCACCACCGAGTGAAAGCGTGTGATTTGTTTTAGATGTTACTAGATATTACCAAACTGTTTTCCACAATGCTGTAGTGCGTGACCTCGTCCATGTCCTCTCCAGCAGAGTGGGGTCACTCTTCCACATTTCCACCCACCCAGAGACGTTTCTATGCAAATGACAAATTTCCATGTTTCTGGCGAATGTATTTCTAGTCTTGACTGAGTCACAGCTCATTCTGTGAAGATGCAAGTTTGGTGCAGAGGCCACGGTAGGACACTGAGAACGTGTGGACCGGCCTTCCTCTCTTAAACACGCAGACACGCTCAGCGGTCTCCACGTAGTTCAGGCACTGAGAGCACGTGGGGAGAATCCGAGTTAACGTCCGCAGGCCTGACTAGGCTGCACTCGGGGACAGCTGTCCACTGAGAGGCCCTGTGTCTCCGTGATCAGGAGCCGTTTACAAGGCAGACAGCCCCACCCCCACCTCACACGGCACACGCAGGAGCACTCACTCGGAAGTGACATAGGTGAAATCCCAATATGTTGTTATTATTTTTTCTGTTGGTAAGCTCCGTATGTGCTGGGCAGGCTGGCAGAGTCTCGAGAGAGGAAGCTGTGAGAAAGCATTACAGCAAGGACTGGTTTGCATCCGAGCCCTGGCACTTTCTTCTCGCCTCTTTCAACCCCCGCACCACAAGACTGGCTGCCAGAGATGGCTCTCTAGTTTCTGGGGAGGTGGGCTTCGAGTGAGGCCCAGGAAAGGACTCCCACAGAGGCATGTCGTGGAATTCAGCCTCCCTCCCCTTCCTGAAACCAAAGCATGCTCGTGGCTGTAGGCCAGATGAGGGATGGAAGGAAAAACTTAAACTCCCCTTCTGCTGCGCTGCCCACCCAGAGGCTCGGTGATCTCCAGCCAGTCCCGTCTTTTGTGCTGGCTCTGTCTCCCATTGCTCTTTGCTCCCCAGGCCCTCCTCCCCGGGCGTGGCTGAGGCCTGGAGTTGGGAGAGGGTAGAAGGACAGGAGTCCCAGCCTTCCTTTTGCTTGGCCTGGTCCTACCCAGCCAGCAGGTCTAGCCATGCCGCCAGCTTTTGGCCCACAGGATGCTGGAGGGGCACTGGCGGGGGGGGGGGGGTGTTGGGGAAGGTGGGCCTCCACCTCCCCACCAACACTTCAAATCTTCCCCTGTGAACTTTGCTCCCACCCAACCACAGAGACCTTCACAAAGTCTCCTGCGAGAGGCTGCAAACTCTTGTATCTCGGAACACAACTTTTTTGAGGAGGCAGTTTGTGCCTTCTGCCCATGTTCACATCGCCTGGGTGTTTACCTGTTCACTGGCTTACTGTCTGTCCATGACTGGCACTTGGGTGGGGCGGACGGGGTGCTGAGGGCAGTCTCGGGGTCACACAAGTGCGGTCTTGTGTCTGTGCCCCCCAAGATCATGTGAGCCCATGGGCTGGGGACAGTGTCTGCATGTGTTCACATGTTAGTTCCAAGAACACAAACGGTACTCAGTTAATATCTAATTTGTTGAGCAATGTGTTCTCCACGAGGTTTGTCAACTACACTCAGCAGAGCAAACGTTCAGAAGTGTGGGGAATTCTAGTCCTCACAGCCTGGAGGAGCCGGGGTGGGGGTGCTGGGTCAGGATGCCAGCAGGTCGGGCGCTCAGAGGAGCACAGAGGGAGGCTCCCAGCTCACTGACATCTGGAGCAGGATCTGCTTGTGGGAGCCTGAGGACCTCCTAGATGAGCCTTCTGCTTCCTTTATTTATTCATGCATATTCTGGCCTCAAGGCTTGGGAATGCTGACCATTTGTGCAGATGGCAAGACATCTCCCCCAGGCCTTGGTCCCCCAGGAGGTGAGAGACTGGCTAGTAAGAAGGGAAATGGAGCCTAGAAGACTCTTTGCTAAGTGAGATGAGCAAGACGTGTGCCCTGGAGGCTGTGTCTGTCCTGGCCACCTCCAGGCCCAGCACAGAGCAGGCGGGGCACACAGAAGGCGCCTGAATAATTATGTTTGAAGTGGCAGCAAGAAGCCTAAGGAGCAGGAGCACTAACCGCAGAGAGAGGAGCAGGGTGAGCTGTTCACTCACAAATGAGGGACATAATGGGAGATGGTCCGCGATTAAAAATGTATGAAAGACATGCAGCCGGTTTCCTTTCAAACTCAGAAGCCTAAGCTAAGCTCCAAGTGGGTACTCGCATGTCAAAGGCAATAATGTAATGAAAAAAGAAAAGAAAAGAAAAGGACTCCTGGCTAGCCAGTGACACTGGGTGGGAACACGGAAGCACCTTTAAGGCACTCCTGTGTTCACTGCCGTGCACACCTCTGTGAGTCCCCAGCTGCCGTGGGGCTGGGGACTACGGTTTCCCTCTGTTTGAGTCAATGCACTGAGTTATGCAGCCAGGAGGACTCTAGGAACCAGTGACTCATGGTCACCGAGGAGTGAGTGACGCCTCTGGGGAGGTTTCCCAAGAAGTGACAGAGGAAATCTCTTTTATCTTCCACGCCTGGAAAGGCCTCTGAAGACAGGGAGGGCTCTTTCTCTCTTTCCCTTTGACTGGGTAGCACATTCACACCAGCGTTGCAGCCCACACGGGTCGGGTCGGGGATCACTTTCTGAAAACAAGTTGCCCACTTCCTACAGCAGAGACAGAAGCTGCTGGGGTGGGGTGGGGATGAGTAAGGATGAAAGGAAGGGGGTGGTGTAGGAGCCCCCTGCCCCCTTAGAACGTGGCCCTGCTGGGCGCCACAGCTGCAGGCTGCTGCCCAGAACTCTTAGGCCTCAGTGAGAGGACGGGAGGGGAGGAAACCAGTCCTGCTCCCAGACCTTCCTGTCTGTAGTCACTCGAGGCCCAGGCAAGAGAGAGGGGAGATGGGAAGAAGAGAATGAGGGTCACAGGGGTTACCGGCTTGCCGAAGGTCACACAGCCAGTAGAGTGAGGCCCTGCTTCCGGCTGCCTCAGCACACACCTCAATGACTTCCTTGGGACAGATTTTGAAAAAATCATAATTTATGAACAAATCTCTCATTGATGGATATTTAAGCTGATTTCAATTTTTTAACATTACAGTGACCACAGCCTCTTTCAAAAGGGCCGTTTCGTGCTCGCTGGGCGGCACATACACTGAAATCGGACAATGCAGAGAAGAGCAGCAAGGCCCACGCGCAAGAAAGACACACAAATTTGTGCAGTGTTCCGCATCTAAAATTAAAATAAAACATAATAAAATAAAATAGGCTGCTTCTTTTTTTTAAACCTTTCTTTCTTTCCATTGTAAAAATTCATACAACACAGAAATAAACAACTCGGAAATGGAAATCCCCCAGAGTAACTGCCATTAACAACTTAGAAGATTTTTTTAGACCTTCTTTTACACATGTACAAACAAATATGTCCACAGACCTTGTTATAACATTAGAGGAAAAAAATCAAATTTGCAGAATATTATAAGATTCAAGTTTGTATTCTATATCTAATGTATTGTATATTTTACAAGATTGCAATGTTCTGTTTTAAAAAGTACATGCAGAAAAAATATGGAAGAGCAAGAAACTTCTACATACTGATTTTACACATTTCTCTAATGTCCGGTCATTCAATGTTAAAATACCTCTTTATTAAAGTATAACCTGCATCTACAGTCACATGTGTCCTCGCAAGCTGACATCGCATGAGTGTGCAGCTCAGTGACTTTTCACAGCCGCACGCGCTCTGTGCCCAGCTCCCGGATGCAGACGCAGAACGTGCCAACGCCCAGACTCGCGCTCCCCTGTGACACTCACCCTGCACCAAGGGCAGCCGTGTCCTGACTTCTAATGTACACGTCGTTTACCCGATTTTGTCTGTGCTTGAATTTTAAGCATGTGTTGGATTTACTATGAGAATAATCAATACAGACGTTGCAGGAATATGTGCAGGCAGAGTGGCCATCACTTGGCACCAGCATATACGGACCTGGCTTGGGAACAGCTGGCACGGGCTCTGGTACGAGGCCGTATCACGGTTCCTCTAACTGGCTCCTTTTGATGGACATTTGAATTGTTTCCAATTGTTGGCTGATAAGCCAAAGACAAGAAACAATTTGATGTGTATTTCTTTGTGCATGTAACTTTGAGATATGTGTTTTTTAAAAGATAATAAATGCCTACAGATGGAATCGTTAGTCAAAAGAAAGCTAGATTAAAAAATAATTATTTTTTGATATTTTGCTATAATGGCTTTCTAGAAAGAAGTAACAGCTCAGTTTCTTCTTCAAAACAAAAGCCAGGTGCTGCGTGCAGACCTCCTGACCGCAGCCCCCACTGCTGGCAGCGAGCCTGCTCCCTGGGCAGCCTCGGCAGGTGCCCGCGGCACAGTAAACACCAAGGAGCACACCACCCCCACCCCTGCCCCCGCCACCTTGCCCCCCTCCACAAACTCGCAAAGAACTAAACACATTCCCAGAGACAGTGGCAGGGAGACACTGTTAAGTTGCAGAGCAGAGCCTGCAATGAGACGAGGGCCCTTGCAGCCCATTCTTACCTCGCTGCAGACAGGGTGTGAGTCCTGGCGGAGGGCAGTTCGCCTGCCTGGGCCTTAAGCTCTTATCACTTACATCGGACATCTCTGAGCAAGGAGCCCACCTTAAAAGTGATCCCTGGAAGAATCTGGTCCAGGCGACCCTGGCCCTTTCCCCCTCCCCTCAGCCTGGGGAGGCAGCCTCTCCTGCTGCCCTTGAAGCTGATGGGCAGAGAGCATTGGCTTCCCTTGAGCGCATCCAGCATCTGTGCCCTTCCAGCTCCCGCCCACCACATCTAGTCCTGCTGTGCCTTCCAGCTCCACAGGCAGCAAGCTTGTCAGATGACAGAAATGGCCGCGCTGTCTCTTCTTCCTTGCATTCTGCGGCTGCCAGAGGCCTCTGAACAGGTCTGGCTTGCCAATGCCCTTCCTATGTCATGCCTCCCAGTCCAGAGCCGGCCTGGAAAAGCAGGTGGGACTCTCTTCTCACCTGACCTGGGCATGGTGCTTCTGTAAACGCAGGCTAAGGCTGCATTCCTTTTTTGCTCAATAGCTCTTATGCTGCTAAAGCCCAGGGTGGGGAGCTAAGATAGGATCCCTGGACCTTTTCAAAGGGCATGAGTCTTCATCTTGACTCTCCTCTCCTGTTCAGCATTTTCTCCTTGCCTTTTTCTTCTCTGACCATCGATGCTGAGAGATGGTAAAAAAAAGCAATGAACCTGTGACAGAGATCTTGATGCCTCTCACCTTCTCTTTCATGCAAGGTCACTGGTCTTGAGGCCAGGAGTCCCTGGGTTTCTAGCCCCGACAGAAATGAACAGGTGCTAGTGAAGGCAGCTTGGGAGTGGGCCAGAGGACCTCGGCCCTGAGGGACCTGCTGTCTGCCTCCGTGTGTCCTGGTGCTCCCCAGCCCCTCAGCCCTCTCCACGCCTACAACATGAACTATGATGTGCTGTGGGGACAAATGAGGACACACACGTTTTATCCTTGTTTCTTTTTAACTAAGTGTCGACATCTTTACTGCATAGATGGGCTTTGTGCTTTTACATCACAGGAGCCATTTGATTTTTTACTCAGGACTTTATTTTTACAACCAAGACATCTTTATAAAAAGGGAACAGAAAGTGAAAGAAGAAATATTCAAGTCATTAGAAGGCAGAAATGAAGACCAAGGACCAAGAAGTTCCCACTGGGAGATGAAGTGATCTCCTGCACCCCAAACTGCAAGTTCTGGCCCCAGAGGCGGTCCTCAGAACAGACCCAACTGTGAGGGCCAGCTCAGACCCTCCTGGAGGCTTCCTTTTCAAGCTGGGTCTGGCCTCTGGGGCTCTCTGTGAGGACGGTCAGCCCCAGCCTGGTAAGAACAGAGGGAAGCCAGTCCAGCGCTGCCCTGTGACTCAGGTCTCAGTGTCGCTGCCCTACTGGGCAAAACAACTTGCGGGCGGGGGCTGGACGGCCAACCCCAGAGGTCCCAGCCCAGCCCAGGGCGAGTGCAGGAGCAGGAAGTGGTGCCATCGGCGGCATTTCTTACTCAGTGCTCAGTGTGCCAGAGGTGCAGGAAGTGGCCAGGGCTCTGGAGCCTTCTCTCCAAGACTCCAGATGACCAGCTAACAAGCTGTCCCCACACACAAGGGCCACAGAAAGAACGTGCGGAGTTAAAGCAGGCAGCTTCAGCGGGTCAGTGAATTTTCATTCAGTGTGTCCCTTTCCTCTCGTTTTTCCAGATCTCCTTCATGCTGACCAATGTGTTCTTGTAGCAGGACACCCAAAGCGTGTCCTCTGCTCATTTATAAAACCTGAAAACAACAGCAAGTTGTGAAACCACTTATTTTCAGACAAACACTATTGAATTCCTGTAGCAGACAAATGGCCAGCAAGGATACAGGGCTTCACTCCATTAGTAGCCAGGGCCAGGAGTTCTGTGTTAGTATGTTTTTAGGGTGCATCTTAATCATTTAAAAAACTTTTAAGGCTAAAAAAAAAGCAGCCCCAAAAGCTCTAGCTTTGAAGAGTGTTACTTCCTGCAGGACCTTCTAAGATAAGCCATTCACAAACGCACACCAAGGGGCCAGAAGCTGGAGGCCTGCTGATAGGGTGGTTTTCTGAGGCCAGTTAGAGGCCAGGCTGAGGATGTTGCACCTTGACTTTGCACCTTGACTTTGGAACAGCTTATCTGTGAGGCCCACGGATTATTCTGTCCACACCTGGATCATCATAGCAAAACCACAGGTGGCTTTCAAGCTCTTTTAACCATAGACCCTTTTGTTCAAATGATGTCTCACAGGTAAGTAACCATAGGTAACAGACGTGAGCCGAGCTGTGAGCAGAAGGTGAGGGGTGCCCAGGGCCTCACCCATGAGCACCCCCAGCTCCTTCTCTGCCTCAGTTGATCCCCAGAACCCTTGGGTTTGCCAACGTATAAGGTCCTGCATCCAGCTCCCCACAGATCGGTGTCAAATCGCTGGGGAACGAGTTCAAGTGAAAGGGTGAGTGGGGGGCAGAACCACAGGCGGTTCCCTGAGCGGGTTTCATTCTCCATAAAACAACATTCTGGAGACCTAGATTTAGACAAATACACTCAAGTTACTGTCTGTTAGGTAGGGGTTAGTTTCCAAATCCAGCATGTAAGTTGAAAATTGTACACAGTTAAAATTATCACTAAAAATTTCCTATAAAATACAGCAGGCGTGTTTACGAACTGTGTGTACAAAATATGACATATATAATAGTGTGGAGCATATAACATGGACAACTCATATGGAAATTGTAATTTTAAAGTATTTAAAGATGCGTTTTGGTTTTTGGATGTTGGCTTGTAGAGTTGCCTTTCCTGAGTGATGGGAGCTCGTGCTGCAGTAGCTGCGGGCTTGGTGCTGTTATCCCATTTTGCAGATGCAGCACCAGAGGTTCAGGAAAGCAACTCGCCTACAGTCACATGGTGGGTGAGTGGCAGACAGGATTCAAACCCAGATCTGCCTCCCGCTGGAGCCGGAGCTCGTCGGCACGAGGCCCTGTTGCCCTTTTCAATCTAGAGGACTGGGCTTTCTTTATTTTCAAACAACTTTCTGTGGAGGGGGTTGCAATGAAGGAGGTGGGTAGATATGAAACAGCCTCTAGTTTGTGGAAGAAAAACCAACCCAAGAACACTGTCCATGGCCCAAGCGGGGTCCAGAAGTCCTTGAGGCCTCTGGCCTGCCTATTCCTCGACTTTTGCCTTACACAGTTCAGTGGGACCAATGGATGAGGTCTCCTTAGCCCCGTGTGTATGGGAGTCAGCTGGTGGGTTTGCTCACTGCTGGGAGCCAGGACCCGGAGTTAGCAAACTCCTGGGCTGGGACCAAGCAGCACAACATCCAACACCAGCAGGGAGGACGGTGTCCCCAGAGGGACTCACTTGCTCTTGCTTTTACCCAGTTCTGTTCTTTCCTGCTCCAAATGCTTTGAGCACGTCTTTCAACTGCTCTGTAAAAATAACCCTCCTATGTCAAGCAGGACCAAGTCAAATAACAGGTAAGGGCAGGTAAGGGCCTGGGATCTCCGGCCCTGCTCCACGCAGGCAAGAGCTGCTGGTTGCCTCCGGGAGCGCTGACAGCTGCCTTTCGCGTGCTTGAAGTGTATTCTGTTTGTTTAGATGATCTCTTTTCTTGAGCTCTATCACCCCACAGACTTGTAGAGTCTATGATTTTTTTGAAGGTGGTGTCTGGCTCTGGCTCCTTGCCAATGGAGGCTGTGGGCACAGCAGGGGCTGAGGAAGCCGGGACCACACCCAGGGCGGTGGCGTGGGCACTTGTCCAAAGCCCAGGCACTTACTTTTTCATGAAGCGAAGCCGCGCTCTCCTCCGCAGGCCTAAAAAAAGAAACCAAGAGCACAAGTCAGCTGACAGCAAGCCACAGGGAGCAAGAAGTGCGAAGAGAGGGACAGCCAGCACCTCAGACCACTCCTCTGGCGCCAGGCTCTGTGTCGGCGTCGTGTGTTTTAACTCCCTTAATGCTCCCAGCAAACCTAGGAGTAGGATACTACTCTTATTATCTCTGTTTTGTATATGAGGAAACTGAGGCACAGAGCAAGCGTGTTACTGAGTAACTCGCCCAAAGTAACACAGCTGGGAAGAGGTGAAACCAGAATTTACAGTCAGTTAATCTATTCTAGTCTGTGAATCTTTAAACATGCTGCTTTGCCCTTCACAGCACATCAGAAATGAGAGGTGGTAGAGGCAGGTAATCTTGAACCTGTGTATTTGGGAGGTGCACAAGGTTTCCCACTGGGATAAAGCACAGGCGGCAAACACAAGGCCCGCAGACCGAATCCGGTCCTCCACCTTGTTTTATCCGTCCCGGCACCTTGTTTCTACCCAGCGGCAGCGCCGAACTCTCGCTTAACTGTTAAGGAGTAGTTACATTTATACAGTCCTAAAATTACATTCAGCCCTTTGAAGGCAACCACGAGGCTGATGTGGCCCCCTGTGAAAATGAGTTTGACACTTCCTTTATCATAAAGGAAGGAAATAGGAGCATGGCTATCTATGAGTCTATCTTATCTTTTATAATTTTTTTTATTTTTGAAGCACACTAAATGTGCTTCATACATAATATACTAAATAATGTTTGCAGGTCACTGAACTTCTCTGGAGCTCTTCGAACAGGGTAAATGGACCCCTTGGTGGGTGGCGGCTGCACGCACAGATGTGCCCATGACACATCTATCTAGGGAGAGGGTCTGCAAGTGTCACCGCGTGTCCAAAGGAGACCTATAAAAGAGCCACTGGTCTAGTCCATAGCCCTGTAGGCTACCCCTCCCATTTTACTGAGGCCTAGAAAGAGTGAGTGAATTGCTTGAGGTGGCACAGGTGAACCTGGGGCTCTGGGCTCTGCGGCAGCTGTGCGAACCTCCCCTGCAGCTGGGGGCGGGGGCGCCTAGGAGATGACTCTACCTCCGCCATGGCGGAGAGCAGCAGCCATCTCTGAGTTTCCCTACAGCCTCGCAGAGGGGGAGGTTTCTAGCTCCTGGGAACATACCCCAGACCCCACATCAGTCTCTCCTACGTAACCGCTTTCAACCCGGCTGCCCACAGAAGTTCCCACTTACTAAGCGCAGGCCCCAGCGGGCCACTTGGGGCAGGACTTTACAAACGGCCACCCTGGGAGGTAGGTGCTATTGCCCCCGCGTGCCCTTGGGAGGCTCAGAGAGGCCAGGGCACACACCCGAGGCCCCAAGTCAGGGAGCAGCGGGAATAGATTCAGACCCAGGTTTGTCTGCGTCCAGAGACTGGGTGGTCTCTGACCCCTGCACCTGGCCTCAGGCGAGAATTGCTGCTGGAAACACCTGGGTTCTCAGGCTCACAACGGCCTCATTCCCCTAGAGAAGGAAGGACCCTCACGGACACCTCCAACAGCAAAAGAGGGGTGGCCACGATGGCCCAAGAGGGGACAACTTACAGTATAGGTGAGTGGACACAGCCAAGGACACCAGCAGAATCAGAGCGCCAGTCAGCAGCAGGCCGAGGGTCAGGGGGCCGCACGGGGGGCCTGGGAGACACAGACGGGACATTTGAGACGCACAGATCAACACAAAGAGGGAAGAATCAGCTAAAAGCCACCTCCCGGAGGATACTGCTGTTTGCATGTCTTCTTCTGGTCTTTTTTCTAGGCGCTTTAAACACACTGGGATAATTTTACATACAAAATTTCATGCCCCACATCCATGTTAAAACTCAAGATCTATCTATATTCAAGGGAATTAGATCATTTTAATGACTGATTATGGGGTTTTTGCCATTTATTTTTTTAATTTTTATTTAAATTTCATTAAAAAATCCCTGAATATATTTTCACTGTAAAAGATTCAAGTGCATGAGTGCCCCTTGACACCTCACTCCTTCACGGCGACAAAAGCCGTTGCTGCTTTGGTGCCTTTCCCTTTGCATGTCACGTACTCAGCACACAGTCTGCCCAGACGCAGGCGGTCTTTGAAAAGCAGAGTGGGTTACATTTACACATCGTTCTGCAATCCCTGTGTTTGCGCCTTAAACATTCCTTTTCTGGCAGAGTAACATTTGACTGCGGATGTACCGTGGATCATTTTGCCACCAGTGGGCATTCTGTTTGTTTCCTGCGTTTTATAAATGACTGCAGAGAACATCCTGGTATGTTTCTTCTCACGCAGGAGCCTGCCTGACACAGACACTGAAACAGGACCTGATAAAACCGTAGGGTGTGTCCACTTTAAGCTCTGATAGACACTGTTAAATGCCTTGCAAACTGGCTGCACCGATTTCCACCCCCAACTTCCAACTGTGCACCCTGCCGGTCCTTGATGTTATCGAAGGTTTGGGTTTTTGTCAGTCCAGTGGGTGAACAATATTTTTCTTCAATTCCTTGGCTATTTGTCAGCTTCAGAGGTTTTCATATATCGGTCACGTCCTTTTCTCCTATGAGTGGCCTGTTTGCTCCTCTGCCCATTTCGTATGCTACTTAGACAGTAGGGTGTGCATCACCAATGCCCGAGATCCTTCTCTGACACACTCCGTGCCTCTATGGTTGGCGCCTGTGAGTAGCTGAGGAGCAGAACCAGGATTCATGGGTGAAAAGGGCAAGAGGTCACAGGTGAAAAAAATTAGAGTTTAGATTTGAATTTTTACCGAATACCTATTATGTGCCAAGTATAATACTAACTGCAAAATTCCACCTTGAGAGGAAGGAGGGTATTACTATCATTTTTCTTCTCTCATTTTACAGTTCAGAAAAACCAAGATTCTGGTTTTTCTGAAAAAGCAGGGCCGGAGTATAAATCTAGATCCTCCACACTCGAGAGCCTCTGACGGCCCCACCACGACGGCTTGAGGGCATGAGAGGTAGCGAGGGAGCGGAGTGCGCCCCTCCACGGGAGGCAGCCCGCCTTCCCCAGGGCTGGATGGCGCCGTGTGGAGGGGAGATCCCTGCCCTGGGTGGGAGGCTGCGTAGAGGTCCTTGGAAGTTCTTCCAACCTCTGAGATGCAAGGGTTTCTATCTGCCTCCCTCTCACCTCCTCCGTGTTCTCTCAAAAACATGATGCTAAGTGAAAGAAGGCAGGCATGAAAAGTCCACATATTGTATGACTCTGTGTATATGAAATGTCCAGAAGAGGCAAATCTATAGACAGAAAATCTACAGATACAGAAAATCTATGGTATAGAGACAGAAAGTCTAAAGTAGGTTAGAGGTTGCCAGGAGCTGGGGTGGGAAGAGAAACCGTAAACAAGTTCAAAGGACCTTTTGGGGCTGATGGAAACGTTCTAAAACCAGACTATGCAGTGCTGGTTGCACAACTTAGCAAAGGCACTAAAAGTCAGTTACATGCTTACAATGGTGAATTTTATGACATGCAAATTATACCTCGATAAAGTGGTTATTTTGTTAAAAAGTAACAGAAGTGGGTGAAGGTTGCAGGGCCAGAACAGTGCCCATGACGAGCAGCTTGGCTTCCTCGTCCTCACTGGGGTCTCCTGAGGTCTGCATCCCACCACATGTCTCCTGAGACGGTGGTTTAGAAGCTGTCCCCCAGGACCTCTCAGTGTCTCTCCAAGGACAGCCCGAGCCTTGGGGAGAAGGTGCCTGCCCGTGGCGGCCGTGAGGGTTTCACTTGTGGTCAGAAGCCGTAGCTCTGTCTAGGTGTCCCGCCAAGCTGGATGCCTTGTGGATGGCGTCTCATTTAATCCTCCTGCCCTTCAGCCAGGTAAACACCCCCATTTTACAGACGAGGAAACTGAGGTAAGACAGGCTGAATCACTTGCCTAAAGCCACACATTATAGGCAGTGGTAGACAGGGACGAGGCCTGGCCGAAGGACCGCTGGGTTACCCCGCCCCACGCCCCGTCCCCCCAATGCAACCACCACCCACCACCCCCTCCACGCCACTGGGCCACCTGTTTATTCTAAAGAACCTACTAACATTGGATTTACATTTTGCCCCAGGATTTTGCTGAAGATTAATATTAGAAATGAGGCAAGAAATTAGAAGACTTTTCATCCATCGTTTGCAGAAGTGCTACCGAATGCACTGTCATGCAGCCGTCCTTACAGAAGGATGCACAGATCAGACTTCGTCTAGAACTGAGGGCTGATGAAGGAAGGCCCTGAGGCCCGGGGCGTGCTTTCCCGTCGCGGCGGCGGCTGTGCCCTGTCGCCTGGAGACTCGCCTCTGCTTTAACCTGATCTGCCGCTCCTTCCAGGAGCAGCGCAGAGGCTGTGCTCGTGTCCCTGCCTTTACAGCCGGCTGCAACGTCCCTTTCTGTCCTTTCTGCCGTTCCCTGCTTCAAATCCTTCAGGCGAAGTCCTGACGCATCAACTTTGTAAAATAAGGTCACGCTGTCTCCACCTTTGTGCTCCCTGAGATGCTGCCCTCCTCACGCAGATTCTGACCTTCTTTCCACAGTGGCCTGATGGGGCAGCTTCCTGCTGCCACCCCCTGGACTCTCCCTGGGACTCGGTGTAAATTTAAGACAAAGCAGCCCCAGGGGCACGAGGCAGCCTGGTGTGGCTGCTCGTGGTTTGTTCTACGGGTTGGAGCAGACAGTACTTTCTGTTTGTCGCCCCCAACTTTTGTGCAACAGAGGTCAGTATTTTTCTAGAAACACATTTAGTTTATGGGTTCGAGAAGTGTGCGTGTGTGTGCACTGCAGCTGCGGTGTCTGGTGTCCACGGGACGAGCGGCGAGCTTGTTCACCATTAACAAGCACAGAGTGAGCACACTCTGCGTGGCAGGTCCTCTGTCAGGCATCCACAGTGGGAGGGTGTGAAGTTCTGGTCCCTTGGGTTGGGTTCTTTGTTTGTTAGTTAACGCCTTTGTTATATTGATAATAATTGATATATTATTTACATATTGTGAAGTTCACCTGTTTCAAGTGTATAATTTCATCTTTTTTGGTAAATTCATAGAAATGTGCAACCAGTACCACAATCTGGTTTTAGGACATTTTTATCCCTCCCCACAAAGAAATCCGGTACCTGGTGGCAGTCACACCCCTCCTTCCCCCAACCCCTTGGCCTTAGGCAACCGCGAGTCTACTTTCTGTCTCTACGGAATATCATATTCTGGACTTTTCATATCAATGATACCATATAATATATAGTCTTTTGTAACTAGCTCCTTCCACTGCATAATATTTTTAAGATTCATCCATGTTGCAGCATGTATTAGTAATTAATTCTCAATTATGCCAAATAATATTCCATCGCATGGATATTCCACATTTTGTTAGTCCATTTGATTTGTTTCTACTTTTGGGCTACTATGAATAATGATGCTAGAAAGATGTGTGTGAAAGTTGTGGGCGGACTTATCTTTTGCTAAGTTTTGTCCTGTGACGACTGGCGAGTGTGTCCCCCACTAGACTGTGAGCAGCTGAAGGACAGCACAGCTTCCCTCTGACCCCAGCTCAGGGCCAGGGGGACAGGCTCGAGGGTGCGCACTTGGGAAGAGCTTAAGGGAGGACAGAAGGGAGGAAGGAAGGGAGGGAGGGAGGGAGGAAAGAAGGAAGGAAGGAAGGAAGGAAGGGAGTGAGTGAGTGAGTGACAGTGTCTGCTGTGCTTCTGAGAGTTTAGGGGAGTGGGAAAACTCACCCTTCCGAATCACTGGGCTCGGGAACGATCGGCACCTTCTCTTCTTAGTGGTGGTCTTCTCGGTGGGCTGGGCAGTGGTGGGAAGGACATTAACTACAGAAAGCAAACAAGACCCTTATCTTAGCCAGGCAAACCACAGGCCGACTTAGGGATAAAACTGAGCACTGCGCTTCCTGCCTCCAGGCCCCGAAGCCCTTCCGACCACCCCCGGGGCTGCTCCAGAGCTTGAGGGTCACAGAACAATAAAACCTTTAAACCGCCTCCCCAACGCTCAGATCTATCTGCGGGCCTGTGGACAGGGCTCTCAGCTTGGAGTCCTGGAGAGAGAGGGTTCTGGAACTACACAGACCTGAACAGAGCCCCAGCATCCCTGATTAACTGTTCACCAGTGTGTAACTTGGGGCAAGTCTTATCACTTTTCTGTGCCTCAATTTCCCCATCTACTGAAATAAAAATGGTCTTTGCAGCCCTGGCTAGTGTAGCTCAGTGGATTGAATGCGGGCTGGGAACCAAAGGGTCCTGGTTCGATTCCCAGTCAGAGCACATGCCTGGGTTGCAGGCCAGGTCCCCGTGAGGGCCATGTGAGACGCAACCATATATTGCTGTTTCTCTCCCTCTCTATCTCCCTCCCTTCCCCTCTCTCTAAAAATAAATAAAAATTAAATCTTTTAAAAAATGGTCTTTGCCTCCTTCTTGGGGTTGAAGTAAGAATTAAATTGGGGATGGTGTGCCCAGCAAAGTGTACAGTAGACAATGCTCCGCCTGGCTGAAGCCATGGCTCTGCTTGAGCTGAAGCCAGAGTCCCCGAGCCCTGCCAATCCCGAAGCGAGTGCAGGATGCTCATGGGAAGGAGGTGGCGTGCCTTTCCTGCATGTCCAGTACGTGCAGCTTGGCCCTGGCCCGGCAGCTCCTTTGGTTAGAGTGTCATTCTGATAGGCCAAAGTTGTGGTTCGATCCCCAGTCAGGGCACATACAAGAATTAATCAATGAATGCATCAATAAGTGGAACAACAAATCCATGTTTCTCTCTCTAAAATTAATCAGTAAATTTTTAAAAGCACCATGAAGGCTGTCTATGTTGGGATTTTCTTTCCTTTTCTGGTGTTTTTACAAATCATATACAATCAGAGCCAGAGGGATCTTTAGTCTACTCTCAATCTCTAATTTCAAAGGTGAACGCCAGTGAAATTAAGGGGGTAAGCTGGCCTCGGAGCCCTCATGGAAAGTGCTGGGCTGGGACCCCAAACCCCTCCCCTGAGTCCTGGCTGGGTCACCCCTCTGTCTGTGCTCTAATGTAGCACCACACGCTGAAGCACTGGGGTCAAACCGGGGATCGAGTCCGCAGAGCAAAGGGAGACACTGGAGGCACCGAGGTGCCGAGGGACGGTGTGAGCACTGGGTGCCACTGTATCCGATCTTTGCCTTTGTGAGTTGAGGAAAGACTGAAATGTCTTACTGAAATGACTTTCTATAAAATAATAGGAAAGCGAATAGGGTGAAACCATGAACTTAAACTCTAGAGTCAAGAGGACAGGGAGGGGCAGCCAACAAATTGGTCACTTTGGGGCTGGCTTCTTCCATATAAAGAGTGGACATTTGGGACCCTCAGCACCCTGTGCCTCCTCTGGAAAATGGAGGTAACATCCTCTGCTCTGCCTGCTCTACAAAGTTTTGAGAAGAACCAACTAACCAGAATGAACACTCACTCAGCTTCTACCATGTGCTAGTGGCAGTGCCGAACACTTCAGCTGGAGTTCACTGAGCCCAGCAGCTTTGGGGACAGGCACCAATGTCCCCACGTCACCCCCGAGGAAGCCTAGGCACAGAGAGCTGAAATAACTTGCCCGCAGTACGAGACGCAGCAAACACTGGAGCCGGCACCTGAGTCAAAAGACACTGTTTCTCAGCGCTCGCTGTGCCACGTTGCCTCAGGGCAAGTGCTCTTTCCCAAAAAATTGAGGCACATCAGGTGGACCCAGTCACCAGAGTGCACGGGGAAACTAGTGTAAAAGGAAAGACACCAGGGGCTCTTGTGCACTGAGAGTGTGCAAGGAGCCCGGCCCTCTGCGAGGGGCGCCGTGGCACTCTGTTACCCCTTCATCCTCAAAGCCCCAGAAGTGTTCATTCCCCTTGCTTCCCGCACGAGGAGGCCCAGAAGTCTCTGTGCAGGTCGGTGGTGAGCCTGCAGGGAGCCAGCTCCGTAGCACCTGAGTGCTTCAGCAGGGCCCAGTGTTCTGGGTCTGCGGGGGTTTGTGGATAGCCTTGTTCCATTTTAATTTCCTCGTGCCCAGAACAAGGTCCCCTTGATTCCTCCTGACACTCCCCACCCAGTTCAAATCTTTCCCCTTCTCTCCTCTTTGAAAGGGTTGGGACCCATGGCGTGTGCTTAAGGGGCCTGAAAAAGGCCGTCTTTCCCAAATACTTTCTCTACCATCCGCTTCTTCCTTCAAAATGCACTGGCTTTCTGGCGAGGGTGGGCTCTGGTTCTGGACCCCCTTCCCTGGGGAGATGATACAGTTGCAAGCACATGCTTTGGGGAGGCACTGCCACTCCTGGAGCTGGGCTGCGGAAGGCTCTGGAAATGTCAAAACCAAGAGTGAGTGGGTGGAGGTGGGGGAGCTTCTGAAAACCAGCTGTGCTATTTCACCATCCACCTTTCTCAGACCCTGAAATCTCATGGATGGAAAAGGTGTGGGACTTACAGAGACAAAAGCAATAAACCAAACCAAAACCCACGCCCCCTGACACCAAAACCCAATTTTCAATACAGGAATCAATGAACAAACCCCAAAGCATGCTGCAGACCTCAGGCTGAGTGGTCTAATTCCTCGGCAGCCTGGGGACACTCTCAGCGCCCCTGTGTGAGGAGAGCCCAGAGGGGTGGGAAGGAGGACGGGGGCGGGAGGCTTCCAAAGGGTTGGCATGGCCATGGGCTAACCTGAGGTGGGGGTGAAAGTCAGATGCAAGCCTCTGAGAATTCCTGCCCCTGATTCCTTTGCATCTTTCACCCTTCCAATCCTCACTGTCCAGTGCAGCAGCCGCTCACCACATGTGCTGCTACGCACATGGCACACAGCCCGCCCGCCCGAGCTGCGCTCTTCACACAAAACACACAGGAACGCTTAGTATAAAAGGGAAATATAAAATATTTCAGTAATAATTTCATCTCGATTACACTTTGAAATGATATTGTTGATAAATTGGGTTAAATAAAATATATTAGTTAAGTGAATCTCATGTGTTTCTTTTTACTTCTTTTTAACACGGCTGACAGAACATTTTAAACTACATCTGTGGCTCACAGGATAATTGTACTGGATGTGCTGACTTCACTCATAAGGAACTGCAGCTTCTAAGGTCCGGAGGGGGTCTCGGAGGCCATCAGCAGCCCATGGCACAGATGAGAAAAGGAGGCCCAGTGAGGAGAACGCCCAAAGGCACACAGTGAATTTGCAGCTGGTTGTGGGGTCCAGTCTCCTCATTCCCTGCAACTCTGGGTATGAGTTCGAGCCATAGGCTCACATGGAGACTGTGAGGCATCTGCCCCTCACTGGCCCTGTGTGCCCACAGAGGGGATTTCTGAGACCACCTTCAGGCCTGGGGACTCAGCCCAATCCAGCCACAGTCTCGGGTGGGCCTGATGTGGCTGAAAGACAGTGCTGTTGGGTCCCGTAAGAAACAGTGATGCTTCTATGCACCTCATTTACAGTGGGAATGATAACAGCACCTGCCTCCCAGGATGGTCGGCAGCGTGAAGCGAGAGAACTACGTGAAACATGTGCATGTGCTTGGCCCTGAGTAAGTCTCAGAATGTGCTTTCTGCTACTGTGAGCTGTAGTGCTACCGCCACGGCCGCCGTCCCCTCCTGCGCAGTCGGGCCTGCTGACAGTGGGGTAGCCCCATGCCTGGGACATGCAGGCAAATGGCAGGTGCTCTGTGCTATCGAGAATACTGAACCAGGATCTTACCCACAGTCAGCTGAGTTCCCGTCCCGAAGGTCAGCTCAGGGGTCCCGATGGTCATGCAGAAGTAGACACCACTGTCAGCAGGCGTTACGTTTTTGAGGTTGAGAGTGGCCTGGGTTGACACCTGGTTCACAGTTAGCTTCTCCCGCCCCACATTCTTGCCATACACAGGCTGCTTTGGATCCCAGAAGACTAGGAACTCGTAGTGACTGTCCATGCTTGGGGCCTGGAGCTGCCGCAGCCAGTAGATGCGTGTGTTAGCAGGGGAGCTTTTGACTTCACAGGATATGGTCACCTGTTTGCCTTTCTGAATCACTTGGGATGGAGGGCTCTGCTGGTACACCATGCCGCTGTGGAGAGCTGCGAGAGGCAGAGGGAGCAGAGGCCGTCAGCACGTTTTCCTGGCCACCGCGGCGGAGCCTCAAAGCCACCCTGAGTCGGGTATCAAAGGAAAAGCCATGGAAGAACCTGCCCAGTTGCAGGGTCCAAAGGCTGTTGTACATGTGGCTTGTGGTTCCTGGACTCAAGAGCTCGAGGACCTCACGTCCCAGAAGACCGTCTGCAAGGCGGGTGTTTACTCTGCCATCTTTACAAAGGGAATGGGGGAGACAGCTGCCATTTGTTGACTGTATGCTTATAAGCCTGGCTCTTTGCATAATTATCTCAAAGAAGACTCAATCTCACTTGGGGATTTTTATCTCCATTACACAGATGAGGAAACCAAGGCATGAAGTTACTTGTTCAAAAATCCCACTTATAGCTGGTAAGTGACCTGGGTTTCAAACTCAAAGATTGAAAGTCTGAAGTCAAAGCTTCACTGTGCCCTGCTGCACCTCTCTGCACAGACCTTCAGCAGGCTCTGGGTAGCTGAGGGAGGCCCAGGGCATGCTGGAACCAGGGGTCAGAGTCACAGGCAGAGCACAGGGCTGGGCTGGCCATCCCAAAAGAGGGCCAGCCATAGTTTCTGGACATGGATGACAGCCAGCACTCACTATCCCCAGGTAGGCACAATTAATGACCATCACTCCCCAACCCAGCAATTGATGGGTCACTGGATCCCCTTCCTGAGTGGAAGGACAGACACCCTAGAAGCAGGGCTGGGAGTTTATTTCAGTCTCAGACAGGAAGCACTGCAAGTAGGAGGCGGTTCACGGAAAACTGGAGCAGAACTCAGAGACCTGGCCTTGAACCCAAACCCTGCCCCTCACCAGTTGCGGAACCTAAGGCGAGTCCTGGAGCCTGTCTCTTCCATTTGAGAACGGGGTGGTTTAAGGCTGTGAGTCTGACTGCCTCTGAGGCTAGAATGTCCAAGAAAGCAACCTGCAAAGCACAGTACATGGGCAAATTGTGCTTCATGCGTCTCACATAGCAGGGGCTGTTACTGGCAGGAAATGAAATCTTAAGGAGAAATCTTAAGGAACGGGTCTTTTGCCGCAAAGTCCAACAAACTGAATCTGACTCAGTGAGCCTTTCATTTCGGCTGTCGGGTGGAGCGAGAGTGCAGGCCACAGCAGAGACCCAGGAGCAGCGAGACACAGACCTGGCTGAGCAGAAGAGGCCAGAGAATGGCGTGTGTGTGTGTGTATGTGTGTGTGTTTGCGCGCGCGTGCCCAGGAGGAGCTGGCTTACTGAAGTGGTGGCCTGTGCTCATAATCCTGCCTGCACTTGTTCTCAGGCTCCAGAACGGCCTTTTCTAATACTGATGAAGTGAACTTAAACTTTTTGACTCCACTCACATCACTCCAGGCTTCCGCTTGTATCAATAATGAAATGGTACCTGGGGCCCAAGTGGCTGCTGTCCTTTGCTTTTCCCTCCAAATACCATACTGCCTCTTTCAGCAGAATAGTGATTCTTTATTGTTTTGGGTCACTGACCTCTTGGGGGAGATAAGAATTGAAAATGCCAGTATTTATGGAACCGTGCCAAGCATAGTGCACATACTATCTCGTTTAATCCTCACCAATCCCTGTTTCACATCCGCTTTAAAGATGAGGAAATGGAGGCTCTGGAAGGTTAAAGACGCACTGAAGGTCGCACAGCCTGTCTGTGGTACATTCAGATTCAAAGCCAAGTCTGCAACTCCAGAACCGGAGCTTTGAGGTCCCCTCTGAACTGAGGGAACCTGTGGTTCCAGGATGGTGGTCATGTGCTCGTGCGTACAAAGTGGGGCCACAAATACACAGATTCTCAAAGGCCTTCGCAGAAAGCCCATAAGTGAGTCCTCAGCAGTAAAGAGGTAGGAAGGGGCATTTCCTTTGTCATGACATGAAGACTTCCTGCTGAGACACTCCCTGGTCTCTCTCTGGTGACCACTTGTTTTTCAGCCCCTGGGGACTAAACATCCAGCCGAGGCCCAACCCTACCTATGTCCTGGACACCTAGTCAGGTCTTGTCACACGTGTGGTCTCATTTGATTCATTTCATTCTGTCAGTAAGCTAAGTGACTCCGTCCTCAGAGGGAGGGACTGCTGTTTCTAAAGTGATCGGCAATAACATAGTGGCTTTGAGTGGCCTGGGTTAGCTTTTACTTCAGATGTTCCTGAGCTCACTGCGTCACAGACTGGTTGGTGGCTTGGCACCCCTGGCGGGATGTCCAACTTGGGGCTTTTGGGCAAGAGAGCAAACCAACCCCAGGTTAGTAGGCATTTGGGGAGGTGGAGGGACTTCTAAGAGGTAGTCTGCCTGGGCTTGGTCAGAGGGGCGGCCTGGACTGCAGCTCCATCCCACTCCCTGCGTTCCCGTTCTAATTCTGCTTGTTGCTGAAGTCACACTCCACACCCAACCCCAGGGAACATTGGGGAAACAGGGAAACTGCCTGAGGGAACCCTGCCATACTTGCTGAGAACTGGCAACAGCCTGGTATTTAGCAAATTGTACTGAGCAAACTGGCCCGGAAGTAATGAAAATGCGTCTGCAGAATCCTAGGCCGAGTGGGGACACCCAAACCGGACTGGGCCTCTGGCACCTTCCTGGGGGCACATCCCTGCCTTGTCTCTAAGCAACGGCATTTTCCCTTCCTCTCCAGACATCCTCCCTCTTTCTCTCTTCTTCCTTCCTCCCTTCTTCCCTCCCTCCTGTCTCCCCGTCTCTAGCTCCAGGCTTTTGGGCAGAGGTGGCCACAGTCCTGGGCTCCCCAGCCCCCTGAGATAATGAGCTCCTTGGAGGACTTTCCTCTCCACCCTCAAGGGCTCTCCCTGCCGCGCTGCCTGCCTCCGGGAGCTCCGCAGCCCCTGACTCTAGACTTTGCCCCCTACCCAGGCAGCCTTCCGAAACTCCACGGCTCAGACCACCCGCCCCTTCTCCGAGCGCCTCCAGCCTCTCCCTACCCCCACCTTACCTGCCGGCTGCGCGGCAGCAAGGAGCAGGCAGAGCCACAGCCGCATCTCTGCACCTCGACACGCGTCCCAGCGGCTCCGCCGAGACTGTCCTGCAGGGGTGCGGGGGGGCGGGGACCGGGGGGGGGCAGCGGAGGGGAGCAGGTTACAGGGAGGGGGCGGGATCTGGGGCGAGTCTGGCGTGAGGTTGGTAAGGTCTCCACCCTCATCCTCTCCGCATTTCAAAGATCTTGGCTCCGTTTTTAAAAAGTGCACTAGGACCCCCTGCTTTCAGGCAAGGCGGTGACACTGCTGTCCTGTGCCGAGCACTGGCACGTGTGTGATGCCTCCTGCCCCGGGAGGTGGTCGAAACAGGGTCGTGACTCCAGGTGACAGTTAAGGCATCTGAGGCTCAGAGGGGTCAGGACGTTCAAGGTCCCACAGGAGTGGAGCTGGACCCCAACTCAGCGCACTTCTTTTCGTTTTGAGTAGTTATTGCGAGGCTGCTGGGTGCCCCCAGCTCAGCGGGGACTGGAGTCGCCAAGACCCAGGCCCTGCCCTCAAGGGCACGCGCTAATGAAGTTAACTAACGCTGACCCAGGCACAGTCTGATGCTTGAGGAAAGTAAGCTAGGACCCTGGACGGGGGACCCCAACCCTGCCTGAGGGGGTTGTTGAAACCAGATCTAGCTCTTCATAGCCCGGAACAGCTGAGAAGATTCTAGGGCTCCCCTAGTGTCCCCACAGGTGCAATTACGGTTATAAGAGCACTAAAATGAGAAATTAGCAGATGAACAAAGACGCCAACTTTGCAGCTGTGCGAACGTGTGTGTGAGTGTGCGCGCCCTGCTTTCTTGCTCTGCGCGCGCGGGCGGCTCTATCTGCCGGCTGCGTCACCCAGCCCTGCCAGGGATACTTGCCGGGTAGTCTCGCCGTTCCAGTGGGGATTGCAGAGGAGGCGCGGGGGAGTCAGGGGAGGGCATTCTAAGGAGGACCACGGGCTGTGTGAGGGCGTGCAGGGGTGAGGCAGCCTGGGGAGCGAGGGCTGTGGGAGGAGCCACAATATCAACAAGGACCTAGACGTTCAGGTCCCATGGGTCACCCTTACCAGTTAGGAGTCTGTCTAAGAGGGGACGGTGTATCCCTGGAGGCCTAAAGCAGACGGTGTGGCAGAGATTCTTGTCGGCGTCAGGGTCCTTTCCATCCCATTCTGCCCCAGCTCCTTTTCCATTGCTGGTGACAGACACTGCCGAGTTAGGTGCAGAGAATTCAAAGTCACTCAAGGAGAAGGAGCATTATGTCCTGAATGTGCGGCTGCTCCTCCAGCGCAGGCAGAGGCCAGAGTCTCCCTTGACATCTTCCGTGTACCCAGGAGCTGAGGCCTGAGCACAGGCAGGGCACAGAGCCCTGTGGAGACCGCGTGCTAGTGAGCTTTTGTTCTTTTTCATTGAAATGATGTTACATAACACAAAATTGATGATTTTTTTTTCTTTTTTGTTGAATGTATTAGGGTGACATTGGTTAATAAAATTATATAGGTTTCAGGTGTACAATTCTATAATACCACCTCTGTACAAAATTAACCATTTTATGGGAATATAGCCTAAGAATCTTGAAACACAAATTCAGAAGAATGTGTGCACCCCCATGTTCACAGCAGTGTTACTTACAATAGCCAAGATCTGGAAACAGCCCAAGCGCCCATCAGGAGATGAGTGGATAAAAAAGCGGCAGTACATTTATACAATGGAATACTATGCAGCAGTAAAGAAGAAGGAACTGTTACCTTTTGTGAGAGCCTGGATGGACCTGGAGACTATTATGTTAAGTGAAATAAGCCAGTCTGTGAAAGACAAATACCATATGATCTCACTCATATGTGGAATCTAATGAACAAAATAAATCAACGAGCAAAATAGAATTAGAGACATGGAAACACGGAACAGACTGACAGCTGTAGGAGGAGGGGGAAGTGGGAGCTGGTTGTAGGAAGGTGAAGGGATTATTAGGCAAATAACATGTGTGCATGACCCAAGGACATAGACAACAGTGAGGGAGTTGTGGAGGGTGGACGGAGCGGGACAAACAAGGAAAAAATGGGACAACTGTAATAACAAACACTAAAATATTTTTTTTAACAAAATTAACCATTTTAAAGTGTACCATCCGGTGGTATTTAGTACATTCATAATGCCATGCAACCGCCACCTCTGTCTAGTTCCAAAACGTTTTCACCTCTCGGAAAGAAACACCTGTACCCACTAAGCCGTCATTCTGTCTTGCCCCCAATCCTCTCCCCAAATCTTGGTCACCACTAATCTTCATTTTGTTTCCAGGGATCTACCTATTCTAGACATTTCATGCAAAAGAAATTATACTGTGTGGCCTTTTGATTCTGGATTCTTCCTTTCTTTCTTTTTTAAAAGATATTTGTCCCACGTGCCATGGCTAGTGTGGCTCAGTGGGTTGAGTACTGGCCTGTGAACTGAGGGGTCATTGGTTTGATTCCCGGTCAGGGCATGGTCAGGGCACATGCCTGGGTTGCAGGCCAGGCCCCCGTGGGGGGTGTGCGAGAGGCAATGGATTGATGTAGCTCTTACACATCAGTGTTTCTCTCCTTTTCTCCCACCATTCCTGTCTCTCTAAAAATAAAGTCTCAAAAAAAAAAAATCCGTCCTACCTAAAAAATATTTTCACCAATTTTTGGGGTATTATATGAAATTATTTTTAAAAAATTATCTGCCATAAATAAAATGAGTACACTGTGTACTTTGGTTCATTTATGAAAAATATGTAGTCTCTCCCTCTTTAAGTGAAACCATTGTTTAGTGGGATTCTTCCGCTCGGTGTGATATTTTGAGGTTTGTCCGTGTTGCAGCATGTGTCAGTACTGGGTTCCTTCTGTAGCTGAGTGATGTGCTGTTGCGTGTGCATTCAACATGTCGTTTATCCACGCATCTATTCATGAATGAGCTTAGTCGTTTTTACTTTTCATTTAGCTTTTTGAGTAACCGTCTGTTTTCCATAGCGGCTGCACCATTTCCATTTTCACCAATGCGTGAGAATTTCAGTTTCCCCAAATCCTCAACATCACTTGTTACACACACGCCTGCGTGCATGTGCACACACAAATACACACACATACATATATTCATCTTAGTAGCTGTAAAGTAGTATCTGACTGTGGTTTTGATTTGCACTTCCCTAGTGACTAATGACGTCAAACATCTTTCCATGTGCTTGTTTCATCTTTGTTTGTGCATCTGTTCAAATCCTTTACCCAGTTTAAAAATTAGGTCGTCTTCTTATTGTTGAGTTATACGAGCTCTTTATATATTCCTGATGCTAGACACTTCTCAGATATGTTTTGCAAATATTTTCTCCTGTACTGTTGGTTGTCTTTTCATTTTGTTGAAACGTCTTTTAATGCACAAAACTTTTTAATTTTGATGAAGTCCAGTTTATCTATTTTTCTTTTATTGCTTATGCTCTTGGTGTCATGTCTTAGAATCCATTGCTAAATTAAAGGTTATGAAGATTTACCTGATGTTTTCTTCTAAAAGTTTTAGAGTTTTAGTTCTTATATTTCGGTTGTTGATCCATTTTGAGTTCATTTTTCTATATGGTATGAAGTAAGGGTCCAGTTTCATTCTTTTGCATGTGGATATCAAGTTGTCCTGGCCTCATTTGTTGAAGAGTTATTCATCCTCCATTGAATAATCTTGGCACTCTGTTGACAATCAATTGACTGCAATGTTTGGGCTTATTTCTAGACTCTCAATTCTATCCCATTGATTGATATAAAATTCTATCCTATTGGTCTATTTTTTAAAAATTTATTTTTATAGAGAGAGGGAGGGAAGGAGAAAGAGATGGAGAGAAACATCATTGTGTGGCTGCCTCTCGCATGCCTACTACTGGGAGCCTGGCCCACAACCCAGGCATGTGCCCTGACTAGGAATTGAACTGGTGACCCTTTGGTTTGCAGGCTGGCACTCAATCCACTGAGCCGCACCAGCCAGGGTCCATTGGTCTATTTTTATGCCAGCAGCACACTGTTTTGATTAGTATGATATTCAATTTTATGTCAACTTGACTAGGCCATGGATAACCAGATATCTAATTAAATATTATTTCTGAGTGTGTCTATGAAATCGTTTCTGGAAGAGACTAGCATTTGAATTGGTGAACAGAGTGAAGCTGATGGCCCTCTCCTATGTGGGTATTATTCAATAGTCCGAGGGCTTGAATAGAGCAAAAAGGCAGAGAAAAGTTGGACTTGCCCTCTCTGTACCTGTGTGCCTGATCTGGGACATTGCTTTCTTGCCCTCTACACTCCTGGTTCTCAAGCCTCTGAACGTGTACTGGAATTTACATCCTTGGCCCTCCTGCTCTAAGGTCTTCAATAACACCACCAGCTTTTCTGGGTATCCAGCTTGCAGTCCCAGTTCATGGGACTTCTTAGCTTCCAAAATTCCATGAGCCAACTCCTTATAATAAACCTCTTATATGTGTCTCCTATCACTTCTGTTTGTCCGTTGAATGCTGGTACACGTAGTTTTGTAGTAAGTTTTAAAATTGAGATGTGTGAGTTGTCCAACTTTGTTCTTCTTTTTAAAATACTGTTTTAACTATCTAGGACCTCATATTCATTTCCATATGAATTTGAGAATCAGCTTTTCTATTTCTGCAAAACAGGTTTTTGCAATTTTGGTAGGTATTGCACTGAATTTGTAGATTACTTTGGGTAGCATTGCTATCTTAGCAATATTAAGTTTTTCAATCCACGAATACAGGATGTCTTTCCATTTATTTAGGGCCTTGTTAATGTGCTTTAACGCTGTTCTTTGGTGTTCAATGTAGAAGTCTTTCACTTTCTTGGTTAAATTTATTCTTTGGTATTTTATTATTTTGGATGCTGTTGTAAATGGAATTGTTTTTATTAATTTCCTTTTTAGAGTCTTTGTTGCTGGTGTATAGAATCACAACTGATTTTCTGTGTTGATCTTGTGCAAAGGTGTTCGGTAAGAGCAGTGGGTCAGGTCTCAAAGGATCTTAGTTGGATCATTACCTGACTTGACTCTTGCAGCCCTGGGGTCTTGATTTCTTCATTTGATAAATGAGGATAAAATATCAGCCTAGTTTATCTCAATGGATTGTCTTCAGGGACAAAAACAAAAAACAAAAAAACAGGACTTGATTCTAAAAGGTTTGTTCACTTGGACTCTCAGACACCAAGCCAGGCATTCACAGAGGGAGCAGGAGCCACTGGGAGGGAGCACGTTTTGTAGGTTTATGGGGGCTTGTGTCTCAGTGTTTGGGTAGGGAGAGGGTGCTACTGGCAGTTAATAGATAAGAACTAAAGATGCCATGCAGGGGGCAGGGGGTGGTGGGTGAAGGTGGAAGAGGTTATAGGGGGATAAATGGTGATGGAAAAAAGAAAATAAAAATTAATTAATTACTTAATTTAAAAAGTAAAAGAATTAAAGGTGCCAGATATTCTATAACTGTGGGATGTCACCAAACAGCAAACAACGAACTCCACAACCTGCAAGGCTTTCAACATCCTTCCCAACCTATGTCTGGGCAAGGTACCTTATTCCTCATGACCTGGGTCCCAAAATGATCTCCATTTTATACATAACAAAGTTTCTTTCTTTCCTTTTTTGTATCTCACTTGTATTTCATTTTTGGCTTTATCTTAGTGCCTAGAACAATGAACAATTCAATATGTTTTATCTAAGTAAATAGGTAAATGTTTATTTTCCTGTTGGGTTGTTTACGTTTTTTTTTTTTTTTGTTGGTAGAAGCTTTTTGTCTATTAGGGTTATATCAGTCAGGGTCAAATCAGGAGACAAGTCATGCCAGTAATTAAAACAGATAAAACTAGGACTTCCTGCCAAGATGGAGGCATAGATAGATACACTTTGCCTCCTCACAAAAAGGAAGGACAACAACAAATTTGAAAACAAAAAATAACCAGAACTGCCAGAAAATCAAACTGTATGGACGTCCAACACTCAAGGAGTTAAAGAAGAAATATTCATCCAGACTGGTAGGAGGGGCAGAAACAGGCAGCCAGGGTGGAAAGGATGTGAGGCAAGGTGGCACCTGGAGGACCAGGTGCTCCCCCATTTGTATGTGGATAAACTGGGAGGAACAACTGAGGAGCAAGAGTGACTATGTGACCCAGGGTTCCAGCGGGGGAAAAGAAAGCCTCAAAACCTCTGGCTGTAAAAACCTGTGGGGGTTGCCATGGCAGAAGAAACTCCCAGCCTCACAGGGTAGTTTATTGGAGAGACCCACAGGGTCTTAGAATGTACACAAGCCCATCAAACCAAGAATCAGCACCAGAAGGGCCCAATTTGCATGTGGGTAGCAGAAGAAGTGACTTAAAGCAGGCAGAGAGCTGAGCAAGCAGCATTGTTCCCTCTTGGACCCCTCCCCCACAGACAGTGCCACAAAGCAGCAACATGGCTTGCCCATCCTGGCAAATGCCTAAGGCTCCACCCCTTATAACATAACAGTGCGCCAAGACAAACTAATATGGCCCAAATGAAAGAACAGATCAAAACTCCAGAAAAACAACTAAGAGATGAAGAGATAGCCAACCTATCAGATGCAGAGTTCAAAACACTGATAATCAGGATGCTCACAGAAATGGTTGAGTATGGTCACAGAACAGAGGAAAAAGTGAAGGCTATGGAAAGTGAAATAAAGAAAAATAGACAGGGAACCAACAATGAAGAGAAGGAAACTGAGACTCAAATCAACAATTTGAAGCATAGAGAAGAAATAAACATTCAACCAGAACAGAAGGAAGAAATAAAAATTCAAAAAAATGAGGAGAGGCTTAGAAACCTCCAGGACACCTTTAAACATTCCAAAATTGAATCATAGGGGTGCCAGAAGGAGAAGAGGAAGAGCAAGACATTGAAAACTTATTTGAAAAAATAATGAAGAAGAACTTCCCCAGTCTGGCAAAGGAATAGACTTCTAGGAAGTCCAGGAAGCTCAGAGAGTCCCAAAGAAGTTGGACCCAAAGAGGAACACACCAAGGCACATCATAATTACATTCCCCAAGATTAAAGATAAGGAGAGAATCTTAGAAGCAGCAAGAGAAAAGGAGGCAGTTACCTACAAAGGAGTTCCCATAAGACTGTCAGCTGATTTCTCAAAAGAAAACTTGCAGGCAAGAAAGGGCTGGAAAGAAGTATTCGAAGTCATGAAAGGCAAGGACCTACATCCAAGATTACTCTATCCAGCAAAGCTATCATTTAGAATGGAGGGGCAGATAAAATGTTTCCCAGATAAGGTCAAGTTAAAGGAGTTCATCATCACCAAGCTCTTATTATATGAAATGTTAAAGGAACTTGTCTAAGAAAGAAGAGATGATCAAAACTATGAACAGTAAAGTGACAACAAACAGCTATCAACAACTGAACCTAAAACAAAAACAAGAACAAGAACAAATTAAGCAAACAACTAGAACAGGAACATAATCACAGAAATGGAGATCACATGGAGGATTATCAGTGGGGAAGGGGAGGGGGGAAAATGGAGGGAAAGGAACAGGGAATAAGAAGCATAGATGATAGGTACAAAATAGACAAAGGGAGGTTAAGAATAGTGTAGGAAATGGAGAAGCCAAAGAACTGATATGTATGACCCATGGACATGAACTAAGGTGGGGGAATGCTAGTAGGAGAGGGGGTGCAGGGCAAAGGGAATAAAGGGGCAAGAAAAAATGGGACAACTCTAATAGCATAATCAATAAAATATATTTAAAAAATAAATACAACATAAAATTGAATTTAAAGAATTTTTCCCCAATGAAAGGTGATTATTTACCAAAAGAGGTACAAGAGACTCTGAGAGAGGGTTTAGCAAGCTTTTTCTGTCAAGGGCCAGGTAGCAGATGTTTTACACTTTGTGGAATACAGGCATAATAAAAGATATTATGTAAGTAACTATATAACAACACAGAAAATAAATGTTCAGTTTTGTATTGATAAAATTAAAAATATAATAATTGAGTGCAAGCTTTGAGTTCTTTAATAAGCAGAATGGGGTGCATTTTGTTGGGATAACATTTAGCTTAGTTGGAGTTCAAATGTGAAAACCATTCTTAGATGAAGGGCAGTACAAAAACAGGTAGAGGGCTGGATTTGGCCTGCAGGATGCTTTTTGTCCACCTTGACCTTTGCTGGAGGGTGAACATGAAAGGGGCAGAAACTTGGAAGAGGGACTCCTCACGTGTCTGAGATCCAGACCTCTGCAGAGAGAGCGTGGATACCTCGGGTAACACAGCTCGTCAGTGACAGAAATTTGTCAGACTGTATGGCCTTCGGCTAGATCACACACACACACACACACACACACACACACACACACACACGCGCGCGCGCGCGGAGGCACGGACTTGCTGCCCCAGAAAACTGGCAACCCTGGAAAAAATGAAAGTCCCTTCTTCCTGCTCCCTTTCTAAGACGTCCCTCCAGCGCCCTCTACTGGCAGACTAGCATCAAGCCGACCGGCAAAGGGGACAAGCCTACTGGGTCCAGTTTTACAAAGCTGAGCAGAAGCTGCTCAGAGGTTAAGAGGCAATAATTTGATAACTGGCAAAAGAGATATTAATATAGAGGGTTGCAAATACTTATTCCCAATATGTTGCTTGCATTTAAAAATATTTACTTCTTGAAAAGATAATAGTCTCATACAGTACAAAATTTAAAACAGAAAGAAATGTGCACTTTGAAGTCTACCTGCTGCTTCTGTCCCCGACTCGGCTCTTACCCCGGCGCTCAGAGTCGTCAGTGTTCTGTGTATCTTTCTGGAGCTGTTTGTTACACACGCACAAAGCTCACCTTTTAACTTTTTTTTTAATACTACAAAATCTTCTCTTATACACAGATTTTAAATGTTTCTGCAATTATATTTTCTTATTATTTTCCTTTTATTGCCCCTGGCTAATGTGTATTGTTCAGGAAGGCCATTCATACTCCAAGATTACAAACAATTTTCCTGCAGTAGTTTTATATTTTACTTTTTACATTTGTATCTTTAAACCATCAGGGTTTCATATTTGAACAGAGTCTTGCTGGGGAATCTAAATTTGTTTTTTTGGTGGCTTCACTGTCATCGAATCCAGCCTTTCCAACGGGTCCGAGTCGTTTAGTATCGGAACAATATCGTTAGTGATTTCACATCAGCAGCAACGCGAGCACCGCTTCATCCCACGGGTCCCGCTCCTGCGCGCGGTCTTTGCCAGGTGGCCGCTTCCGTCGGCGGGACCTTCCTTCTCCTCGGTGGCGTCCTGCTCTCCGTGGCTGCTCTTCCGGTGTCCTCCCCGCTTTTCTGCGCTCCCGAGCCCCACCCCCGGCTTTCCCAGGTTCTCTCGCCGGACTCTCCCTCCGCGCGCTGCTTCCTCTGCGGCTGTGCCTGGTCCTCCCGGCCGCGCCCTGCGCCGTCCTCCCCGGACCTTCTCCTCTGGCCTCGGTCTGGATCTCAGCCTGATGGACGCCGGGCGGCCCTCCGAGAGCGGCTGGCATCTTTTCTGCGTCGTGCTGCGTAGGGGCCAGCGGCCTTTCCTGGTACAGGTGGGCTTGGAAGCCACGGGGTTTTGAAGAAATGGACAGTGATTTAGAGATTCCAGCCTCTGTGTGGAGGGATGAATTTTGGACCATAGGGGTAAGGGGCTTTCTGCTGTTCTCAGCCTTTTGTAGGAGCTGGGGAACGTGGGCGATCTTCCGAGGGAGAGTCGCTGCTCCAGCAGGAGAGGTTTGGGCGCAGCGCGGTCCCTTTCTTGGTGCGCACAGTCTTCTGTCTCTTTTTTAAAGGAAATCTCTGGTTGTAATCCTCTGGCTTTCTGCTTTCTGATATCATCTTCAAGTTCATGTTGAAAAGCGTTGTAAGTCTCAGAGTTTTCCATTAGATTGACTATGGGTGAATCTCTGTTGGGGAAGATAAAGGAAAAACTTTGTGGTAAAATGTATTATTTTGCTATGAATGTATTCTTTGCCTTGAAAAGATAAGGTTCTCTCCTTTCCATGTTATATATTCCTGGCTGACACCACTCTTCTGCTCAAAGCCTACCAGGTGTGCTCCCTCACTCGGAAGGGTGCTCAAATCTGCAAAGTTCCTACAAGGCCCAGACGCTGTGTGTTGTCCCACTGTCCTCAGTTCTCTGGTTTCTCTTTCCCCTTCCTTCTCACTTCCCACCCCACCGTGCTCCCAGCTGGATGGGCGCACACAGGCACATCCTGACCTCAGGGCCTTGTACTTCTCTTTCCTTAAACCTGTGATGCTTTTTCTCTATTTATCCCCACAGGAAGACTCCTGTGCCTTAGATGGAATTGCACCTTCTCAGAGTTTTGACCGCCTCTTCCCCCAACCCTTGGGGCACCCCATGCCTCTTCCCTGCTTTATTTTTCTCCATGGAGCTTACCATCCCGTAACAGGGCTTTGAGATATTGTTAAAATGCTGGTTCTGAGGCAGCGAGTCTGGGGCAAGGCCTGAGATTCCGCATTTCTACCAAACTCCCAAGTGATGTCAGAAGCCAGGATCTAAGTTATAATTTTTTAAATTTATTAATTAGAGAGAGAGAGATCGCTTTGTCGTTCCACTTATTTATGCATTCATTGATTGTCTCTTGTATGTGCCCTGACCAGGGATCAAACCGCAAACTTGGCATTATCAGGACAATGTTCTAACCAATGGAGCTAGCTGGCCAGGGCTTAAGATACAATTTAATTTTAAAATTTGGTCTGTTTTCTATTTTATCTCACTTGAATAGAAGCTCCTCACACAGCAGAGTTTCCTTATTCATTGCTGTGTCCTCAACACATCAAATTTTGCTTAACACGAACTAGATACTTAATAAATACTTGCTGAGTAAAAGAATGAATGAATAAAAGCCCTGACCTCCCCTCTGCACCCCAGGTCCACTAGGAACCTCAGATCCAAAGAGTTCTACCTGCCCATCCTCTTCCTGTTTGCACTCAGCTGTCCCCCCTCCCAATGAGCACTCCAAATGCCCCTAAACCTCAGAGCAAAGGAACATGTTTGGTTCACCTCTTGCCTGGAATTACCACCATCAACTGGTTTATGAAAGAAATTTCTACAATCAGATGGAACCCTCACCTCTTCAAGCCTACAAGTCTTTGGGGTCAAGTGAGTAGAAGTCCTGTGGCCCACAGACAGCAGATGTTCACTGGTTAGAATCTCAATAGGAAGTAGGGCAGTGCCCTGTTGCAAGGAGGAAGTTATAGCCTAGGCTCCAGGAGAAGAATCCCAACTTCCTTCCGGCTCAGATTTCTCTGCTCCACCCCTGGGAGCAGGGAAGCAGGGAAGCAAAGAGACTCAGTCCTGCTTTTGTCTTTGGAGTTTAGGCTCATCAGTGCACAGCTCCAGGCTCTAGAGAAACAAATGCAATCACAGTTTTTAAGGTGATCTTGGAAGAATTAAGCTCATACTTTAGACACAATCAATATATAACCTCCTCAATATTATTATATGCTGTTTGAAGAACTTATTCTGAAAAAGATGTAAATAATATACAGCATTCTCATATTGTAAATACAGCACACATGTAGAAATGTACACACACATGTGTGCGCACACACACACAAACTATAGCACAAAGGAAATGCCCACCAAACCACCGTTTCAGTCAGTAAATAGAACACTGCCCACACCCCAGAACCCTGGCCCCACTCCCTCCTAATCCTAACTTCTACCCCACCAGCTGACTTTTATGGCGATCTTATGCTTGCTTTTCTGTATGGTTTATCAGTTAAACATAAATCTCAAAGTTGGACAGTTTAGTTTGGGTTTTTCCAAAGTATCATATGAATGGAATCATACAGCATGCACTTTTTTGTTCATCCTGTGTCTGGATTTCATCACAATGTGTTCATTTTCAAGGCTGTATGGTGTTTGTTCTATAAAAATGCACACATACACATACACACACCCGATCACAGATCGTTGGTCCATTCATGGGCTTTGTGGACGTTTCTAGTCCAGGGCCTTTTTAAAACACATTGCCACTAACAGTCACACATACGTCTCCTCGTACACAGAAGCCTGCACTACTGCACACTCTTTGCCCAGGAAGGGATTTCCATGTCACATGGCATGGCATACTCAGCTCTGTCAGACACAGAACACGCAATGTTTTTCTAAAGAGGTTCTACCAATTTAAATCCTCCCACAGAAGTATTCAAATGCTTCACATTTTCTCAACACTCAAAATTGTCAGACCTTAAATTTTGTATCTAATTGTAATAATTAAAATAAAATTCAGAATAATAAAAAAAATTCAGTACACATTTTCCTGTTTACAACAAGCCTGAGTGCCTTTCCCAATATCTATTGGCCATTTGGGTTTTATTTTTGTGAACTTCCGGCCCAGGTCTCCTACACATCCTTCTGTCCTGCTGTTTGCATTTCTCCTAGTTTGTATTCGGCAAATGAGCCCGTTAGTGGCTCTGCGTGTGTGAGGTCTCCCACTCTTTGCCTTGTATGATTGTTACAGGCAACCTCCGTACTACTGAACCGCAGAAACATCTCCCGCCTGCAAAAGGCGGGGGGGTGAACCCAAGCCCCCTGTACTTTGTTCTTTGTCTAAAATGTCAGTTACCAGCCCAGTTACAGAATGTCAGTTACAAACTTTCCTGCCAAGCTGCAGGCTCCGCCACCCATGACCTGCTTAGCAACTAACAATGCTAACCAAGTAAGGTTGCCGGACTTCTGCGTTAAGGTCAAGCACCTTGTTCTTTGTCTCCCAAATAAGGTAGCAGGACCTAACATCAGCTTTTGCTTCTATGGTAACCTGCTTCTGCCACATAGACTAGGAAGAGACAAGGCTATAAAAGCAGACCCCAACCAAACCTCGGTGCCTAGAATTTGGAGACCATCTCCTCTGGGCCCATGCATGTAAATAAAGAATCGCGTTCCGGTATCTCTTGGTGTCCGGTCGCTTCGTTTTCCGTAACATGATGAACACACTTTCTTAATTTTAATGTTGTCAAACTTAGCAATTAAACCTACAGAATTCATGCTTTTCTGGGTCATATTTAAGACATTTTCCCAACCTTACACTGGGTTTCTCCGTCTCAGCACTGTTAACACGCTGGGTTACATCAATCTTTGGTGTAGGTCGTCCTGGGCATCGCAGGGTGTTCAGCAGCACCCCTCGTCTCTACCCACGAGATGCCGTAGCAACCCTCTCTCCCTACACGTGTCTCCAGACATGACCAAATGTCCTCTGGGGAGCAATAGCGTCCCTGGTTGAAAGCTATATTGTTATATGATGTCTTGTAAAAGTTTTATGTGATTCAACTGGAACCGATTTTAGTGTTAGCTGTGAGGTAGGTGATGGGGTTCAGAGTGAGCTGCCCCAAAGTGTGCACTTTGAGCTGAAAACAGTCAAGACTCAAAAGACTCAAGGAAAGCTTTTTACCTCCTCAGTAACTGCTCAAAGGAATTTAGATAGGAGCGGGTACCAGGAAGAGAGCTATTGCCAAAGATAACTTTTTTAACATAAGAAAAGACTTCTTCACAAAGCTTGGCAAACATTTGTTTACCAAACATTTGCTCTTCCCATCTACCTGTGAAGTGTTTTTCTCCCCTTTGAAGTTCCAGAATCCTCTCCCCTTTTCCTTAGCTTAGGAGGGCATATAAACCTCAATAACTTGACTACTTAACCAGCCCTCTCATATCTTTGTGGGGTTCTCATACGTAAGAAATTAAATTTGCGCCCAGCTGGTGTAGCTCAGTGGATTGAGCGCGGGCTGGGAACCAGAGGGTCCGGATTCGATTCCCAGTCGGGGCACATGCCTGGGTTGCGGGCCAGGTCCCCAGTGAGGGCCATGTGAGAGGCAACCGTACATTGCTCTTTCTCCCTCCCTTCTCCTCTCTCTGAAAGTAAATAAATAAATCTTTAAAAAAAATTTTGCTTCACTTCTGTCACTCTGTATTCTTTTTAAACTTTATTTTTATTGGTGCACTGTTACAGATGTCCTCATTTTCCCCCTTTTGCCAACCTCTACCCGGTTCTCACGTCCCCTTCCCTCTGGCCATCCCCACACTGTTGTCTGTGTCCATGAGTTATACACATACGATCTTTAGCTAATCCCTTCACCTTCTTTCATCCAATCCCCCTTCCCTCTGACAGCTGTCAGTCTGTTCCTTGTGTCCATGCCTCTGTTTCAGTTTTGTTTGTTAATTTATTCTGTTCATTAGATTGCATATATAAGTGAGATCGTATGGTATTTGTCTTTGTCTGACTGGCTTATTTCACTTAGCGTAATATTCTCCAGGTCCATCCGTGCTGTTGCAAAGGGTAAGATTTTCTTCTTCTTTTTTTTTTTAAATGGCTGTATAGTATCCCATTATGTAAATATACCACAGCTTTTTTATCCACTCTTCTACTGATGGGCACTTGGGCTGTTTCCAGATCTGTCTTATGTCAATTTAATTATTTGGACAGCCAAAGAACCCCAGCAGGGAAGAAGGGAAAAGTTTTTCTCGCCTACGTTTTTGGTGAGCCAGCCAGGAGACTTTGGCTGGACACCGCTCACTCTGGAGCATCTCAGAGATCCTGGGACCCCTTCCAAGCCCCAGCAGAAAGAATTCTTACCATGCCAGTCTCCCGGACTTCTCTGCCTGTGGCGTCCGGTGGAAGTGATAGCAGAGAGAATTCTTTTCTTTTTCTAAATTTAGAGTAGCAGAAAATATTTGTGTGAAAATGATTTTTTCTCTTGTTAATGTGTTTTATGTTAATTTGAAGAACCTAGCTTAAGAATCTAGAAGGGTAGAAGGAAAAGTTTCCCACGCTGTCGTAGGCATCACACTTTATTTGTTTTACATACAGATGCTCACCGACTATTGAAAAGCCTGTCTCCCTCACTGCTCTGAAGTGCTGCCTTTGTTATTAACGAAACAGCCATCTGTTCGTGGTTCTGCTTCTGGGTTCTGGGTTCTGTTGTATCTTGCATCACACCCAGTATCCGTCTGTCTTAATTACTGTGGCTTTCTGATAAGTCTTTGTAGCTACTAAGCAAGTCTGCTCCCTGTCTTTTCCTGTGTCTTAATTATCGCGGCCTTTTGTTTCCCATATAAAGTTAAAACTTAGCTTGTCAATTTCTAAAATGCGCTTGCAACTTTGCTTGGGATTCACGGAATCTATAGAGATCAGTTTGAGGAGAACTGACGTCTTTCCAACATCATGCCTTTCAATATGTGGACATGGTTTCTGTCTCCATTTCTGTGGGGATTCAGTATTACTCTGTGTTCCCTGAGGACAGACTTTATCCACTAAACCTCTCCTGGGCGCAGGATCATAAAAGGCCAAACTTTTAAGCCCTAGGCCCAGTGCCACATTTGATGCTTGTGAAGTTTGTGTCAGGTTTTGTTTCAAGCAGCTGTGAACATGGAAAGGGCCTTGGCAAGCCTGCCAAGCTCAACAACTGAAAGTAACCACGTGGGATGAGGTTAATATAATTCCTAACTGAGCAAGTTTCGTCATGGAAAGTCTCATCCTAAGGTCTATATGATAGATAAATCTTTACCTTTAGCAAGCCCTATCCATTGTTCTTGTGCATCTAGATGACATAGTGTGGACAGAAAAAGGGAGGTGAGTCTATGGAAAGTCACTCCACAGGGTGACCTTATCATAAATTCTCAGCTGGGCAGGCCACAGTAGTCCGACCCTTAGCGAGATGCATGCAAAAAAGGTTGCAAACAGTCGCTAATAAGTCAGGAGACAAAAATGTCTGCCAAAGAGGTCAAGGTTTTCAATACAATATCCACATAAGAAAGAGGGTGAGATTTAGAGTGAGGAGGAGGCTTCTCACCGGAAATGGAAGAAGACTGAGAGAAGGCAGAAGACCAGGTGCTTTGGGAGATGTGGTATGTTTTTGTTACCTTAACACTTTGATGTGTTTCGCTTGAGAACGTTTCACTGAGTGGAACCCTGAAGCTAAATGAAGAAGTATGCCAAGGGCATTGTGAAAGGTCCAACTACATGTGGCTTTTTTTCAATAAATGCCTGTAATGTCTTTTTTAACTTTTTTTTAAAAAGATTTTATTTTTTATTTATTTTTAGAGAGAGGGGAAGGGAGGGAGAAAGAGAGGGAGAGAAACAGCAATGTATGGTTGCCTCTCACATGGTCCTCATGGGGACCTGCCCCGCAACCCAGGCATGTGCCCTGACTGGGAATCGAACTGGGACCGCTTGGTTCCCAACCCAAGCTCAATCCACTGAGCTACACCAGCCAGGGCTTCTTTTTTAACTTTTTACATTTACTGATTTGAGACACAGAGAGATATCAATTTGTTGTTCTACTTATTTACTCATTCATTGGTTTCTTCTTGTACCTGGCCTCACCAGGGATCGAACCTACAACCTTGGCATATGGGGATGATGCTCAAACCAGCTGAGCTACCCGGCCAGGGCAAGCATTGTATGTTTTTGATCTGCGGTTGGGAGTATGCATTGATTTACACCGTTTTATTTAGGGGACTTGAGCATCTGCAGATATGGGTATCTGGGGGATCTTGGAACCAATCCCCTGCAGATATTGGGGAACAACTTAAGTTTTGGGGAAGCCAAAAGTTTTATGGGGATTTTCAGCTCTCTGAGAATGTGTGCCTCTCACCCTTCTCTTCCCCTTGTTCAGGGTGAAGTGAACTGTACTACACTTGGTTTTGGGTAGAATCTATAAATCATTTTCCGGATTAAAAGGTATTCACCATAGAGCCCATTGATCTTTCTATAAGCAAAATAAAATTCCCTTTGCAAAAGCTCAATCACACTTAAGTGTTTAAAAATGCAGATGTTGCTAAAGGTGCGTCCTCGAATGTTCTGCATCTTCTATCATTTATGGAGGTGGGTTTACATCATCCTTCATACATTATGACAAGATTGAAAAAAGATGGAAAACCTTGAATTGTCCTTTGAGGAAAGAACAGTTGAGAAAAATCCAACTGTGTGGTTCTTTTTCAAAAGAGAAGCAGTTCAGCAGCCTCATCTCACCTCTTGTAAACCAGGACAATTAAGTTTTATACCCCAGGCACCCCGGTACTCTCAAATAGAGATCCAAATGGGAAGAACACAAGGAAGTGAGTGAATCTGCAGGCACAGGGGCAAGAGAGAATTACGGAAAGAATGTATACAGTAAGTGAGACGGGTTTATCTGTGGCCTATAAATGCTCCAACCAGAGTTCATTTCAAGCTGGAGGAGCCTTCAGGGCTTAGGGTGAGCAGGACTTGTCCTGTAATAGCCAGAGACTATCCCTTCCAATGGGCGTCACATTGTCTTCACTTGGGCGACACCAGCGAGAAGAGATTCCTGAGCCTCCCCGGCCTTCCCTGCAGCTAGTCCGACAGTCAATAGCTAGCGCCTGCCTCCTGCTCACTGGGCACCCTCCCAGTGCCCGGAGGGTACAAACAGCAGCAGGAGGACCGAGGGCCTTGGTCTCAGAATCAGGAGACAGGGTGGAACCTGTTCAGATTGCAATAGGTGGCTGAGGGCAGGCTGCCTGACCTCTTTAAACCTTCATTTTCTTAATCTTTCAAATGAGGATTAAAAAACATCCCATCTCAGGAGATTATTTCAAAGTAAAATGTGCCACTGCCATACTATACATGTTAATTGAGTGAGAATATCCAATAATTAGAGCCCAACATTAGGGAGCTCATGATGAAGCGTGGAATGTCATGGCTCTGAGCCCCAAAGTCAGAGCTGCCCAGAGGTGAAATGGGTGCCCCACACACGCTAAACGCGGCGGTGATCCACCGAGACTGGGTGGTACAGGGGCCGAGGTCCTCTGCCTCCTTTGATTTCTCCCGCGGTGATTTATGGGAGTTGTTGGAATCTCTGATCTATAACCAGGTGACCAGAAGCACAGGTGACAACCCAGGCCTGTGATTGGCACCTGAAGCGGGGAGGTTCTAGTGACACTGAGCCCTTGACCCGTGGGTCATGATGATCTCTCCCATCGGGTCAGATGGGGTCAGAGTTGAGCTGCTTGCGGCGTGGGAAAAATGACACGTCAGAGCTGGTGTCAGCAAGGGGCCCACCTTGTCTTCCTTTCTTCTCTTTCTTTACCTTGTAAACACTCTTTTAATATATCTTTATCTTTGTAAACGGCCTCAAAGCTACGTTGAGAAAAGAAATTCCAAACCTAAAGAAAGGTTTAGACTTTATTTAAGCCGAAGGTTGGGGCCAATCCCAAAAGCATAATCTTGAAGAATTGAGATAATGCCCTGGGGAATAGAAGTCCTGCAGTTTATTGTATACATTATAATCAAGAAGATATAAGGAAGGTTACATGAAATTCATTGGTGGCAGATTAAAAAGACAAAAAGGGTAATTTCTAGGATTGGATAAAATACTTTTACATTGGCGTGTGCAGGATGGTTAACACTTAACGTACACAGTTGACAAAGGTGTGGGGTAAAAGATAATGAGGAATGTTGGGTGTTCTCACCCCATCGTGGAGTGTTCATCTTTGGAGGCCTGGAGAAGAGATCATTCTGCTGTTTTAAGTATTGTCAACATAAGAAACGTAGAAGCCTGTGGAGAATTTTTATAAGAGTTTATCTGAGCCAAACTGACCACACGTGCCGGGAAGCAGGATCGCAAATGCTCCGTATAAGAACGGTTTTGCAGCTTTTAAAAATGTATTTAAGAGGAAGGAATGTAAGGACTACACGATTACATAGAGGTGGGGAAAGGGTTGGCTTATGGGAGAGTTCACAAGACCACGTGCTCTCTCAAAGGTGGTTGCAGGTTATTTCAGAGGCGTGTTAGCCTCCATGCACGGACACCGTGGACAGGGCTGGTAAAGACGAAGATAAACCTTTTACTAAAGAAACTGTGTGCCTGAAAAGCGGTGGAGAGACCCCACTGCGGGGTCAAGCACACATTTTGCCTAGAACTGAAGGGAATTAGGGGCCGGGTGGCGGTGAGAGTGGGGAGTGAGGTTGTTTGGGGCAGGGCAGTGAGAACTCATCTCAAGGTGTTGTGGGGTGTCACTAATGTAAATGAATGATGAACAAGTGACTTCACAGTGTCCCTGGTCTGGGAGGGAAGACATGGAAACCAAAGCTTCAGGTCAGCACTAAGGGGTTAGCAGCTCTGGAGGGGTACCTGCCAGAAACAAGGGGGCCCCCACCCCTGGAGGTGCAGCAGAGCCGAACACTGAACAGCAAATTCTGCAGTGCAGAAATTAAAGCTGTTTATTGGCAGGGTGCCAAGCAAGGCGACCTAGTGAGCTAGTGCTTGAAATTCGAACTCCCTGAAGGCTTTGAGCAAGGGATTTTTAAAGGCAGAGATGCAGAATTAAGATTCAGGGGTTGAGGGTAAGGCTGATTGATTAGTTCTTGTGCAGCTTGGGTGGTTTCCCTTAGTTACCTTGTCTGGTGCCTTTCTCACTGTGGCTGGCCATCTGACAGGTTGAGGCATCAAGTTCTGCAATAGGGGCCATGCATGTGCATCAGTAATTTTATCTTTAAAGCAAAAGCGAAACTAAACATCTGGTGAGCTTTGTATTTGTTTACTCTATCATTGTTTTGTTCTTAACTAGCTATATTTTCCTATTACCTTAAGAAAAGTGTACTTTTTCAACATTTTTCCTGGAAATCGCTTTACAGGCAGGCTTCTAGGAGATGACTAAGATACTTTATAATCTTCGGGTATAAGTGACTAACACTTTCTTTGTCTTTGACTGTAAACCATGTGACAACCAGACCAATTGAAACCTTCGGTTGAACCCTATGCCTGTCTCTTTAGCTTCTACGATCTAACGCCTAAACATGTTTACTGCTGACTGCCGGTTTAGGCCTCCCAGACCATCCAGTCCCACTCCCTCTCTTTCTACCTAGAAACTGCCTGTTACCCTCTCTCCCCGCCCCAGCTGTGTGCCCACCAATCTCTGAATATTCTCTCATACACACGGAGGCTGGTGACTCCCTCCTCCTTCCCTTGGAGATCCATGGTAGCCCTGTTTCCTCACCCATGGTCCCTCCAGGAAGTCCCTAGCCCCCTGGAGTTGAGCCAGCACCTATCTGCAGCCCCCATCCACCACACCTCCTCTTGGATTCTCTCCCAGCTCCTTAAAGGGGTGGGTTTCAAAGCTTAGCCCTGGAATGAGACTGGGCTGGCCCCCAGTGTAACCCTGGACAGATTACTTAATCTCTCTGAGCCTGTTTTCCTCCGTGTAAAATGGCGAGAGCAATGGCAGTTCCCTTTATGGCGGCTGTGGGGTGAAACGCGCAACGATGTTCGATGTCTGCCAAAGCCAGGGTCCCGTCAGCCGCCGCTGTTACTAGGGATTCTGGTCTCCAGGCAAATCGCGGTACGTTTGGATGTCCACCCTGCCTGTGGGGGTGGTCCTTCTATTTGGTCTGTTTCTTATCCGCAGAGTACCATACCTGTGCTCCTGGAGGAGCAGCCAGCTCCATCCTTGAGTGCCTCTGCATCCACCGTTTCCAGGGGAGACAGTATGGGGGGAATGGAAAGAGCCTAGAGTCCACGCCCCTTCACCTCCTGTCCTCCCCATCCCACCCCCATTCCCGCCAAGTCATTTGTGCTCTAACCTGGGACTTGCAATTCCCTATCTTGACCGCTGCTTTCTCATCCTTCCAGTTCTGTCACGTGCTTTTCTCTGGCATTCTAGATTGCTTACAAAATACTACAGTAAGGTCCCCAGCCTGAGGGCAGAGCCATTCCAGCCTGCAGAGCTCGTTTGTTTTTATTATGTTGAGTATTTATGTTGTGCCAAGCACTTCATATATACATATATATGAAGAATCTATATATATTCTCATTTAATCCTCAAGATAGCCCTCCAAGGGTAATTGTTTTATTTTCATATTACAGATGACAAAACTGAGACTCAGAGAGATTAAGAAACCCACCTAAAATCATGTAGTGTATACGTTTTTGCTGTATTAACTTATGATTTAAAACAACAAACATTTATTTCTCACAATTTTGTGAGTTTGCCGGGCTTTCTCGGTGGGGGCTGCATGTCCAAGGGGCCTTGTATCTGGGGGTGATGGAAGGAGGAGTTCAGTGTTGACCGGATGATGGGAACATCCACAAAACTCTCATGATCCAGAAGGACTTGCTGATAAGCCACTACAAGGTGGCTGAGTTCCAAAAGTAACATGAGGGCAAGCAGAGGCACTTCCCAGATCTAGCTTGCATGGCACTTGCTATTTTCCCATCATTCAAAGAAAGTCACAGTGATGCTGGATGTGGGTCCTGGCCCTGAGTGGGTCTGCCCAGGCCCAGCCAGTAGTGCGTGGGTTCTTGACTTCGTGTAGGAAAGATTTCACAACACGCGCCCAGATGACTATGAGGATACGTTTATTAAAGCTGGGGACTGGGGAGGGTAAAACAAGGAAGGACTTGGCATAGAAGAAGCAGCAGGAGAGCCTGGGCTGTGCTGCCTTAGCTCCCTGGGAAGTCAGAGAAAAGGGGACCCTGGGGACAGGTTCAGGGGGTCAGCCTGGGACAAGCTGCCAGCTGCCCATTGCCTTAGAGCTTAGGAAAGGAATGCCTGTGGGGAAAGAAGTGGGGGAGAAAGAAGGGAAAGGAAGTGCTTAGGGCTACTCTCCAGAGGGAGAGTGAGTTTGGGGAGGGTTTCAGTAGAATATTCATCAGTTCTCTAGGTGTGTCCTTTTAGGGTCGTGGTCTCCACTGATTGGTCAGGGACAGGGAAGGGACTTTAGTCATTGCAGTTGGGCCTGGGGTCACACTACCTGGTTTTGCTGCTTTTCTGGGCCTGGAGCTGAAATACAACTGAGGCCTAGGTGTTATCTCTAGGGAGGTGACCTTCTGTACCCGGCTGTAAATTGCTTGGCCAGTTTGTTCGGCTATCTGTCTCAGTTTCCTATTCTATTTGTCAAGGAATTTTCCTATCTTCTTACTATCCCGTCTCAATAAGGCCAAGGCCCTGCAGCATGGGCTACCCAAGGGGTAGATACAGGGAGGGAGGATTACTGCTGCCATTTCTCTGACAATAAACCTACTATATATAACTTGTAAATGTACAGCTGGAATTCAAAACCAAGTTGTCAGTTTAGAAGGTTCAAAACTGTCTTGGAGTTACTGCCAGGTCTGATAATCCAGAACACTCCATGCATTGCCAAACTAAAGCAACAACCTCTTGTACACACACCTGCAACTGTTTTGCATATTGCTGTCACTGACAAACAAAAATTACAGTTTTAAATGTTCTGCTTCATTGGTTGTTCTTTAGAGACTCCAAGTATATTTGGATCTCTGCTTATCTTTTTTTTTTTTTTTAAGACTTTATTTATTTTTAGAGAGAGGGGAAAGGAGGGAGACAGAGAGGGAGAGAAACAGCAATGTATGGTCGCTTTTCACATGGCCCTCACTGGGGACCTGGCCTGCAACCCAGGCATGTACCCTGACTGGGAATCGAACTGGCGACACTTTGGTTCCCAGTGCGTGCTCAATCCACTGAGCTACACCAGCCAGGGCTCTGCTTATCTTTTATCATCTTCTCACAAGGCTTTTGTATTATTTTCTTTACTTTTGTTGGATTATCATTATTCTTTCTACATCTATATGTTCTTATATTCCTGTTAATGTAATTTTTATTTCTGAAATGATTTATTTTATTATTTTTTTCCCTGCGTCAGGGTCATTGTTTAGTAACCATGTCTTCTGGCTTCATGGATGTATTTGACTAAAAAAAAGTAATTCCTTTTTGTTTACTGTACTACATTTTATTTTCCTTGGAATTAATAATTGACTTTCTTTTTCAGTTGCATAGTTGATTGGTCATTTCATTTCAGAGTTGTTTTTCTGTTTTATGAGCTCTTCTCACAGCTTTAATAGTTTTCTTACTCTTTCAGTCTTGTTTGAAGTGTTAGGTTAGTTTTCATACGTTTTGTATCTGCATTTTACTGGTATCTTTAGTCAAAATATTTCAGTTTATTTTTCTCTTGTAACATTTTATATGGCTAAACCATATTCCCCCCCACCCCTCCTTCCAAAGTTTAAGTGAATTGTATTAACCTGGACTACTGGGAGCACATTTCTGTGGAAGGGGCAATGGCCTAGGGTATCTTTCTCGGCTTCATGGCTTGAGGGCTCTCTCTTTGTTATTGTGAAAGGTTCAAAATATGGCTACTTCTCTGCCTCTGAGAGCTACTCCTGGTTCAGAAAAGTTTTCTGCTCTATGTCCTGCAGGCCTACAGGACTTGCCTGCTAAGGGAGTATTCTTACCGTGGATGCTGTTTTAGTGCCGTTACAGTACTGCCAGGGTCCTGCTTCACCTCGGACCTTTCCCTGCTCCCGACGATTCGAACCTCTCTTTCCTTTACCCCCAGTGTTACTTCCCTGCTCAACTGGGTTTCTCAGCCCGCACTTTTCTCTTCAGGTAAGGCTTTGCCCCTCTGGAAGGATATATTTGCTAGATATTTCTGAAATCCTCAGGGTTGAGATGACCATAACACTGTTTGATCTCTCAGTGCTTCTGTTGCAGGGTTTGCACTCACCAAGACAGAGCCTGTGATGGCTTCTTCCAGTTCTGCAGTTCTCCTCGGACCCAGTGTCCTGTTTCGTATGGGATAAATAATGGCTTGGGACGGGGTGGGACAAAGAAGATGGAAAGAACTGGACAATAGGAGATAATTTGGTGATATAACCAGGAGGAGCTAATGGTGGGTCTGATGTAGAAGGGTCAGGTGTGATTTTAGTGGGGAAAACTCAGGGAAGAATAACTGGTGGTGAGGGAAGCCAGTGCTTTTGGGATTATGAGGGGAAATATCACTTAATGCAGTTAGATAGGGGTCTAGAACTCAAGGGGGAAAGATCTATCCAGAAATAGAAATTCACAGAGGTCTTCAACTGTCATGGTCAGTTTGGGCTGCTATCATAAACATGTATTGGGTAGCTGAGCTAGTATTCTGGCCTCTTATAAGGGCACTAATCCCATTCATGAGGGCCATACATTCATGACTAATTATATCCCAAAGGCCTCCGAATATCATTACATTGGGAATTCGATTTCAACATATGACTTTGGAGGAGGGGGAACATTCAGTCCACAACAGGAGCATACGGGTAAATCGAAAGCCGTGGCCCTGGATGATCCCTTATGAGGTGCAATTGGAGTGGTGGTCTAGGGCTGGCTCCTGACGCAATGCACAGGATGCGTTCAGAGGTGGGTGGAGGAGGAACCAGTAACGGAGACCGGAGACCGTGAGAGGAGCTACAGAGGTGGGGAAGAACGGGAAAGTGGTGCTGTGGAAGCTGAGAGGAGCATTTGAGGAGGAGGGACTGACCAATTCCAGATGGAAGCTGCCGAGAGGCTGAATTGAGGACAAATAAAAAATATCCATTGGATGCGACGACAGGGAGATCATTGGAGACCTTGAGAAGGGCAGTTTCAGAGAAGTGGTAGGGTCAGAACAGGTGGAGGCGATAATGAGCGGTGAGAAAGTGTAGGCAGCTGGCGGAGACATGTTCTGATGTGAAAGAGAAATGAGCTCAAAGAGGATGTAGTGGGGGTCAAGGGAGTTTTTGTCATTTTTTTTCTCTGTATCATTCCGATTTTAGCATATATGCTATGGAAGTGAGTGCTGCCATCTGTTTTTTGAAGAGGGAAACAGAAGTATGTTTGCCTACTGATGGAATGATCCAGCCGAGGAGATTCATGGTGCAGAAGTCCTTGAGAAAGTAAAAGGGTGTAGGATCCAGTGCACAAGGGGTGGGATTTGCCTTTAAGAGCAGGGACGCCTTTGTTGGTAACAGGAGGAAGATCAGAGAAAAGGCTACTTGAGGGAAGTTTATAGATCTGGTGGTAGGATGATGAGCAAGCCTGCCTAAGAAGCCTTCTACAATATTTTCTCAATGGAGTGTGAGGTGAAGCCATCAGCAGAGAAAGGGGGCCTGTAAGGGTAGCTGTAGGAAAGGGAAGGTTAGCAGAGAGAGGGGAGGACGTAAAAGCCATCTCTGAATGGGAGACTTACTAGAGAAACCTTGAAGGATTGAAGGTTTGTGGTCATAGTGTAAAGTAAAATGGGTCACTACCCTCCCCCCTCTCTCTTCTTCCTCCCATTCCTTCCTTTCATCTTTGCTATTTGGGGCCCAGTGAGGTAGAAGGCTTGTAAGGTGGTGACCCCAAGAGGGCCCAGGGGTGAGTGAGGTAGCAGCCCAGTGAAAGTAGTGAGACTGTTTACATGAAGTAGAACTGATGGGAGAGGGGGTAAAATGAGCTTAAATATGAATGAGCAAGGTATAGGAGATAAGGACTTTTTTATAACTGTAAAGTGTGACCTACCCAAAAGATCTTGCCTTTCAAGTACACACTGCTCAATTACTACTCTTCTAGAAGAAAATCATCATTGAATGGGAACAGATCATTGATACAGAACAACAAATGTAAAATTAGAACACTTTATTATAAATACGTTATAAACTGATTTTGTATCGACTCTTTGAAACTTTTAAAACTATATGTAACCTAAGCATATTATTTTAATGTATTTCAATTTCCACTTTTCAATATAGATGCTTCAAAGACAAGACAGAAAATACAAAGAGCTTCAACAAAATGAACCATATATCTAACAGAGGAAAAAAATCTAAATTGCTTCATTGAGAAAACTAATGAACATAAAAATACCCCACCCTAAACTAAAACAAACCCAATCAAGAAATAGATTCTATAAAGCCTATTAATCCTCCAATTTAAAATAAATGACTTCCCAAAGGAAAAGTACTTCCATCAGCATAGCAACTTGATGAATAAAAGCAAAGCCACTCTCATTAAGGGAAGTTACATTATATGTAAGAAAAATGTAATAATTCTTTTAAAAAATGGAGAAAAGTAATTTCCATGTTGGAGATCAAGCATACTAAATACTTTCTGTTCACTTGGCCTTTGTTAGAAGTTAAAGTACCTGCTCGTATGAGAAAAGTGCTATGAACATGAACATCAGAAAACCAAGCTCCTCCATGATTTTTTCAGTTTAACCTCAGGAGAATCGACTCAAGAGCTTCAAAATCCAAGGATAGATTGGTCCCAAAGCATTTCTTCCTCAGTTCTTTCTTCACCTTGTTCCTTTTTCTCTTTTCTACGCTTACGATCCTCTTTCTTGGAGGCTACATCTCGTCTTTTCTTCTCCTTGTGATTCTTAAGCTTTTCTGTACCGATCCTGACAGTTTCCAACTCCGTTTTGTTTCTCTGGATGCTCTCCTGTTTGTCTGAGTCTATTTCCTCACAGCCTTTTCCCCTCTTACGCTTGGGCTGCTTCTCCTCTGGTTTCTCTCTGCTTTCTTCCGGATACCTTTTTCTCCTGTGATGCATCCGCTTATGACTGGCTTTGTGGGCACTGGCGCTGCTTTCTGAGAGGTGCTGGGAAACTCTAGCGTCTACACTGTATGTGCTGTAAGTGTATTCCTGCTGACTAGGGGTCAGGGGACCTGGTTTTTCTGAGAAATAGTCCCTGGCGAACTGGCAGTAGCTCAGGGAATCTAGTCCTAACCTGCTGTCATGAGCCGGCAGCCACTGAGGTAACTGGTTTTCCACAATTTGTGAAATACTGCATGATCCTGGGTAGTTTTGGATGGTTTCAGATGGGAGTCTTTGATCAAACATTCTATACCTGGGTCTGAAATCAACCTCTTCTTTGTACCTACAGGTTTCCAAATAGTCCTCTCTCATCTGTCTGAAACAAGTCTTTGGTTCTAAGCCTCTGGCTTTCTGCACTTTGATATAATCTTCAAGTTCATCTTGAAAAGAGTCATATGTCTTCTTTGAATGCTTCATTAGGTTGACAAGGGAATACTCTGTAGAGAAGATAAAAGAAAATTCTTTATACTGGATTATTTCATTCTGAATATATCTTCTGCTTTTAAAGAGAGCTTCAAAACAAAACAAAAAAGTCCAAATTAAAACCTGATTCAGCATAACAGTTAAATATCATAAAGTTATATGCCAAAGGAACATAGATAGTCAAATATCTCCCAGACTGCTCACAAGGAACTCCACCCTTCTCAGAAGAGGGGCAGAGGGCAGGAAGGAGCTGGCACTGAAGGTTGTGCTGTAGGCTACAAAATGTAAGGCCCGTGAGGGTATGTAGATAAGGACTACACGTCCACGTGGGTGGCAGGGTCTAAATGCTCATTTGTTTTTTAGAAAAAAAAAACTTTAGAGTTATGATTAATTAGTCTCTTATATCTTGTTTTCTTTTTTCCTGTTTTTAAAATTCTTATTGTTTTCTACGAGAATGGAAACATGAAGAAGTAATTCAATCTTTAAACTCTTCAGTTTACCAAACAAAATTAGGTAAACACACATACTCACCTGACTAGACTGCAGGACTTAAAAATATAAGGATGTTTCTAAAATGGTTTGGGAATGCTGGCAATTAGAAATTCAGCTATGAGATAAATCTCTTACGTATAGGGGATGAGGGAAAATGAGAGAACAGAGTTCCATCTCTTCTAAACAGGGCTTAGATTTCATTCCGCTACTTCTGATTGGTGAAAAAAGCATTCTAGAATGCATTCTGGTTTGTTCTCTATTAAACTGCAGGTGGGAGGGCTAAGGGAGGAAATGGAGGTGAAAGCTGGGGGCGGGGGATGTTGAATGGCTACAGAGAAAAGTATGAGGAAAAATTTAGAATACATATGCTAGTGTTTTGTTTGCTTGTTGGTTCTTTTTTTTGGGGGGGGGGGCATGGGGGAGGAACAGCACTATTCTTGCTTCTCTTCCTTTACCCTGCCTAAAATCCTGCGTAAGTACAAACACAGGAAATTTACTTACTACGAGATGATAATGCCCTAGGTATTTCTGGTGATACATTTTAGTTCCAAAGATTGGGAGGTAGCATAACCCATGCAGAACTGAACATTTCTTCCCTTTAAAACAAAAATAAGCCTAACACAGCACTCTATAGAGTCACTAATGATCAACTATCTTATCTGGAAATTTGAGATAAAAAAGGAAGTCTACATGAAGTCTCATTTGGTGAGTCAGGAAATTTAGCTACTATTCTATTCAACTTAAATAGTATAAAAATCTGGAATAAAATAATGTAACAAATATTTAATTAATATACAGGAAGGATTTGAACAGACTCTTCAGAAAAGAATATATACAAATGGCCAATCACATGAAAAGGTATCACCAGTCATCAAGTCAATGCCAAATGAAACCATAATGAGATACTACCATGTACTTATTAGAATGACTAAAATGAAAAAGACAGACAATACCAGTGTTGGTGAGGATGCAGAACAATTAGAATTTTCATACATTGTGGGGATGTAAAATGGTACAACCACTTGGAAAACAGTTTGGCAGTTTGAGGAAGTTAAACATACATCTACCACAGGGGCTGGTTATTTTACTCCTAGATATTTACCCCAAATAAAAGGAAATATATGTCCATATAAAGACTTATACATGACTGTTCATAGCAGTTTTATCTGTAATAGCCCCAGAGAGGAAAACATCCAAATGTTGATCAACAGGTGAATGAATAAATCAAATAAATAGTGGTATATTCATACAATGGAATACTATCACTGACAAAAAAGAATAAACTATTGATATGCTTAACATGGATGAATCTCAAAATAATTATGCTGAGTGAAAGAAGTCTGACAAAACAGTACATAATATTTGATACCATTTACACAAAACTCTAGAAAATGCAAATTCATCTGTACTAAAAGTGATTGCTTCAAGATGAGGTAGGAAGAGGTGGGAGGAAGCCATTATGAAAGGCATTTATTCGGGTAAAGATGTTTAACTACCTTGACTGTGTTGGTGGTTTTATGGGCATACATATCTGTCAAAAACCAGACCTGCCTGGTGTGGCTCAATGGATCAGTGGACTGAGCGCAGGCCTGCAACCCGAAAGGTCCCGGTTTGATTCCCAGTCAGGGCACATGCCTGGGTTGCAGGCCAGGTCCCCAGTGGGGGCACGCGAGAGGCAATCTATCCATGTTTATCTCTCCATCTTTTTTCCCTCCTTTTCCCTCTCTAAAAATTAAAAAAATATATTAAAAAACTCCCATCAAATTGTGTACTTTAAATATGTGATTTGTTTTTTAAAATATTTTATTGATTATGCTATTGCAGTTGTCCTGATTTTGCCCCTTGCCTCCACCTCCACCCAGCACCCCCTGCCCCCCGCTCCCAGGCAATTCCCCCACTATTGTTCATATTCAAGGGTCATGTGTATAAGTTCTCTGGCTACTCTATTTCCTACACTGTACTTTACATCCCCATGGCTATTCTGTCACTGCCTATTTGTACTTTTTAATCCCCTCACCTCTGCACCCATTCCCCCACAACCATCTCCCATCCGGCAACCACCAAAACACTCTCTGTAGCCATGATTCTGTCTCTGTTCTTCTTGTTTGCCTAATTTGTTTTTTAGATTCAATTGCTGATAGATTTGTATTTTTTGCCTTTTATCGTTTATAGTTTTGATCTTTTTCTTAAATAAGTCCCTTTAATATTTCATGTAATAATAGTTTGGTGATGATGAATTCCTTTAGTTTTCTGTCTGGGAAGTTCTTTATCTGCGCTTTGATTCTAAATGGTATCTTTGCTGGGTACAGCAATCTTGGCTCTAGGTCCCTGCTTTTCATGACTTTGAATATTTCTTGCCAATCCCTTCTAGCCTGCAAAGTATTTTCTGAGAAATCAGTGGACAGTCTTATGAGAACTCTCCTGTAGGTAACTAACTTCTTTTCTCTTGCTGCTTTTAAGGTTCTCTCTTTATCTTTAACCTTTGACATTTTAATTATGATGTGTTGTGGAGTGGGCCTCTTTGCATTCACCTTGTTTGGGACTCTCTGTGCTTCCTGGACTTGCATGTTTATTTCCTTCATCAAATTACAGGAGTTTTCTTTCATTATTTTTTCAAATAGATTTCCAATTTCTTGCTCTTCCTCTTCTCTGGCATCCCCATGAGCTCCGTTGGACCTCTCGAAGTTGTCCCAGAGGCTGCTCATACTATCCTCATTTTTGGATTCTTTTTTTCTTCTTGTTGCTCTGTTGTTCTGGTTGTTCTTTTTTTCTTCTTGTTTTTTGCTTCCTTATGTTCCAAATCACTGATTTGATTCTTGGCTTCATTCACTACTATTTCCTTGTAAATTGTTCTTTATTTCAATTAGTGTATCCTTCGTATCTGTTGGATCTTTTTTATGCTGCTGAGGTCCTTACTAAATTCCTTAAGCATCCTTATAACTAGTGTTTTGAGTACTGCATCTGATTATTGCTTATCTCTATTTTGCTTAGCTCTTTTTTCTGAAGTTTTGATCTGTTCTTTTATTGAGGCCATATTTCTTTGTCTCCTTGTTTTGGCAGTCTCCCTATGTTTGTTTCTGTGTATTATTAAGTAGAGCTGCTTTGACTCTGTGTTTTGATAATGTGGCCTAATGTGGTAGATGTCCTGTAGGGTCCAGTGGCACAGCCTCCCCTGTCACTCAAGCTGGGTACTTGAAGTGTGCTCTTTATGTGGGCTGAGTTCACCCTCCTCTTGTAGTTGAGCCTTGGTTGCTGTTGACAGGTCAATGGTAGAGGTTTACCCAACCCAGTCAGCTGTAAAAATTGGCTGTGACCATTGACCACCAACCTCCACCCTCTATGGAGGATCAAGTGTGTGGGGGCAGGGTGGTGGTGGTGCTCCAATGTGGTCTGTAGCTATCCAATGGGTGCGCTGGCCCTGGGGTTTCCGGGTGGTACAGGGCAAAATCAGCCCCCACCCGTGTTTTGCCCGGGGCCAGCCTGTCTGAACTATAAAGCAATCAGATGGCTGTGACTTGTGCTGGGCTTGGAGATTCCCAGGTGAAGGCAAGCTGTGAATCTAGTCTGGCTGCTGCTAGTACAGTGCCTGGGGCTCACTGAGGCCAGCTGTTGCTTGTTTGATAGGATTTAGGAAGTTGTAAAGGAAGAGTCAAGACCAGCTATTTATATGGAAAAGCAGCTTGGGTGGGCCCCTAAATGGTTAGGTGGAGTCTCTAGGGATCTCCAAGGCGGGTCAACCAGTGTTAGCCAGGTTGATGGAGTCTCAGATATGGCATCAGTTTATGGCTCTGTAGGGGGAGGAAAAGGGACAATGGCCTCTGTTTACCTTGATGCCAGGAACTTCAATTTCTTCTTATATACCAGTAATGTCTTTTTAGCTGCTACCCTGGTGCTCAGGTTCAGAGGGAGTGAGTCTGAATAGGTGAGTTCGTGTGTGGGTTCTTTTAAGAGGAACTGCTTGGGGGTCCAACAGTTTCTTCCATCAACTTAATTCCTGCTGGTTTCAAAACCAGAAGTTGTGGATACTTATCTTCCTGGCACTGGAACCCTGGGCTGGGAGGGCCCGGTGTGGGGCTGAGACTCCTCGCTCCCAAGATATGCCTTACTTCCAAGATATGCCTCACGAATTTTTATCCACCACACGCGGATGAGGGACCAGCTTGTCCCACACCTGTGTCCCTCCTACCATTCTAGATGGATGCGGTTTCTTAATTCTGTAGCTGTCAGACTTCCATTCAACTCAATTTCTGATGTTCCTGAGTGATGGCTGTTCTATATTTTAGTTGTAATTTTGATGTGGTTGTGCAAAAAGGTGAGCCACATCTGCCTACAGCGCCATCTTGCCCAGTAGTGTACAGTTTATTGTATATTAAACATGAATAAAGCTGTTTTTAAAAAGTCGCTAACAGGATTAAAAAGAGGTTGATAATTGTTGAAAGTGAATGATGGGTGCATGAAAGTTCATACTACTTTTCTGTACTTTTATGTTTGAAAAATTTTAATAAGCAGAGGGTTGGGGGTGGAAGGATTGATTAAAAAGGAAAAAGGACTCATGGATATGGACAACAGTGTGGTGATTGTGGTGAAGGGATGGGAAGGGGAGTATAAGGGGACAAATGGTAATAGAAAAAATATAATAAAAAAATACAATATACAGATGGTGTAATTATAGAATTGTACACCTGAAACCTATTTAATTGTATTAACCAATGTCACCACAATAAATTTAATAAAAAATAAAAAAATAAGAGAAGGGAAAAAAGATTTTTCTTCATACTCACTACCATGGTTAATCAAAATGACAGATCATCAAAATGACAAGTGATATTAAATGTAAGGATGTGGAAAAATTGGAAACTTCATTTACTGTTGATGGGAATGTAAAATGTTACAGCTACTCTGAAAGACAGTTTGGGAGTTCCTCAAAATGTTAAATATAGAGTGACCTATGGCCCAGCAATTTTGCTTAGGTATATACCCAAGAGAATTGAAAACCTATGTCCATACAAACACTTGTATGCAAATGTTCATAGCAGCACTATTCATAACAGCTAAAAAGCAGAAACAACTCAATGTCCTTCAACTGATGAATGCATAAAATGTGGCATATTCATACAATGGAATATGATTCAGTAATAAAAAAGAATGAAGTACTGATACAAGGTACCACATGTATGAACCTTGAAGACATGCTAAGTAAAAAAACCAGTTCCAAAAAACCACAGATGGTACAAAGATCAATAAAGAGGTGAAAGGAACCTTACCCATATCAGGCTGAGAACTTGGTGGAGAAATCTGATCATATTCACCCATTAATTGCTTCAGTTTCCTAGCTTAAATTTTTCCCAAATAGTGAGACTGTGCAACAACTGGGGAGCTAAAAAACATGATACAAAGGTTACAAAATTTATTTTTGTTCAATACGCCACTCCCAGTCACCTGAAAACAATCACGATCTTGTTACAAAGATTAAATCATTCAAATTTAAAAATTATATCATTAATATAGGTCAATCATCTGAAAATTCACAAAAGCCATCTTCAATTTCTTACCATTTTGCTTCATGTAAATCTGATAGTAAAGCTCACTTTTTGAGACATATTTTACCCCAGAAAAATTAGTATTTTGTTTATTTTAGAACAAAGTAACCCCAAATTTACACCTCATAATTTTTAATATATTTAGTCTGAACGAACAGTTTAAGAATAGTTTTTGCTTGCTTTCAAATCAAAGTATCAGCTTCAGTAGAAATAATCCTATGATTTAGAAGACCTTTATTTTCAACCTACTGGATAATGTGAAATTCTTTGTGATTCAAACTATTTAGTACTCCACACATGCCAGGGGTGTCAAACTCATTTTCCCCAGGGGCCACATCAGCCTTGCAGTTCCCTTTAAAGGGCCAAAATAATTTTAGGACTGTATAAATGTAGCTACTCCTTAACTGTTAAGGCACTGAAATTACATTTGGTCCTTTGAAGGCAACCTCGAGGCTGATGTGGCCCTCAGTGAAAATGAGTTTGATACCCCTGACATATGCCTTTTACAAAAAGTATCTGTAAAATGTTCAGTCTTTGTTCATTCACATGGTATCTATAAATAAAATAAAGGAAGGTAAGATAGAAGTTCATATTAAACATTAAGGTATATTTTTAATCTTCAACTAGATATCATTTCATATACCATCTCAAATCTTAATTTCCTGAGTGCTTGGAAGACCATAGCACTAGCTTTTTGCTCATTAAAGTTTTAGTATGAAAACATTTAGTAAAACTATAATATTAAATATGATAATATATTTTTATTTAGTACAAAAAATACTATTCGGAAGGAGAAGTTACTGGGGCACCAGCAGGAATCTGGGCTTGATGGAAATTATCTGGGGTACTAGTATTTAAAGGCTGGGCTAAGAAATCCAGTCTTGGAATTTTGTTTTTTATAGATGACCATCTCAAGAAATGCAATCAATTTTAAGATAGTCACTAATTCTAGTTATATCACTAATGTCATCTGAGAATCCCATGGAGAAACCACAAACCATCATTACCTGTGGTAGGCAACTGTCTTCCACAGTTGGCACAAACATGACCACAAGCAAGGCTCACTAAACAAGGATTAGACAAGCCACTCAAAGCTACCATCATATTCATGTACTAACTTCTAGCACATTTGCTAAAAATGTTTCTCACCACCATAAAAAAAGCTATGTCAAAGTTACTGCATTTATACTTGAGGTCTATACTTCTATCTAAAGCTCCTAACAGTTGAAATTTTATAGAAGCTTACTAGTTTATAAATACAATGACAATCATGGAACATCAAAAATACTTTCTATACAGCATTTAAATGAGTTGGAACCACACAGAGCAATGTAAACGATACATTAATGGTATATAAATGTAGAACTATATGTACCTACACACCTACCTATTTATTTAAAATGTGATTTTAGTATAAAAACTCAACCATAGAGAACTAAAATTTAAATATATGCATATGCATTGATTGTAAGGAAGGAGTTAAAGGAGATGGACTGTAAATCCATTCACTCCCTTTCTTGGGAAGTGGACTGGGGAAGAAGGCAGGTAACCTTTGGACCTTGAGTAAAGAGCCTAATGATATTTGCTAAGAGGAAGGAAATTTATCTCTGAAATACTCTTAGCAAGATGTCCTGGCTAAAGATTACCTATAGTAGGTAAATCCAGGATCTCTGAGGCATAATTCCCTGAACAATGTCACAAGCTAACAACTCTCTGGGGTATAAAATACTGATTCATAATTTAAAAACTTTCACTGTGTGAGGTGCCTCCCACTTAGAAAGCTCACCTATTATTCTGGGTCAGAGATGCATGATCATTGTGGGAAAATATGGTCTGAGAAGCCATTTTTCATGTACTAGACATCTCTGTTTCATTAGAGCCTCTTGATTGCTTCTACCGTTCAAGTCAGGGTCCCCAACTCCAGGGCCAAGGACCCGTATGGGTCTGTAGCCTGTCAGGAACCAGGCTGCGCAGCAGGAGGTAAACTTAAAAGTAATACACCTGAATCATCCTGAAACCATCACCACCCCCTGCCCATGGAAAAATTATCTTCCACAAAAACGGTCCCTGGTGCCAAAAAGAATTAGGACCACTGCTTTAAGTAATCAGTAAACCTCAATACTGGGTATTATTACTGATTTTTGTGAGTCTGATTTGATGGTCTCATCTTGTGTGTTAGCTCAATACCCATAGGAAAAAAATGAAAAGATATGCACTAAACTTAATGGGGTATGGGAAATGGGGTTAGAAAAGGAATAGGGGAGAACATTTAACATTCTGTTCTCTGCACATGTCTGTATTATTTTAATTTTTGCAAAGAACATATATAACTTTATAATTAAAAACTCCATAAAAGTTTAAAGGTTCTACAGGAAATCTTCAAACTAAGCTTAATGTTCAGTACCAGTGTACAGATTAAAAGATTTGCTTAAAAAATTATGTTCACCCTGGCTGGCATAGCTCAGTGGATTGAGCGCGGGCTGGGAACCAGAAGGTCCTGGTTTGATTCCCAGTCAGGGCACATGCCTGGGTTGCAGGCCAGGTCCCTAGTGGGGGCCATGTGAGAGGCAACCATACATTGCTGTTTCTGTCCCTGTCTGTCTCTCTCCCTTCTCCTCTCTCTAAAAATAAAAAATAAAAATAAAATCTTTAAAAAAAAATATTATGTTCAAGAACTGTAAATCAGAAACATTTTAGAAAGGACTTAATGAATATCTAAAAATATTTGTTATATATAGTATCTTTCTAATTATTTTTAGTTGCTTTAAAGTATATAATGTATATTACATTTGACTCTTAAGTCAGGCAAGGTAAAAAGTTTAACTAAAAAGGCTTTCAGAACTTCCCTTGATTCAAAATTAATATATACAATATGACGATGATGATATGACATTGGTTTTTCTATTAAAAATATTTTTTACCAATTTAATTAATTTTTATTTTAGAGAGAGGGGAAGGGAGGGAGGAAGGGAAGGGAAGAAACATCGATGTGAGAGAGAAACATAGATAGGCTGCTGCCTTCTGCATGCAACCTGACTGGGGATTGAACCTGCAGCCTAAGCATGTGCCTTGAACCACAGACCTCTTCGTTTGTGGGACGATGCCCAACTGAGCCACACCGTAGGGGCTTAAAAATCTTTAATAAAGTCCTGGCTGGTGTAGCTCAGTGGATTGAGCATGAGCTGGGAACCAAAGGGTCCTGGTTTGATTCCTAGTCGGGGCACATGCCTGGGTTGCAGGCCAGGTCCCCAGTGAGGGCCATGTGAGAGGCAACCATACATTGCTGTTTCTCTCACTCTCTGTCTCCCTCCCTTCCCCTCTCTCTAAAAATAAATAAATACAATCTTAAAAAAAAAAGATACTGGGATTAAATTAAAAAAAAATCTTTAATAAGACCAGGTAAATATTATAACAACTAAAACAGTACAGATGGAAAGTTTACTGAAGACTAGTCATTTAGAAGCTCGATAGCCTAAAATAGAATAATGTCCCTCTCCATTCAACCCTTAATAACCAGGTTGCCCATTTCTGAAAGTCAACATTCTAAGCTGTATGGACAGAAAAAAAGGGGGTTCTATGGAAACTAACCTCACAGGATGATCTGAACGTAAATTACTAATGGGGCAAGTCATGGTGGATAGTCCTACCCTAACGTCTTAGTAAAAGGTTTATCTTTGCCATAAGCAGGTCCTGTCCATTGTTTCTATGCATCTAGGTCAGCTATTTTCAACTGGTGTGCCACAAGAATTTTTAAAACATGCAATACCTGATTATTTAGCCCAGGGCACTGACCTCTTTTTCCTTAGATTGCCAAATAATAAAATAACAATAGCCACGCCTTTTAAAAGCACTCATTGGGCCTTTCGCTTATGACCCACTGAGCTGTCAAGAAAGGGCAAAGTAAAAACACCGCTTTTGGGTGAAGTGGCAGCATGCTGTGTTGTTTCACTTCAATCGGTGGTGTGACAAGGGGTTCCAAAAAGAACAAAAAAAGAAAACCAATAGCCAACACAATAGCTGTATGGTGTGAATGCCCTGTCTTAAACCATAAATATATGGGTCTTATCATAGGTTTTTATCTTATTGGTCATGTTGCATAAGATTGTGTCTGATTAATTAATTCTTGGTACCAGAAATCCTTATGGACAAGTATAGGCACCTGAATTAATTTTTAAAAAGTTGCTTTGGAGTAATTACTATTATTATTATTATTTTTAAAGATTTTATTCATTCATCTCTAGACAGAAGGGGAGGGAGAAAGAGAGGGATAGAAACATCAATGTGGTTGCATCCCACGGGGCTTCCACTGGGACCCGGCCCGCAACCCAGGCATGCACCCTAACTGGGAACCGAACCGGAGACACCCCAGTTCACAGCCCGCGCTCAATCCACTGAACCACACCAGCTAGGCTAATTACTATTATTTTTTTTTAAGTCAATCAAAATATACCTACTTTTTTGATCAGACTGGCAAAAAAATTTTTTTTGGTGGGTAGCAGAATTTTGGTACTCAGTTTATTTGTACTGAGATGAAAAAGGTTGAAAACTGCTGATCTAGGTCAATACATCTTTGCAATAATCATCCTAAAGAGAGCACATAATCTTGTTAACTATCCTGTAATTCAATTCCCCCTTTGCTTCCCCCTACCTCCACATAATCTTCCTTAGTTCCCTCCTTAATTTCTTTTTTCCCCTTTTAAAGATTTTATTTATTTTCAGAGAGAGGGGAAGGGAGGAAGAAAAGTCTATGTGAGAGAGAAAACATCAATTGGTTACCTATTGCATGCCCCCAGCTGGGGACCTGGGCCACAACCCAGGCTTGTGCCCTGACTGGAATCAAACCAGTGACCTTTTGGTTTGCAGGCTGGTGCTCAATCCACTGAGCCACACCAGCCAGGGCCCTCCCATTAATTTCAAATGCATAAAAGAAACTGCAGAACTGCTATTTTCTAGAGCACAGGTGGCAAACATAAGGCCCTTGGGCTGAATTTGTTTTATTCAACCTGGTACCTTGTTTCTACCTGGCAGCAGCGCCGAACTCCTTGCCCCTACTTAAGGAGTAGTTACATTTATACAGTCCTAAAATTACATTCGGTCCTTTGAAGGCAACTTCAAGGCGGATGTGGCCCCCCGTGAAAATGAGTTTGACGCCCGTTCTAGAGTATTTGAGATCTTGCTTCCCGGCATGTGCTGTCATTTTGGTTCAAATAAACTCTTATAAAAATTCTCTACAAGTCTGAATGCTTTCTTACATTGACAGCTGATACTAAAGACACTTGGAGTCACCTTTGACTGCTTCACTCACTAAGCTCTTACTTTACCTCTATTAAATAGTATATTCCCGAGCTCAAAATCTTAGCCATATTTCATCCTATCAAGTTCTGACTCATGTCAAATCTAGCTTTATGTTTTTCAAGTCTATCTCTTGTCTTAGGTGAGTGTCTCACTTGGTTGGAGCATTGTCCCAGACACCGAAAAGGTTGTGAGTTCGATCCCTAGTCAGGGAGGGTACAGTAGGCAACCTATTGATGTTTCTCTCTCATGTTGATGTTTTTTTCTCTCTCTCTAAAAAATCAATGAACATATCCTTGGGTGAGGATTTTTAAAAAAAAAGCTAAATAAAAAATAAAAAGAATTTCTATCTCTTCATTTTTCAATTCCTATAACACTACTTCAAGTTCTCCATGCCTTTGGGCTTTATTAAATTTTATCACTATTAATTAAAGTTTGTCTTCAAAGTACCATGGTGGTGTGGGACAAGACAGGAAAAAAGAGATGAATATTACTGACTACTGTATGCCAAACACGATAGCAGATTCTTCTATCTTGTAAAGTAACTGGAATTTCCTTGAAGATTAAGACATCAGGATTCAAAGAAAATAGCTTGGCACAGGTGTTAAATGATAGAGCTAGATCTTAAACTTTGGTTTATCTTGACTCTTTCCATTATATATACATAGCTGTTTTACACACTGGGCATTACAAATAGGGAATAGGGAGCAAGGCAATTCCTAAGATCAAGGAATTTGTAATTTTGTAAAATTTTGATATGCAAAGAACTATAATGTAGGAGAAAACGTGTTAGTGCTGTAAAACATAGGAAGGTAGTGTCCTCTTGCTAAGGGATTTGGAAAAGGCTTTGTGGAGAATGGATTTGGAGTGACCCTTAGGAGATGGATAAAATTTAAAGAAACCATGAGTAAAGAAAGGGTATTCTGGAGGAGGGAACATTAGAAAAGGCTTATCTGCTTTAGCCAAAACAAGATATGCATGAAGGTAGTGAAAGACTGTGCTGTAAAGGGAGAACGGGGCCAGATCCTAATAGGCTTTATTTGGGCATTTGAATTTAATTCTGCAGTCAATAGGGGAAAAAAGGAGTCAAAATGGGGATAATTGTAAGCAGGGTATTGAAGGCAAGAGATTATTGGGCTGGACCAGAATTGTGGTAGTGAGAACAGAAAAGAAGGGAAAAATTTAAAAGACATTCTTAGGTGGAATGAAAGCAATTTTTGATAGCTGGGGACAGAGAAGGTAGGAGAGTGTAGAAGCATGGATAATTCTAAGGCTTTCATGCCAGTGAAGTCAGAATAACAAAGAGGAAGAAAAATTCTTACTGCTATTATAATTATTACCCAGAGATGGAAGTGGGGAGTGGAGAAGCATAGTATTCAAAAAGATGAATTTGATTTTGAAATAAACTCAGATTCTATCAGTATCTTTCACATCTGCCCTTCATTTTCCTCTGTGTTCTATTCCTCCATGTGTTCAATTCTTGTTTGAAAGTGTCAAGTAACTTGCAGATGTTCTATATACCCTGAAATTTCTTACAAATTAACATAGTTGGGCATTTGAACTAACTGTATGTATACCAAACTTCTGTGAATATGGTGGGTGACAGGAAAAATTAGAGAAAAAAGAAGGCATAGTAGTAAATTCTGGGTGTTGTAGAAATCTTCCCTCAGAAAACTGATGCTACTTCTATTTTTTTATATTACTTTGCATAGTATTATTTACTTACTCATTACAAAGACTGTAGCATTCTACAGTTTGAAGAACACAGTGTTTATTGTGGACACTTTGCATTCTTACCATTGCATTTAGCTTAGTTTTTTTTTTTTTTTTAGATCTCATATAACAGATTTCTTTACTCTTTGTAATTGCTAAAATCCTGAAAGAATCTTATAACAAAGGTTTTTTTTTCCCCTCACCTGAGGACATTTTTTTCATTGCTTTCAGAGAGGGAGAAACAGAAGCATCTACAAGAGAGACAGTCATTGATTGGTTGTCTTCCAATTGTGCCTGTACTGGGGATCGAGACTTCAACCTAGGTATGTCCCCTGACCAGGAATGGAACCTGCAGTCTTTCAGTTATGTGCTTGTTCATGTAATCTTAATTGGCAATTATTTAAGGCTTTTATAACTATCTAAACTAAAAATACATTTAGTCTCACTAGTATTTTAAGGAGAATAATATATCAAATATTTACCATTTGTTCAGTAACAGTTAACTGAACAGTTACCGAAATAAATTATATTTTTTCAAATCCTAGTGAATAGTCTCAATCCTTTGTCAACAGAGATTTCATTACTCTATACATGTCATCTGATGGCCATTCTAGGTCAAAGTTTCATGTTTTATTAATTGCCATTCTAGTATACAGCCAACACATGGAATAATTATCAACACAAAACTAAATCAGCTCACAATTTTAAAGCTGTCCAGGATCTCAGAGTCTGGTTAAGTGCAGAGTTCCTCAACCTCAATACTGCTGAATTTCTGGGTAGAAGAATCCTTTAGGGGTGTGTGTGTGTCTGTCTGTCCTGTGCATTTTAGGGTGTTTGCGGCATCTCTGGCCTATACCAAACAGATGCCAGTAGCCCCTGCTCTCACTATGCCCTTCCTTGCCAGGTGGTAAAAACCAAAAATGTCTTTAGAAGTTGCCAAATGTCCTCAGGGGTGGGGGTCGGGGGTAAATTTACCCCTGGTTGGAAACTACTCAGTTGGGTTAATCCAATTGCTCCTCCCCACAGATGATAAAACTCAAAGAAAAGTTTGGGAGTTAGGGTCATACAGCTAATGGAGAAACCAGAACTAGAATTTATGACTAGTCAAGACTCCTATTCCAGTATTCTCATTATACTACCCAGAAGTGGTATAAAAGGTTATTGGCTAGCATTGTGTGGACCGACATCATTGTCTTTAGTAATTTTGTACATTCTCAGTCATCACACAAAAACCCCAGAAAATGCCTAGTCAGGTAAAATCCTTTTTTCCATGAGAAACTGTTTCCAAATCTTCCTGTGATCTGGTTATGACAGCCAAATAGAACTGGTCTTGAATCCTATAAACTGCTCAGGCTCACTTGTTAGGGAGAGGCAGGATATTTGTTATGAAAACCAAAAATCCAGATTTAATTTATCTCAGAAAATGATGCTAACCCAGGCTGACTGAAGACATTAAATCTAGTCTTTCAAACTGCCCTAAGATACTTAATGGCACATCATCTAGTTGCAATGAATTTCTAATTTCCACTTTCAGCAAATGAAATTTATATAAAGTGCTTACAAAACATTTTAAGAAATTTATATTTTACTACTTTGTTATTCCTCCAAAGTGAAAGGTGTAAAAGATTACGGAAAAGCACACTAAATTAGAATATATCATGAAGGAGGGTAAACACAAATTTATTTTTATGAGCTATTATATTTATTGGTGTCCCTCCAGATGAAAGGAATTATTTTAAGATATTCTGGCCTCCACTATCTTTTATTCTGGAGACAAAAAGCAACATAAGGCAATACAGTAAATATTATAAGTTAATTATTAAAATGAAGTTGGCTCAATGTTTTACTGAGATCTTCTGCAGTGGGATCAAACTCCATCTAAAATCATTTGCAAATTGCCTTATATCCTTATCTCAAAAGCAGGCTGTTTGCAGATACAGTCTTGCAAGAATTTAAACATCTCTTAGATTGAAACAATCAAGGAATAGCTTTTCGTGTTAGGGGAAATGTGTTGGTGAGAACCGTAAAGACTTTTGGCAGGGTCACTCCTTCCAAACCCCTGCACAAAGAAACTTGACCAAATTTTAACCATGGCTTCAAGCAGCCTAAGATGAAATCCCTGCGATGACCTTTTGAGCTTGTTAGGATCAGCTCAGCGCTGTCCAAAGAAATTTACTGTTTGTTCCGGCCAACACCTTATGATAGACTTACTTCTTTTTAGGAGTACTTACTAAAAAGGGTTTTCAATTATGACTCCTTCCTCTGACCCCTGAAGATGAACGGTACTTCCTGTAACTCAGGGTTGTCTTTCTTACGGACCCGAAAGTCATTCCTTCGGAATGCAATCATCAGGAAGTATAGGCCTCAGTCCCCCGGCCACGGCAGGAGGAAAGAACCCTAACTTCCTAATGCCAGCAAGCAGACACAGCTAACCGCATCCACACTAACGAACCCTTTGTCGTCCTCACTTCCCCGAGTCCACTTGAACCCTACTTGTCCCCACGCCTTCCTTTCCCCTTTCTAACGCCCTGTCACGTCTGTGCAAACCGAAGGAGCTCAGCGCTTTCCCCTACTGTCGGTTGGCGAGTAAAATGTTTTCACCGCTCTGATGTCCGGCTTTGTTTTATTTGACATTGATAGGTACATACTAAAACTCAGTTCAGAGTTTTAGGCCTGTACTCTTAGAAGCTTGTTTTAACAGGGGATTATCGTCAAAAAGCCAGGGAAACTTTTCCAAAGTGATCCCTCAAAAACCTCAGCCCCTCCTTCGTTCTCCCAGATGCTACGTCCTACTCTCCCCAAATTCCTAACTCCACTTCTCCCTAACTATCCTACTGCGAGGTTTCCGTCTTCCAGGTGTCGGAGTCCACCCAACGGCGGTGCGCTCCCTTCCACTCTCGGGCCTTTCATCTCCGCATCTCTGTCCCCTCAATCTTGAGTTTCCGCATCTGTGCCCCTTCCTCCCTGGCACTCCAGGTCCACCGGCCTCTCCCTGGCGGCCTCTTTCTCACTTACACCTTGGCTTCCTCAGCTCGCTGAGGCGTCCCTGTTGCCTCCAGACGCCACCTGGGGGCCTAGGCGCCCCTGTCCTGGGCGGCGGGTGGCGAGGAGAGCGGAGGGACTCGGGCCACTACCGGGTCGGCCATTTTGCACATCGGGGCGCGGCCGGCGGGCCAGATGCGCAGGGCCTTTTACTGGGCCGGGGAGTGGAGGGGCTGAAGGCGGGGCCGCCCCCGCCGCCGGGGCGGGAACTCACCTTCTTTGAGGCCGGGGCGGGCGTCTACAACTACTGTCCCCCTCCCCGCCAACGCCGCCGGCCGGGGGATAGGCCGAGGTGGAGATGGCGGAGAGGCAAGGACAGCCGCTGCCGCCACCGCCGCCTCCGCCGCTGAACAGGCGGGGTGGGAGGAGGAGGCGGAGACCGGGACTCCTGAGGGGAAGTCGCCGCCACCACCGGCGGCTGACTGGCCCGCCCCGGCGCCATGACGGAAAGGCGGACTAATGCGCTTGCGCTAGTCGCCCCTCCCAGAAAGCCCCCTTAGCCCCGCCTTCCTGCTTGCCCCGCCCCCTCGGCCGCCATTTCCGGGGCTCCGCTCTCCCGTCGCAGTCCCTAGCCAACTCCTCACCCTCCTATTGGAGGCAAGGACAAGCTCGTGGGACCTCTTTCTTTTCTGAGTGACTCTGAAGCCAACTAAGGAAAAAAATAAGCCTGGAATCTACAGATTACCTCCACAGCATCTGAGAAATACATTATCTCCTGTTTTATCTTTCTGTCCTTGGGTCAAACCTTTAGTACACAGAGTAGGTTAAACAAAACTCTTGGTCATGATATGCTGTCATCATTCGTCCTAAATGACCTCTCTTTCTGCTCTGCCTCTCCCTGGCCCTGTCCTTCTTTCTCTCCCTCTCTGTTAAATATGTGTATATATCCATGTGTGCACATATACACACATCTCATCATCTTATTCCCTACCTCCAAAGAAATCACTACCTTGGTCTGTAGTCATCATTTCCTTACACACACACACACACACACACACACACACACACACACACACACACACAGAGCTTAAAAAGTTTAGATTGTTTTTGAGTTTAATAAGATTTATATCTTTCCCCATGCGGTTCTGGGACTTGCTTCACTCAACATTTCGAGATTCATTCAATCTGTAGTATATACGTGTTATTTGTTTCATTGCTGTACAATACTCATTTTCTTGTTGATGGGCATGTCTCCTGGTGCACTGTGCAAGTTACTCTTAGATATCCTTTCGTGTCACACTGCCACTAATTTCAGCTTTTCTTTTGTTAGAACCATGGCAGTGGCTGTCTAACTGATATCCTTCCTCAGACTTCACCACTCCAATCTAGCCCATATTGTTGCCAGAGGGGTCTACCTAGAAGTCATTACTGGCTCCCATTGTCTATTGAGAAGTCAAAAGTGAATACTGCCAGGCTTCTATGCACCTCCCTGATCTCATCACCTTCCTATTGCCTTTGCTTCTCCATCCTGCTTTCACTATGATCCAGCAACGTTAATCCTTTACTGATTCCTGTAAATGCCAACTTATTGCACAAACTCTATTTATTGTACATGCTGTTCCATCTTCCTGGAATGTCCTCTTCCTACTTTTTTAAAAAAATTATTTTATTGTTTAATTACAGTTGTCTGCATTTACCCTCCACCCCCCCCCAACCCCAGACAAACTCACCTCCCTCCCTTGCTTCCACTCTCCCCCTTGGTTTTGTCAATGTGTCCTTTATAGCAGTTCCTGAATACCCTTGTCCCCATTATCCCCTTCCCCCTCCCCTCTGGTTACTGTCAGATTGTCCTAAATTTCAATGTCTCTGGTTATATTTTGTTTCTCTGGTTATATTTTGCTTGCTTGCCTCACAAGCGTCTTGGCTGTGACTGACCTGACGAACACTCTTCCTTATGTTGGCTGGTTTTGCTTTTCTTATCCCAGTGAGATCCATGTTCCCTGGTAGCGGATCTGGCCTCGGTGCCTTTTCTCATGAGTCCTTATATAAATCCCTTTAACATTTCATATAATAAAGGCTGGGTGATGATGAACTCCTTGAACTTGACCTTATCTGAGAAGCACTTTTTCTGCCCTTCCATTCTAAATGAAAGTTTTGCTGGATAGAGTAATCTTGGTTGTAGGTCCTTGCTTTTCATGATTTGAAATACTTCTCTCCAGCCCCTTCTTGCTTGGAAGGTCTCCTTTGAGAAATCTGCTGACAACCTTATGGGAATTCCTTTGTAGGTAAATGTCTCCTTTTCTCTTGCTGCTTGTAGGATTCTCTCCTTATTCTTAATCTTGGGTAATGTTATTATGATGTGCCTTGGTGTGTTCCTCTTTGGGTCCCGCTTCTTTGGGGTTCTCTGAGCTTCTTGGACTTCCTGGAAGTCTATTTCCTGTGCCAGATTTGGGAAATTCTCGTTCATTATCTGTTCAAATATACGTTCAATTTCTTGGTGTTCCTCTTGTCCTTTTGGCAGTCCTATGATCCGGATGTTGGGTCGTTTACAAATGTCTCTGAGGTTCCTGAGTCCTTCCTCATTTTTTGAATTCTTGTTTCTTCCTTCTGGTCCACCCTATTGGTTTGAGTCCCAGCTTCCTTCTTTTCCCTATTGGTTCCCTGTATATCTTCCATCATTATCTTTAGCGTATTCTTCATTTGTTCATTTATTTGCGTCCACCTTTCTTCCAATTTTGTGAGCATCCTGATTACCAGTGTTTTAAACTGAGCATCTGATAGGTTGGCTATGTCCTCGTCCGTTAGTTGTAAGTTGTTCTGATCTTTCATTTTGGCCATTTTCATTCTTTTTATCTCGGCGCACCTGTTATTTTAATGGGTTGGCGTCTTAGATGTTCACTGGTGCCCGGTAACCTGGGTCGTTTTGTTGTTACATTTCCTTTGGGGGCGGGGTCTGGGAGGGAGCAATGGTGCCTGCTCCATTCACCTCCACTCCCTATCACCCTCCGCTCCCTAGTTCCTTATTGCCTTTTCCACCATCTCAGCCCTGCTGGTTCCCACTGGCCTCTCCGATTACGCCGACTGCGGGCTTCACTTATTTCTCAGGGCTGAGCTTTGGCTAGGTGCTTGCAGCGTGAGTCCCACCGGGCAAACTGCCTCTCGCTCTGCTTCTCCTCTAGGTTCTGCCCCGCTCACTGGCCTGGATGTACGTCCTCTCCAACTTCCTGGGTATCGGACTTCCCCTCAGTTCGATTCTGTCTGTTCTGGTTGTTTATTTTTTGCTATTGAGCTCGTTGTTTAAACTCTCTGATTGTGAACAGTGGCACAGTGCATCCATCTACGCCTCCGTCTTGGTGGAAGTCCTCTTCCTACTTTTTTAAATTGATTTTGAGAGAGAGAGAGAGAGAGAGAGAGAGAGAAGATGAGAATGGATGAGAATATGGGAGTGAGAAAGAAACATCAATTTGTAGTTGCACTTACTTAGGCATCCATTGGTCTGACCAGGGCCTCTTCCTGCTTTCTAATGAACTCCTCCACTCAGAAGTAAATACTATCCTGAACTCAGCATTTCTCATTTTCATACATTTCTTTGAACTTTTACTAAATATGTATTATATGTATTATCCCTAAGTAAAATAAAGTATTGCTTTGCGTGATTTAAAACTTTACATAAATGTTATTATACATACTGTTTATTCCTTTGCAATTTGCTTTAATCACTGTTTTTATATTGATGTATGCTGAGATGTGAGTTTCTAACTCATTCACTTTTACAGCTCTATAACATTCCACCGTATGAATACTATGAGCTATCTACTCTCATATCAATAGACAGTGAACTTGTTTCCCATTTTGCTTTTACAGACAGTGCTACTCTAATGATCTTGTGGAGCCTCCTTGCACATGTATGTGAAAGTTTCTCTGGAGTTTATAGTTAGGAGATCTTTCTTTTTAACTAGGAGGCCTTTATAACATCCATCTCAAAGGGTGTTGTAAAAGCATATGAAGTATTGCAAGGAAAGGACAATGTTAAGCATTTAAATAGTTACTGTTGCTGTTAGAATAGCTTTGAGATACATATGAAACACTAGGACGTAAAAGGCAACAGTCTGGTCTCAGAATGATAAATAGAAGTGTAATGCGTGTGCTTCTGTAGCTCCCTCCATACGTAACAGGTTGTCTGCACATGTCATTCTGTTTCTTTACCTCCACATCTCTTCTCATGTTGCTGTGTCCTTGGGCCTGAACTAGTCAGTCTCGTCCAGTTCCGGCTCTCTCCCTCGCTTCTTGTCTTTGTTGGCCCCTTCTTCTCTGAAGCCTTCCCTGGATATGTTTTTCTCTTTGCCTCTAATATCTCTCGTTATCTTTATGCTCTTCCACAGTCCTCTCTAAATGATCAGTGTCTTGAAGACAGGGGCTACATTTCATTCATCTTTGTATCAAGGCACTCACTGAGCACAGTGCTTAGTACATGTGCTGATACTTGCATGTGGGATGAATGAATTTAGGAATTCTTGGGAGGAAAACGATTGGTAGCTAAGAATTTCTTGGAGCCAAAGGAAGAAAGATGGAAGCAAGTGCATATTTTAGTAAGAACACAAAGACCAGAGAGAGTGTAAAGTTTTGTCAATGATGTAATTATACAAATATAATGGACCATTAAGGAGGGAACCTGCCCCTGGCATCCTGGACGGTGAGTGCTAGGTATGCACAGTACTTTTTCTTTGATCTTGTCACTCACAGTGATTTTGAATCAGCCAGTGAATGCACTTGGAGCAGTGAGCTACTCCTGGCCTATTTCACACTGCCAGGCATTAAGCTGTTATTATTGTAAAGCAGGGTTTGGCAAATATTTTCTGTAAAAGGCCAGATAGTAAATATTTTCATCTCTGTGGGCCATATGGTCTTTGTCACACGTATTCAGCTCTGCTGTCGTGAAAGAAGCCGTAGAAAATATGTAAACAAGTGAGTATGGCTGTTCTCTAATAAAATTTTACTTATGGACATTGAATTTTGAATTTCATATAATTTTCATGTGTCACAAAATGATCTCTTGATTTTCCCCCGTAACCATTAAAGAGGTACAAAGCAAACCTAGTTCATGGGTTCTGGCCTAAATGCACCTGCTCCAGGTACAAATGTAGTCACAACCAGTGATAAAGGGCAGTTCTTTTACTAAATCGGGCCTTAGAAAATATTTAAAACCTTGCAGCTCCCTTGATTTGTCACTAGATGGTGGTGCCTGCAGGGGTGGGAATTGCAGTGGGTCTTTCAACAGAAGGAGTGACTGGAGTTTTTCCCAGGGTGTGATAGATCAGCTGCCACCGCACTAATAGGCACACAGATGGTCCTGGTGATTCAAAACTTATCACAGACAATCACTGTGGACTTCATTTATGTCTCTACCTTCACACTTACTTGTACGTATTCCTTGAATTACAACATATCCCACTGAAGAGAATGCAATCACTCTCTCAAGGCCTCTGATATTATTTTATCCACAGGTCAGGACAATAATAATATGAATACAGGTTATGGTTAAAGATTTGGAAGACTCTTGTGAGAGGATACCTGAAGTCCATGTCTAATCCTGTGATGATGATTCTCTCCTAACAGCCCCACTCTTGGCCTTTTCATGTCACTTCCTTTTACCCTTGAGGTGCATGACCTGGGATTACCCTTGCATGTCCTGCGGCAGTTGCCTCATACCTTCTTTAGGGTGTGGGAGTACTCGGTAGCCATAGTAATGTTCTTGGCATGTGTCTGTGGGCTGAGGCGGCAGGAAAGTTTGACTGAAATGGAGGTAGTTAGAACTATAGTGGTCATCCTGGTCTTCCCATTGTCTGGAATCTCCCAGGTTCGCCCTTTTTCTGGACCAAGGGTCCGTTCGCTTGAGCTGTCTCATTTTCTCCCTTTCTCACTACCTTCTTGATCCAGACACACAAAAGAAAGAGACTGGATGGCTATCAAAATCATTAACAATGGAAAAAGTTCCCATCTTCCTGGAGAGAAAAAGGGCTCAACAGAAACATATTATGAAGGTCTGTGAAGCTCAAGTCTACATCTCAAGGTCATGTCTATTCTGGCAACCTATTTTCATCTCTGAAGAAATGTAAATGAATCTACTTCTTGCCTACTTCAATATGACATTGAAGAAAGCGCTCATGTTTTTCCTGCATCTTTTCTTCTCTGGTTAAACAGCTTCAGCAGAGAGGTAAGAAATCCTTTCAAAACTCTAGATGTGATTTTTCTGCTGAGCAAGAACAGCAATTCTCAATGGAGGCAAGCTGCATCACTTAGGGGGCATTTTAGAAATGCGGGGAGATGGGGCCCTGGCCAGGTAGTTCAGTTGGTTAGAGTTCATCCTGATACACCAAGGATGCAGGTTCAACTCTTGATCAAGGCATGTACAAGAATCAACCAATGAATGCATAAATACGTGGAACAACAAATTGACATTTCCCCCTCTCTCCCTTCCTCTTTCTCTCTCTAAGATCAACAAAATAAAGTAAAAATAAAAAAATAAGTAAAAGAAAATGCTACAAATGATGTTACCATTAAAAAATGTGAGAGAAACTTCTGTTTGTCACTATCATTGCGGGGTGCAACTGGAGGATTGTGGGGAGGGCCAGGGCCTCGAAGAAAGGTTTGGATTCCAGTAGGGGGAAAATGAGCAGAGGGACCAAAGAGGGAAAATGAACAAAAAAAAAACTTCCATGGGATTTGTGTTGACATACAACATAGCAGGGCCCCGTGTCCCCTTCCCCACTACCAGCCCTCATCCTGATGTCTAGGGCCAACACACTTTATCTTGATCTTGGGCAAAGACTCTAGACGTCTTGGGAAGCAAGGGGCACTCTGATACAGTAAAAAACCTTTGCCCATTCTGCACAACTGCAAAGATTCAGGTGCTCATTTCAGGTAGGTGAAAACCCTGTTTATAGTGATTTGATTCTAGGATTTTATTTTATACTTAATTATAAAGTAGCTTCAGTAAAGTTTTAAAATACACAGAATTCTCTAGGAATGCACCGTCTTGTTAACTGAAGGAAGATTTTATATATATATATTTTTTTTTTTTTTAAGATTTTATTTATTTTTTAGAGAGCGGAGAAGGGAGGGAGAAAGAGCAATGTATGGTTGCCTCTCACATGGCCCTCACTGGGGACCTGGCCTGCAACCCAGGCATGTGCCCCAACTGGGAATCGAACCGGGACCTTTTGGTTCCCAGCCCGCGCTAAATCCACTGAGCTACCCTAGCTAGGCTATATATTTTTTTCATTCAGAACTTGACTAAGAGTCATTCACCATTCAGAAAATCACCTCACACACAACGGTCACAGTGATTCTACTCAGGAGCAAACATCTCACTTTACTATGTTTTCTAGTGTAGTTGTACCCAACCACATGAGCCCATTGATGTATTTAATTTACAGTGCATGTATATTATTTTATTATAGGATAACTTTCATTATGTTTCTTCCTTATTAGGTTAGGTTAGTATCTTTGTCCATTTGGGTGGCAATAACAAAATACCACAGATGAGTGGCTTATAAACAACAGACATTTATTTCTCACAGTTCTGGAAGCCGGATGTCCTAGATCAGGGTGCCAGCATGGTCTGGTGAAGGCCGCTTTGGTGAAAGAGAGCTAGTTTCTTTGGAGTATCTTTTATAAGACACCAGTCTCTTTCAGGAGGGTTCCTCCCTCATAGTTTAAGCACCTTCCAAAGGCCTTACCTACTAATATTTGGGGGCAAGCATTTCAACATATGAATTCAGGGGTCCCGAATATTCAGACCATTTGAGTTAGTAATTTATGTTTTTCAGGTATGAGCTAGTAAATAATATTATGTATGAATTTCATTTGGGAGTAGCAAAAGAGATGCTGTATAATATTTACTACAATGAGAGATACATAGGATACTTTATGTATTAATTTCCTGCCGCTGCTGGAACTAACACATTGCCACAAATTGAGTGGCTTAAATAACACAAATTTGTTATCTTACAGTTGGTCGCTTCCTCCATCTTCAAAGCCGGCAACACAGCATCTTCAAACGGCCCTGCCTTTGACACTCTAGCTTTCATTGCTACCTCTCCTTCTCTGACCCCCACATCCCTGCCTTCCTCTTACAAGATTCTTGTGATTCCAGGGCCCACTTAGACAATCCAGGATAACCTACCTCTCTCAATATTTATAATTTAATATTTTAGCCCCTTTTGCCTTGTAAGGTAGATTATTCACAGATCTGGGGATTTGGACCCACACATCTTTGGGGGGCTATTATCCTGTCTATCACACTTTAATAATATAATATGTGGCACTGGGCTTGATGCTTTCTCTCTGTTTTTTTTTTTTTAACTTTTTTATTGAATTTATTGGGGTGACATTGGTTAGTATCTTTCTGTTCTTAGGGCTGTTGAGTATGTCCTTGACCTTGGCTTGGGTTGAACCTGTTCTGGAGAACAGTGTTTAGAGAACAACCAAATCCTGCCTGGCTGAGGGAAGGGTCTGGTTTTTGCAGGGCCCTGAGTTGCCAGCTAATGTGGGTACAGGCATTCATTAAAAGCTAACTTGAATCGAAGAATTCCTTTTTAACCTTTTTTTCCTTGGAAGCATTTGTTTTTTACTTTTCGGGGCACCCACTTTAAATGTCTTAAATGTCCAGGAGAGCTGTTTTGCTCTCCTGGATACATTGGAAGTCACTGAGATATTCTCTGGCTCCAGAGGCTATGTGTTCTGACCTATAAATCAGGATATATGGTCTGTCAAAGGATTTTGGATCTGCTTGCAAGAGTCAAAGAAGTTCCAGGAGATGTAATTTGGTTGAAGACACAGTAGAATTTTTTAGTACATCTTGATAGTTTGGGGAAGATAATGTGATAGAAAAAAAATATCATTTAGTGAGTTCTTTATTAAGTAACAAGTGCTGTGCTATGTCTATTATCCACCTTCAACACATGACAATCCAGGGAAGAAATTATTATCCTTGTTTCACAGATTCTATCTCAAAGTCGTAGTAGTAGGTTTAGAATTCAAGTGCAGATCTGACTCAGAAGCTAGTGCTTGAGAATTACCACAGTCACAGAGGTCCAGACAGAGAGAGGGCTCCCAGAAATAGATGCATCCCAGAAACTAAAAATATCACATGGAAGATAAGCCATAGCTCTAGACCTGCAAGTGTCTTTCTTTTCAACCCAAGTGGGAGTTGGTTCACTGTAGATTTTAGAATTGTCTCTCCAGTGTCTTCACTGATGGGTAAGAAGCACACAGCACATTGCTATTTTCCTAGCAGTAAGCACATGTTAAAGATTTGATAGAAAGATAGAAATAAGGGTTTTTATTTTCAAGACTTGCCTCCTCTCAGATAGCCTGCACCCAGCACATCTGCGTTATCAGGGAATTCCCAAACTTCTATGCCCTGCAGGGGGTACTGTGAGAACCCCAAGTAATACTGGAGAAGAGGGTTGCCCCTTGGAGCCTAAATAACACTGTTAGGTGCATGCCAGAAGGGTGGCTGGGTGTCTGCCATCCACCTTTTGCTTTCTGAAAACAGTCTACCAGGGGGAGGGAGCAGGAGGATAAGGGGGCACCTCGCTTGAGGAAGTATAAGCCTGACTGATGAAGGGTCCCAGAGAGGCAGGTGTCACCTCTCCTCCTGGACCATTTCAGCTGTCTACTTTGGATTGACAGAGGCATCTGGATGCTAAAAATACCTCACTGAGCAAGTGCTCCCTATTCCAACTAAAGCCGAACACGACTGCCATCCAAGACTGAGCTTTTTCTTGCAAAGGAACTTCTTAAGTTTGCATACTCACTCCCAGAGCCACGCCAGCCCATGGTCATTCTCGGCTCTGCCAGCTTTGCTGGCTGATGAAGGGGACCCTTCCCACATCACTGACCTCTTGTGTGCCCCATCCCTGCCTCCAGGAAAAGTGGCAGAGGGGGAGGTGAGGGCCCAGTGGCCAGAGGGGGTGGGGAAGGGGAAGTGGCTTGTCCATTTATAGGCTTGCTCTTTGGGATGCTGAAGGTGCTAAAATAGCATCAACGACAAGAGCCTTGGCTCAGCGTTGAATATCTGCGGTGCTGCCTGAAAGACTGTGAGATGACAATAGGGAAAATGGAGAATGTGGAGGTCTTCACTTCTGACGGCAAAGGCAGGGGTCTGAAGGCCACTAAGGAGCTCTGGGCCGCGGATGTCATCTTTGCTGAGAGGGCGTATGCTGCAGTGGTTTTTGACAGGTATGAAATGCAGGGAGCTGTCTTGTTTTCTCCAGTTGTTCTGGCTGGTGCCAAACTCCAAAAAACTTTGCTCTGAAAAATCAGGAAAGGGATAAAATTCATGGGATCATTCTGAAGAAAATGACATTTCCATCACCAGTTTTCTGACATAACTTTTTCTGCAAAGACTCATTCATTGTCAGTGTGATTTGCCCTGGGCCCTAGGAGGGCTGTAATAGTGAGCAGTGGCTTTGCGGCACTTTCTCACAACACCGGGGAACTCTGCTGAGGGCTGTGCTGGGTGTGCTGAGGGTGGAGGGAAAGGAGCAGAAAAGTGGGTGTGGTGCTGTAGGAAATGCTTTCTTACAGAAGGTCCTACTCAGTGAGACTTTAGGAAAGGACTTGTAAACACAGGAGTAACACTGGAAGGCATTTGCCTTTGAAAAATTAGAATATCACTAAGAAGCTGGAATCCCTTTTTATCTTTTTCACCCTATTCCCAGTCCCCTCTATCTTTCCCCAGAGGTAATCTCTGATATAATTTTCATGTGTTACCTTTTAGAATGTTCTTGTACTATTACATACATATATCTGCGCTTATCAAAATGTGCAGCTATAGTTTGTCTATTATTTAATTAATTTAGGTTTAATCTTCACCCGAGAATATGTTCATTGATTTTAAGTGGGGTGGAGAGAGAGCGAGACAGAGAGAAACATTGATGTGAGAGAGAAACATTGATCAGTTGTCTTTTGTATGTGCCCTGACTGAATCTGCAACCTAGGTAGTGCCCTGACCGGGGATTGAACTGCAACCTTTTGGTGTATGGGATGATGCTCCACCCAACTGAGCTACCCAGCCAGGGCTATTAATATTATTATTATTTTTTTTACAGAAGTGGTATCATTCTTCAGATGTCATTCTAAAGCTTGCTCTTTTCACTAAACATGTTTTTGATATTTATTCTTATAGGAACTATAAGTCTATAGGCACTTCTTTCAAATCCTCGAAGATCTAATTCTTTTATCCACATGTTGCTATATCTATGTTGACTCATATGCTATCTGGCTCACCAATTTTAACTGCTGTAGAAGTTCTACCCTATAAACTTTATCCATTCCCCTATTGAAAGACATTTGTGGTTTCCAATTTCTCATAAAAACTAACTTTTTTATAATTAAAATCTTTGATCTTCACATGTGACTATTCTCAGGATATGTGGCTGGAAGAATTGCTGTGCCATTGGGTGCGCTGTTTTCAGGTTTAATAGACCCTTCAGAGTGGCTCTATTAAATTTACATTCCCATTTCCCACCACCCTGTCCATACCTGACGACCATACTTTTAAGAGTCTCACGCTCTACCAACTGAGCTGGCCGGGTGACAGCTCACTTTTAAAGTTCTACTAAATCTTTATTTACAAAAAAAAATGACACTGCAATTAAACAAGACAAAATTCTCTGAGCCAAAGTTGGGGTGACCCTCTGAGTTTTACGTGGGTTGAATCATGATGGTATCCAATGGTCTAGGCTTTGTGGTTAGCTCACTGTGCTGATCGTCCAAGAATGGGCAGTGCTGTAAGAGATAATTTGACTATGAAGAAATTCTCCTTTCTTCCCACCTGCCAAGACCTTCAGGGAAAAGACAGTGCGTGGGGCATGTGGCTGATCACAATTTGAAGAATATAAGGGGGCTTAGGTGACAGTAACAGCTCTTCAGAGAAAGCTTGTCCTACTTCATTAATGTGTGTGTGCTGGGGTGCAGGTAAGTGCAGTTAAGGAGTGAGTTGGATTCAGAATTAAGATATTCAAACCTAGAAACACAAAAACTCTGAAAACTGATCTGAGTGCTGCCATTTTGCCTCGTATAGAATACCTTCATTGGTGTCTCCAATTTCCCAAAGGAAATACAGCCAATCAGTTTCCCTTTCAAGAATGTTTGGAGTTGAGAAAAAGTAAAACTTAGGAAGGAAACAGGGACCTTCACACAAAGATAACTACCCTAAACACTGTTATCTGTTTCCTTTCAGCTTGTTTTAAAACAGAGGTTTCATTTGTTTGTACTTCCCAACTGGCATCTTACTTCACAAAATATTATTTTTTTCACGTAATAATTTAATTATCTTTTGTATTATTATACCCTCTTCATAAATGTAGTATTTAATGACTGCATACTATCCTACTGTTCCTTTATGACTAGACATTTATGTTGTTTACATGTTTTTGTTACTATAAATAACTTATCATTCATTTGAAGTAATAACTACAAAAACAACCTTAGTGTACATTACAGATAAACTGCTACATAAAATATTGTTATTACAAGAGTAATAAAAATTAGAATGATTGGGGTAAATGATCTTTAAAATGATTTCAAAAATCTGTCCATCCCGTCCTCCCTTTCATTTTAGGCTCCAAGTGAGACTCTGCCCCTGTAGATGAGAAACCTGATTGAGGACGTAGGACTGAGTGACCCACAAAAGTCATTCTATAAAAGAGCATGCTCTAATCCACATGTTAACCTAAAAATAAAAGGCCAAAGTGAGAGGCAACAAGCATTTATTTGAGATAAAAAAAAAAAGAAGAAAAGAATACTATTTGGGACACACTGGTTCATGCAAAAGCCCAAATAGTGTCCCGATTAGGAGACAAAAGCAATGGGTATCTATGACATAGGGAAGGGACAGTTACATCAGTAGAAGGAGGTCATTTCTATTGGTGCAGATAAGCTAACATAATGACACTAATTCTAAAGAATGTTTTTAATTTTCAGTTTGGTAGTCATATCTGCTTTCTTGTCATCTTTGCAAACAGTTCTTTGGGATGTGTTGTTGCTATAGGCCCAGTGCAAATGTTATTTCACCCCGTTTCCAAAGGTGTGAGGCTTAAGGTGTGCAGGCAGTTTCTCTGGGAAGGCAGCTCCGACTCCATTTCAGAGTGGCTCCGTTTATGTTATTTTTTACATATGTTATTGCAGGCCAGGCTGATTTAGTTCATCTTATGTGAAATGGAATGAGAAGATAAATGGTTTTAGTCTAAAGAGTTGAAGGACTTCAGCAAGGAGATTAAACCTTTATCTTTTCTCTTGTTGGTCTTGGAAGGACTCTTCTAGCCTTCTGAAGTAGAACCTCCATCTTTCCTAAACTGTAAATTCAATTAGTTGGTTAACTCAGCTGACTCACAGACAAAGACCCAGGGGGCACAATTTTCACAATACGAATAAAATCGCACCACCACCATCACCATTATTGTCATTCTCTTCAAACAATACCCACAACCAATAGATGCATGGCCAAACTGGAATAGAGTCACTGCCCAGGTGAGGGAATTTGCAGCATGCTTACAATAACATCAGAGAACTGCTCCTAATAGCCATCTACAAATAATGACCGCCATTTTTAAGAAAGAGGGTTCCCCTCCATTTTTTTTAATTGACAAAAGGGCGAGTGAGAACTAGGCATCTTATGCATAAGTTACAGTGTCATATTTCAGGTGAAAATGGGGGTGGGAGGGCAGGGGGCAGTGCTAGTCAGAGTTCAAACCATTTAAGAATTAAGTGGAACCCTTGCTGGTGTAGCTCAGTGGATTAAGCATGGGCTGGGAACCAAGCGGTCCCGGTTTGATTCCTGGTCAGGGCACATGCCTGGGTTGCAGGCCAGGTCCCCCGTGAGGGCCATGTGAAAGGTAACCATACATTGCTATTTCTCTCCTTCTCTTTCTCCCTCCCCTGCCCTCTCTCTAAAAAAATAAATAAATAATTCTTTTAAAAAAAAAAAAAGAATTAAGTGGAACCCTGGCTGGTGTGGCTCAGTGGATTGAGTGCTGGCCTGCAAACCGAAAGGTCACTGCTTTGATTCCCAGTCACAGCACATACCTGGGTTTTGGGCCAGGTCCCCAGTTGGGGGCTTGCGAGAGGTGACCTATCAATGTCTCACACATCAATGTTTCTCTCCCTCTCTTTCTCCCTTCCTTCTCCTCTCTCTAAAAATAAATAAATAAAATCTTAAAAAAAAAAAAAGAATTAAGAAGAACCTGGGCACCCTTTCCTTTAAATGAATCAGCTCACGGTAAGTCAAAATGTATTTTCTGCTTATTGCTTCTGAAAGGATTTTTACAACTTTGCTTTTAAAATTGTTACTAATTTTCATTTTTCACTTTTTGCTTTTGCCTTAAACTTTTTTTTGGAACCATTGAAAGGTGTCAGTCCTAAACTTTTTCCCTGAGCAACCTACAAGCTTTTAGTACGTTGACACTGAGCCTCTATTGTCTAGTGACTAGAACGAGTCTGTCGGCGCTCTCTGGAGATGGAAACAGCTGCTTCCGAGGCTGTGCATTTCCTCGTGACAACTGGCAAAGATGACATATGCAGAGAGTCAGACAACAGAGAGGAACTGGGTCACATGACTCAAGATTTCTTTCAGCCTGAGATGCTGTATGTTGCATGATCTCTTCTATGTGCAAAGGATTTTAGTGCAGCAAGAGGAGTGCCAGGCTAAAATAGGAATGGAGTTTGTTCTGATTATATTATTTTATTTTAGCATTAAATATAAGAAGTGGCATAGGAATGGTGCTTGTGAGCTGTTCTAGAGGCTAAAAATACTATTTGATTATTCTTTTTAACAGTCCCATATGCCTTGAGCTTTGAGGGTATTTGGCCTATATGTTTCTAATCTGGGTCCATGGATTCTTAGCTACAGAACCACCTATAATTGGAAGATCAAAGTTTTATGTAGATATGCATGCATGCATGCTTTATATTTTTGTGGAAAAAGTCCATATTTTTCACTATGTTTATTTTTTATTCTGTTTTATCCTCACCTGAGGACATTTTTTTCATTGTTTTCAGAAAGAGAGGAAGGGGCAGGGGGAGAGAGAGAGAGAGTGAGCGAGGGGGTGGGGAGAAACACTGATGTGAGAAAGAAACATCAACTGGTTGCCTTCTTGTATTAGTGCAGACCAGGGGTCAAACCTGCGACCTGGGTATATGTTCTGACTGGGAATCAAACCCATGACCATTTGGTCCATGGGATGATGTCGCAACCAACTGAGACATGCTGGCCAGGGGACTTTCATCACTTTCAAAACCATTTTCAACCCAGAAGAAGGTTGGGACCCACTGAATTTATTCAATCTTTTCTTATGGATGGGGAAACTGAAGCTTAGTGAGGTGAAGGGCCTTCCCCAGGTCACTTAGGGGTGAGTCATAAGGCAGGACTGAGTCTTCTGGGATCTTGTCCAGGCGTCGTCTCTCACTACTCATCCCCCACAAGTGGGCCCGGATCGCCTACTTAGTTTTCTTTTGTTCTTGTCAGTCCAATTAATATTTAATCTTAATAAAAGAAAGGGCACCTCTCCATCAACTTCAGGAGAATCAAAATCTGGTTTTGGGGACTGAGAGTAGTTAGATCCAGAACCTCATAGGTAAAAAGCAGGAATATACATAGCAAAAAATGTGTTTATAATAACAAACCAATTATTGGTTTCCTGCTGCTGCTTTAAAAATTACCACAAATTTTAGTGGCTTAAATAACAAATTTTATTACCTTAGACTTTTGGGTGTCAGAGAACTAAAATGGGTCCACAAGGCTAGGTTTCCTTGACTTTTCTAGCTTCTACAGGCTGCCTGCTGTGATATTGTGATTATATAAGATTATATATAAAATCATGTGTTGCATGAAGTTGAGGGGCTTAGGAGGATAGACTTATAGGACTAAGATCTTAATCTGCGAGAATTGATGCCACCTCCAGGTAGATGGCAAAAGAACTGAGTTGAACTGTAAGATGCCCAGCAGGTGTCAGAGAATTGTTGGATGATGTAAGAGACCACTCCCACACACACTGGAATTGGGTGCAGAATTGGACCTGCATTCCTGAGCTCTATCTTCAAAGTCAGCTGGCTTGTCCCCCTCTGAGCGCCTGCCCTCTTCTTGTGATTACAAGACCCTTGTGATTACAGTAGGCCCTTCCAATGACTCGAGATTATCTCCCCACCTCAAGGATCTTAATCTTAATCACATCTTCAAAGTTCCTTTTACCACATAAGGTAACATATCACAGTTTCCAGGGATTAGGACCCAGACATTTTGGGAAGGGCTATTCAGCCTACCATAGCCAATAATATTAATTTCCTATTAATCTAATTCATCACAAAAGATGTTACCCAAAAAAGCAAAGAAGGAGCAAGAACAGTGAATTTTTAAAACAATTCTTTAGATAAAAAATTAACCAGCTACTGAATGATTCTGTTTAAGGAGTTGAAAGTGCCCTGGAGATTATGTAAATGTATACATTTGTAGAGAAAACCAAAGATGAGAATATGAAAAAAAAAAGGAGAGTACTTTAAAAGACAGTACAGTTAGCAGGCTTTTTCTGAAAATCAAACAGTTATGAGCTTCGTCAGGGCCAGTGAAGACAGCTGGGCTCTCAGCCGGTGGAATTCTACGTGGGCCTGTGGGGCCAGCGGTATTAGCCACGGCATATGCGCAAACACTCGTGTGGCCTTCAATCTGGAAACAGCTGGTGGATGGGTGGTAGGGACAAATATGCTGTAAATGGAAATAATTTAATAAAGGATTAGAGAAATTCCTGAACAGTTAGCTCAGACAATAAATGAATAACTGTTGATGTATTCGGGTCATAGCATTGAATGTTTGTGCCTAATAGTGAGGATAGCCACAGTAGATTTAGAACTATGCCCTGAATTTGGCACTTGTAGCTGTGAAGGTCAGACATGTTGATATGTCACGTGACCTGTTATGAGCCATATTGCTGAATTTTACTAAATAATACTGAAATGCAGAAGTTTGGGAATAATTTCTTTTAAATATAGATTAGATCAAATGCAAGCTTGTCCCCATAACATTGTCATCCTCACTTAGTTGCATCTAAGATGTGTTTTAAGCACAAGGAGTGGGGTTCGGTTATAGCTAGAGTGTGGGAAATGCATACAGGTTTGAGTGCATTGTGTGAACCCAGTCATGAGTTGTGGCAGAGAAAATCTTAAGAATTGCTATTTTAATAAAAAGATATTTTTAAAAAAGATTTTATTTATTTATTTTAGACAGAGAGGAAGGGAGGGAGAAAGAGAGGAAGAGAAATGTCACTGTGTGGTTGCCTCTTGTGCGCACCTTACTGGGGACCTGACCTGGACTATAACCCAGGCATGTGCCCTGACTGGGAATTGAACTGGTGACCCTCAGGTTCACAGACTGTCACTCAGTTCACTGAGCCACACTAGTCAGGGCAGGGAGTTTAAAAATAAATAGGCAGACTTTTCAGAACTATAACAAATAACACTAAATTTATATAGAACCACAAAAGACCTTGAATAATCAAAACAATCTTGAGGAAAAAAACTCCAAAATTGGAAATATCATGCTTCCTGATTTCAAACTATACTACAAGGCATAATGATCAAAAACAAACCAAGAATGTACAATGGTGAAATGATAGAGTTTTCAGTAAGTTGAAAAAACTGGTCAAATTCATGTGAAAAAAATAATACTAGACCACTTTCTAATACCATATACAAGAATGAACTCAAAATGAATTAAAGACTTAAGTGTAAGACCTGAAAACATAAAACTTCTGAAAGAAAACATAGGCAGTAAACTCTTTGACATTGCTCTTAGTAATATTTTTTTTGGATATTTCTCCTTGGTTAAGGGAAATAAAAGCAAAAATGAACAAATGGGACTTCATCAAACTAAAAAGCTTCTGTACAACAAAGGAAACCATCAATGAAACAAAAAGATAATTTACTGAATGAAAGAAGGTATTCACCAATGATATATATTATCATTGATATCATATATTTCATTGATATACATATACATTATATATATGTAAATATATATGTAAATGTTTGTGTATTATATGTATACACATTGTATATCAATGATATATACAGGTGATATATATAATCAGGGTTAATATTCAAGATATATAAGGAATTTATACAACTTAACACCAATAAATGAACAATTCAATTAAAAAATAGTCAAAGGACTTGAATAGACATACAGATGGCAAATAGACATATGAAAAGATGCTCAACATCACTGATCATCAGAGAAATGCAAATTAAAACCACAATGTGATATTACCACATACCTCTCGGAATGGCTGTCATGAAGAAATCAGCAAACATCAAGTGCTGGCAAGGATGTGGAGAAAAGGGAACCCTAGTGCACTGTTGGCGGGATTGTAAATTGGTGCAGCCACCATGGAAAAGAGTATGGGGTTCCACACAAAATTAAAAATAGAACTATTATATGACCCAGCAATTCCACTTTTGGGTATTTATTTGAAGAAATCTGAAGCACTAATTGTAAAAGACACATACGCCCCTATGTTTTTACAGCATTATTTACAATAGTCCAGATATGGAAGTAACCTAGGTGTTTGTTGATGGACGAATGGGTAAAGAAGATGTGGTACATACATACAATGGAATATTACTCAGTAATAAAAAAGAATGAATCTTGCTATTTGTGACAACTTGGCTGGGCCTAGAGGGCATTATGCTAAGTGAAGTAAGTCAGGCAGAAAAAGACAAATACCATAAGATTTCACTTACATGTGGAATCTAAAAAAATAAAAAACCCAACAAAATAAAATAAATCAACAAAAAACAGAAACAAACTCATGGATAGAGAACATTTTGATGGTTGCCAGATGGTAGGGGGGTTGTGGGGGTGGGTGAAAAGGGGGAGGGGATTTAGAAATACAATTTCCAGTTATAAAAAAGTCACAGGGATGTAAAGCACAGCATGGAGAGTATGGTTAACAATACTGTAATAACTATGTGTGCTGTCGGAATGTAGTCAGTAATGCTGTAATAATGGTGTTTGCTGCCAGATGGGTACTAGACTTACCAGGGTGATCAGTTCATAAGTTATATAATGTCTAATCTCTATGCTGCACACCTGAACCCACGTAATACTGTGTATGTTATAACTGAAAAATTTAAAAAATGTTTTAAAAGTGGTACATACATACAATGGACTATTACTCGGTCATAAAAAAATGAAATCTTAGCATTTGTGGCAACATGGGTGGATCTGAGTGTATTAAACTCAGTGAAATAAGTCATACACGGAAAGACATACCATATGATTTCACTTGTGTGGAATCTAAAAAACAAAATAAATCAGTGGACAAAACAGAAACAAACTGCTGGATGGTTGCCAGATGGGAGTGAGTCTGGGGCTGGATGACAAAGGTGAAGGGATCAAACTGGCAGTTACAAAATAATCACAGGGAATAGAGCCAATGATCTTGTAATAACCACATGTGGTGTCAGGTGGTACTGGTTTTATCCGGAGGCTCACCTTGTAGATTAAATAAATGTCTAACAACTGTGTGGTACACCTGAAACCATAATGTTGATTTTCAACTGTAATTGAAACATAATTATTTTATTTTTTTTAAATAGAAAGAAAACATTTGCCAGCCTTTGTTTCCGACAAACTTTTTGCTGGGTCCATAGTGTTTCTTTAAGTGGCTAAATAAATAAATAAATAGCCATCTCTACACTGATGTAAGGGAACAGTGCCACCAAACTTCTTATGCTAAAATATAATAATAGTACAAATCAGAAGCCATCGATGCCCCTCAAGGGTTTACATGAGCCATTTAAAAATGATATTAGGTAGATGCTATGGGGAAAAGAAACCAATCCTGATCACATTTCTCCTCTCTGCGTAAGCCTTCAATGGCTCCCATTTGCCTGCAGAATAAGGATGTACTTCTGAGAGTTGCATTCCAGGTTCCCCATTACTAGTCACCTTTCTGACATTATTTCTCAATATGGTGCATCCTGTGAGCTCATCAAATAGCTACTCTTGCCTCCTATACATGCCTGCTGTCCCCCACATGGAAGCCTTTGACCAATTCCAGGGGCTCTCCAAGGAAAAACTTGACATTCTCTGGGCACAAACTCAGTCCAGCTTCAGAGGAGCAGAACCGTGTCGCTTCCCCAGAGCAATGTTTCTCTCACATTGATGTTGCTCTCTTTCTTTCTCTCCCTTCTTCTCTCTTTAAAATCAATACATATATCCTCGGGTGAGGTTTAAAAAAATTTAGGAAAAAAATAAATTCCCCCTTGAATTTTCAAGGAAGGCCTCCTGCCTGGTTGAGAACTTTTAAGCAGCCCGGAAAGCCGGAACTGTTGGTCCAGTTCTCTCTGGCTGGAGGTCTTGTCCAACCTGCAGGCACCTTCTCTTTGTGTTTATCTGTCCAGTAATTGGTTATTTCCATACAAGGAGCTGAGCAGCAGCTGCCCTCCATCCTTCTTGACTCTGGCAGATGACATAGCCCAGTGCCTGCAGAGCAAAGAGTGAGTGGGGACCCATTGGCTGGGGCAAGGCACACTCAGGGCCACAGGCAAACCAGGTGGGCTTGGTGGCTTCCTCTGCCCTCTGTGCTGGGAGCAGTGTCAGGACGCAGAAATTCCTATGAGAATAATGTCCCCGAGAGGACACTGATCATCACTACTCTAAAGAGTCGTTGGGAAGGCTTAACAAAAAGAGTTGCTAAAAACGTCTTTGTGAAGTGTTGTGCAGATGGGACTCTCGTGGGGACTGGCAAAATGTGAGGAGGAGAGAGACTTGCTGAAGATCAGCCAGATAAGCTGTCTGGGTGAAGCAGTCTTTCTCCCGGAATCCAAAAAGTGGTTTTAGGACTTTGTGTCTTTTGAATTTTCTTTCTCATGTGGGAAATAAAGAGAGGGATATATTTCTGGTGAAGAAGCTGCCTTTTCCCCTATGGGGATTCTCTTCCAGCCTAGAGGTATGTTTTCCTCTCTGATGTCTGCCTGAGAAGCAGCAGAGGCTGGAGGGGAGCAGGAGCCCAGTAGTCACGTGGCCCGGCACCCCCATGTGACAGGTGGATGGGTGGACCTGGCTGACATCTACTGAGCACTCACCCTGTGCCAGGCTCTGAGCTATTTCACTTGTTATCTCATTTAACTTCAAGACTGGTGAGCTCTTATATGTATATATTTTTTGTCCTCACCCGAGGTAGAGCAAGAAGGGAGAGAGGATTTAGAGAGAGAAGGGAGGGAGAGTGGGAGCAAAACACGGATGTGAGTGAGAAACACCGATTGGTTGCCTTTTGTACGTGCCCTGACCAGGGACTGAACCCAAAACCTAGCCATGTGCTCTGACCAGGAATCGAATCTGTGACCTTTTTGTTTGTGGGATGATGAACAACCAACTGAGCCACACCGGCCGGGGCAAGGGTGGTAGGATTTTAAAACTCTGTGATTTTCTTCTTGCTTGAATTTTAAAAACAGTAGGTATGTTTCATTAAAAAGTAATAGCCATTATCAAGGTCTAGGTGTTGCTATTCCCATTTTCACATAAGGAAACCAAGGCTCAGAGAGGTTAGGGTACCTGTTTGAGGTCACACAGCCAGTAGATACTAGAATCAGAAATTGAACCCAGCTCTGACTGACGCCAGGTCTGACTTTCCCTAATAACCATCCTGCCACCAATGGAAGGGGATGGAGACCAGAAGGACACACTTTTTTTTGAAACTTCTCACTCCTGCCTACCTGATACTTACCTGCACACCCCACCAGAAGGAATAGGATTTTGGTTTTTGCTCATCTCTATATTCTTGCTACTCAAAACCGTAGCATCAGCATCACCTGGAGCTTGTTAGAAAGGCAGAATCTCAGGTCCTCCCCCAGACCTATGAATTAGAACTGGGTTGTTAACAAGACCTTGGGTGATATGATGCCCACTAAAGTCTGAGACGCTGGGCTCTGCATCAAACCACCCTCTCCCTTCTTGTCAGTTAAGCCTTAATAGCAGGCGAGGTAATGGAAAGAAAGGTCAGCCTCGTTCTAAGGAGATCTAAATTAGGAGATTACTCACAATGCTTGCTGGGTTTCACCAACATCTAAAACTTGATTCTAGGCCTTAGAAAAACTGTGGAATGGAATCTACAACAGGTGCATGAGCCTGTAGACAATGGTTTGGCAGGTAACACTTGGAACCCACTTGAGTTCACCATGAGAAAAAGAACCGTTCCAAATGGGTCACATTTCCTCTCTTTGAAAGTAATTAGAAGTTTATTATAGCAAAGTGATTGTAAAGAATCTCATGAGCAAATATGAAGGTAAAAAAAATTGAACTGGTAAGTAGTTATATACATGATTGTAAAGGTCTATCACCAAGTCTTGGGTGACGTTTAGATTGCATCACTTCCGGGCTTGTCTCCAGCCTCAAACAGGTTATTAGTGACTTTGAAGACATGAGGAGCATTCCACTGGAATTTCTTATGGACATAATTGTAGTTCATGGCAGATAGATTATTATAATCAGGCCCAATTAGAAGTGATTTAAGTCAGTTCTTGGGGGCCTGCAGGCAAGTGCCAGGGCAGGTGCATTCTCTCCCTTTGTGCCAGGCTAGGAAAATTTGTCCTGATGAGACCCACAGGCAGTGTCAATGAAACAGAGGGCCGTGCTAGAGGCCCATCCCCAGTGCAGGCAATAAGGGGCATTGTCTGCACAGAATTTAAAAATGATAACAGGCATGCTCTTCCAGGAGCAAGCCTGCGCCTTTCCCTTTCCCCCCTCTTCTTCCCCCACAGGCACTCATCTCCTAAACTCGGAGGGACGAGAATTGCAACCAGGGAGCAATGGGAACAGCAGCTTGTCCCAGGCTGACCCCCTGATCCTGTCTCCAAGGCCCCCTTTTCTCTGACTTTCCAGTGAGCTGACTGCAGCCTCACCTTGGCTCACTTTTTTCCATAATGTTTCTAGACAGTCAAAGCAGCCCTTCCTAGGCTCTCCCCTATTGCTTGCTTTAATAAATGTCCTCTCCAGATCACCTGGACTCATACTGTGGAGTTTTTTCTGCACAAAGTCAAGAACCCACACACTTACAGGCCGGACTGAGGCAGACCTGCTCCAGGCCAGTAACAACCTCAACACACACACACACACACACACACACACACACACACACACACACACCTGGTAAGAGGCAATCTTTTTTTTCTTTTTTTTTTTAATCACTGTGCACAAGCAATTCTAAACAATGTCCGGGATAAAATACTCTTCCTTGAAAAAAAATCTATCTTAGTCTAAGTTCTAAATGATTGCTGTTGAGTAAGCTTCAAATTAGTACATTTAAAAATTACTTATCCTTGAATAAACATTGTATTCTGCCTGAAAGGTAATCTGGAGGACTCTCAGTTGGAGAGCCAGCCCCCACCACCAGTGCTCGGCTGCAGGTATTTGCTCTGTGGTAAGTTCGTAAGGTTCAGGGCTGTTCGAGCTTTTGTTGACTACAGTCGGGTCTCCAGTCCCTGAGACACTACATCTCCCTGCAGTTTAAGTAGGTCAGCAGCAAGCAGTGATTGTAAAGCATAAAGAAAGCAGAACTTCTATTATTCCAGGTGACCGTTTGGAGTTTTTATCAGCATTTAAAATTTAAAACAGTGCAATAGTGTAAGAACTATGAAGTGCAATACGTTTACACATCAACTATGTATGCGAATACGAATATATGTGTATGATTAAAAATATAAAATATTATACTATACTGTTCTAAGAGTATCATGATGGGTGTAAATTATTACAGCGCTCCCAGTGTGGGGTTGTTCTTTGATGGGCGCTCCTGTGGCAGATAGGCATGGAGTTCCAGGTGACAAGTCATAAGTGACAGCCAGCATGATTGCGCTTGCTTCTAACTCTTCCCACCCAGCCCACTTCCTGGGTGTCCTTCCTTCCTTTCCTGCCTTCGTTTGCATTCCTGGTCTGGGCGCTGACACCCTAGAGGTGGGCGTCTGCTCCTCCTTTCCCTTCCCCGCCTAAGACCTACTCTCTGTTTTGCAGATGACTCAAAGCTTAGCATAGAGATATAATGATGACAGAATAAAAATTCAGAATGACCCGGACAGTTTGGAATGCTGCACCGAAAGCAGGCAGATGGGGGGAAGGCGGAGGCTCCACTTCAAGTTAAAGAATTCAGTGTCGTGAGAAAATATCGGGGCCTGATGGATATGTTAACTTGGCTGTGAGATGGTTTCATGGGTATATGTGTATGTTAAATTGCACATTTTAAGTATGTGCAGTTTATGTATGTCAATTATATCTCAATAAAGCTGTTTTTAAAAGATAATGACAAGTGGATCAACAGGGGGAAGCTCTGACTTGACTGCAGCACCTTCGAGAAAACTTGGGAGGTTCCAGTGACTATGTTTGTAATTTGACCTTAAATAAATGTGAAGTTTTTGCTAAAGAAGCTAATGGAATCACAATGTCCAGATCCAGGAAGTGTGAACAGCACCACATCTGGATACTACACTCTGTTCTGGGTGCCGTAATTTAGTGTTGTGACCCAGGGTCTCACCCTTGAGTGACCAGGAGATAATACTTGGATTCTTCAGCACCTCATCCCTGCTAACGAACGCTGCTTCCAGAGAAAGTGATCCTGACTTGAGACAGATGTGAGAAATTCATAGGTCCCCTCCTCCAGGGGTTTGGAGATTCCACTAAATGGTCAAGGTCACATGTAAATCCCCTGTACTCTCTTCTCAACCTTCTCAAGCCGGGTAGCCTCTGTGTGGCATAGTGATGATGGGCTGTGGGTTCTATGGAACTCACTAGGTATGCCAGTATCGTTCTTCCCTTCCTCTCTCGTTAGGAAAGCTTGAGGAATGCAAGGTAGTAGGAAGACATGATCGTGGAAATAACCTTCAATCTGCTCTAACTTATAAAAAAGTACTAACTTTGCATGTCCTTGAATACTCCATGATCATTAACCAATTACCAGCGATGCACATCACAGCAGATGCGGAAATGGCAGTGTGTTGAGTTAACCATCCAGGGCCTGAAAACTGCCTGGACTCCAGGAAGCCCTGAATTTATCTTAGAGCAGTAGCCCATGCAGTGCCCTTAGCTTGGCTCTGTTGCTGTCTCCCTAGCTCTTGATGCTATGTTGAAAACACTGGGCCTAGCCTCTGGGCTGGTCCTTGAGGCTGATACCTTAGCATAGGCTGCTGGATCTTGCTTGATTGTCCTGTTATGCTCACTTTCCTTTGGTTACAGGAATGTGCTGTAGGCACATGGGAGAACACCAGAACAGTATGAGATTTTCGGAAACTTGTATAAGGAACTGTTGGAGGAGCTGAGAGTATTTAACTAGGAGAGGGGAAATGAAGGGGAAGCATGGCAGTAGCCTTCGAGATCTTTAGGGGCTGACATCACCTGGCCTGTTCCATTAGACAAGGATCCAGAGGACCAAATTACGTTACAGGAGTATGTTTTCCTGGAAGGCAAACTCAAGCTTAACACGAGGAGGAAGGTGGCAGTAATTGGGACTGGCCGACAATGGACTAATTGTTCTTGGAAGCGGCAAACTCTTTTTCACTGTGGGAATTAGACGATGCGTGGTTAGGGATGGACACAAGGAGTTTCTGTACTTGTATATTCTGTAAAAGATTCTTCCTTCAGGCTCTAGGATTACATGTTTCTAAAAGCCCTTGTTTTCTTAAACTTCTGAGATTCCTGTTTAGACTTTTAAGTACAACCTGAGTTTATACATGCACTTTCTCCGAGGGAGCTCAACACTTCCCTGCATATCGCCAAACTTCTTTTCATCATTTCTCTGCTTCAGTGGCCAGGATTTCTCTTTCCCACGTTGCAGGGATATGCATTTGGGGCCTAGAGATATTGTGCATCACACCAGATTTCACTCATTCCGGGTGTTAGGTTATGTCTTGAGATAAGTTCCTTCATGCTAGCCCATGACCTTGTCTGTTTGAATCACGGCTTTAACATGGGAGGCATGGGACTCTAATGGGAACACGGGGAGGCCAGAAGCACAGGGTAAGGGGCCTAATCCTCCTTTGTCTCTCTCCCTCACCCATGGAACGGGCATACAGTGTTCTTCACCACTTCCACTAACTCTGAGCCAGGAGATACACCAGATAACATCAGTGACATCAGTAACCTTGTAATTCTTCTTGTTTTTTAAAAAAATCCTCACCCGAGGATATGTTTTTATTGATTTTAGATAGAGAGGAGGAGGGAGAAAGAGAGGGAGAGAGAAACACTCATGTGAAAAAGAAACATTCCTCTTGTACACACACCTACCAGGGATCAAACCCATACATAACATAGGTGTGTGCCCTGACCAGCGATTGAATCCACAACATTTTGGTGTATGGGACGATGCTCCAACCAACCAAGCCACCTGGCCATGGCTAAACTTGTAATTCTTAATGTTGCAAAACACAGAACTCAGACATGTCATAATGTGTAGACTTCATTTTGTGTAAAACACATTGTTTCATGTTGCATCATATTGTGGATAGTTATGGTATTTTATCTTTGGGAGAAGGGACAGTACATTTCAACAATGATAACACTACATCACACAGAATCCCCCCTCCCTCCGCTGCCACCACCATGCCATGGTGCCAATAACCTGTGACTTTTGGCAGAGGGACCATGAGGAACTTCTGCTCACACTACCTTGGCCCAGAAGACTTCCTGGGGTTCCTCCAGTACCTTCTCTGGTGTGTTCCAGGAACACCTTGTTCCTCCCTTATATGGCACTCCTCATGCTGCATGGCGGTTGCAACTTCAACTCTTCCTTTGGGAACTTGTGGTGATCCCAGTGCCTATAGGTCATAAACCTATACTTGCCCAATTAAATTGAACGGCTTATATGCAGAGCTCAATAGTGCTCCCATTTGGTTCACTTTAAAATATCTGCTAAAAGAATAGTTATAGCTAAAAAGGACCTTTGGAAGCCCAAGCCTCTCATTTTGAAAAGTAGGAGTTTGAAGCTTAGAAAGACAAGGATTGACCACTGAGCCAGTACCAAACCCCCAGTCTTTCAAAGGCCAATGTGGGTCCTTTCCATGGTGCCCCTCTGAACTCAATCATGTATTTCTTTCTGTATTTCCAGCCTCATTAACTTTGTGTGCCACACCTGCTTCAAGAGGCAGGAGAAGCTCCATCACTGCGGGCAGTGCAAGTTTGCCCGTTACTGTGACCGCACCTGCCAGAAGGATGCTTGGCTGAACCACAAAAATGAGTGTTTGGCTATCAAGAGACATGGGAAGGTACCCAATGAAAACATCAGGTCAGAGCTGGGCCCTGGGGTAATGTTTGGGATTCCCAAATGTCAGATGTGGGGGGTGGCAGTGACAGAATTCCCAGGCCCAAGGAAGCTGGGCTAAGTGCAAGTCAGGTCAGAGCCTCAAAGAGACTAAATATGGTCACTTCTATGAATTCCCTTTAGGTCTGGGAGACCATCTAAGAGGGAGAACAGTTTAGCAGCTCCAAATTGTAGACACTAGCTGGAGCCGGCTGCAGACTCATTCTGTATGGTTCCTTAATATTTAATTAAAAAAAATTGATCTGTCAATGTTCAAAAATTGAAAAATTTCACACACGAAAAAGAGGTTTTCTGGCCTTTCTTGAAAAAACAAAATCTGTAGATTTGGCAAAATGAGTTAGAGCTTAATGGCATCTGCCCCCTTCACAAAATACTGAGCTTTTCAAGTAAAAGGCCCACTAGTTACGGTGGTGGTACACGCAGCCCTCTGTACCCACGCCATCTGAAAGCACCTGTATTTGCAACAATTAGTGGCCTCCCCTGGCAGCCTCAGCAGAAATCTCAGGGCTAACTAACATTTGGAGAGCCCCAGTTCAAGAGCTCCCAAGCCCTGGAGCTCCACTATGGCAGGGTCTGACGCCAGGCTGCAGGTCGGTGCTTATGAAGCTGAGGGTGGAGAGCAGAGGAAATGGCGAAGGTGCGGTTGGGATTTTCACCATGTGTGTAAGATGTGAATTTAAAGTACAGACTGCAATCATCACGTGCGGTCATTTTTAGGAACCTGCAAAATGAAATGGCTCTGTTAGCCTCTCTGACCCCCTTAGTTCCATCTGTTGAAATCCTACTCCTTTTTTTTCTTTTCTTTTTTGTAATTTCACATACAGTTGTATGCATGTATGTATTTATTTAAGTTTCAGCTTTATTGAGTTATAATTGATATAAAATTATAAGATATTTTAAAGTATATTTTGTTGATTATATTATTATAGTTGTCCCAGATTTTTCCTTCTTTATCCCCCACCACCTTGCACTCTCCCTCCCACCAGCATTCCCCATCCCCTTAGTTCAAGTCCATGGGTTGTACATATAAGTTCTTCGGCTTCTCCATTTCCTATACTACATCTAACCTCCCCCTGTCTATTTTGTACCTACCATTTATACTTATTATTCCCTGTACCTTTTCCCCCATTCTTCCCCCACCTCCTCCCCACTGATAACCCTCCATATGATCTCCATTTCTGTGATTCTGTTCCTGTTCTAGTTGTTTGCTTAGTTTGTTCTTATGTTTGTTTGTTTGTTTTAGGTTCAGTTGTTGATAGCTGTGAGTTTATTGTCATTTTGCTGTTCATAGTTTTGATCTTATTTTTCTGAGATAAGTCCCTTTCACATTTCACATAATAAGGGTTTGGTGATGATGAATTCCTTTAACTTGACCTTATCTGAGAAACACTATCTACCCTTCTATTCTAAATGATAACTTTGCTGGATAGAGTAATCTTGGATGTAGGTCTTTGCCTTTCATGACTTCGAATACTTCTTTCCAGCCCCTTCTTGTCTGCAAGGTTTCTTTTGAGAAATCAGCTGATAGTCCTATGGGAACTCCTTTGTGGGTAACTGTCTCCTTTTCTGTTGCTTCTTTTAATATTCTCTCCTTATCTTTAATCTTGGGTGATATAATTATGATGTGCTTTGGTGTGTGCTTCCTTGGGTCCCACTTCTTTGGAACTCTCTGAGCTTTCTGGACTTTTGGAAGTCTATTTCCTTTGCCAGATCAAGTAAGTTCTCCTTCATTATTTTTTCCAGTAAGTTTTCAATTTCTAGTTCTTCCTCTTCTCCTTCTGGCACCCCAATTATTCAGATGCTGGAATATTTAAAGTTGTCCTAGAGGTTCCCAAGCCTCTCCTCATTTTTTGAATTCCTGTTTCTTCATTCTGTTCTGGTTGAATGTTTATTTCTTCCTTCTGCTCCAAATCATTGATCTGAGTCCTGGTTTCCTTCCCTTCACTATTGGTTCCCTATTTTTCTTTATTACACTTTGCATAGCCTTCAATTTTTCCTCTATTTTGTGACCATACTGAACCATTTCTGTGAGCATCCTCATTACCACTGTTTTTTTTTTAAACCACTGTTTTGAACTCTGTGCCTGATAGGCTGGCTAGTTCTTCATCACTTAGTTCTATTTTTGGAGCTTTGATCTGTTCTTCCCTTTAGGCCATTTTTTTTTTTTCTGGGAGCATCTGTCATGCTGTAAGGGGAAGAGACTTAAGTATTTGCCAGGGCAGGGCAACCCACTTCACTCCTGTGTTGTGGCACTGTATTTAGGGGAGGGGTCAGAGAGGGAACAATGCTACTTGCTCAGCTCTTCGCCGGCTCAGTCACTTCCCTGGCTACCCACAAGCAAATTGGGCCCTTTTGGTACTGATTCCTGGGTGGGTGGACTTGTGTACATTCTAGGGCCCTGTGGGTCTCTCCAACAGCCTCCCCTGTTGCCACAATCCCTACAGGTTTTTTACAGCCAGAAGTTTTGAGGCTTTATTTCCCTGTGCTGAATTCCTGAGTTGTTCAGTCTGTCTTGCTCCCCAGTTGTTCCTCCTGGTTTATCTGAATGCAAATGTGGGACTGCCTGGTCCTCCAGCTGCCACCTTGTCATGTGTCCTCTTTGTACTGGCTGCCCATCTCTGCCCTTCCTACCAGTCTGGATGAATGTTCCTTCTTTAACTTCTTGGTTGTTAGAGTTCCATACAGATTTTCTAGCATTTCTGGTTGTTTTTTGTTTTTGAATTTGTTGTTGTTCTTTTTTTGGTTGTGCAAGGAAGCAAAGTATATCTACCTATGTCTCCATCTTGGCCGGAAATAAATTGTAAGATATTTAAAGTGTGCATTGTGGTGATTCAATATACATGTACATTGTGAAAGGATTCCCCCCACCTAGTAAACTAACACATCTATCACCTTACATATTTATCTTTTTATGTGTGTATGAGAACATTTAATTTCCCTTTTTGCAAATTTCAATTACCGTATTTTTCAGACTATAAGATGCACTTTTTCCTCCCAAATTTGGAAGGAAAATGGGGGTGTGTCTTATAGTCCAAATGTAGCTGAATTATAGTCTGAATGTTATTAAATATTTTACCACATATTTTGTTTCAAAAATTTATTTTCCTCCTCTAAAACCTAGGTGCGTCTCATGGTCCAAAAAATACGGTATACAATATCGTGTTATCAGTATAGCCATCATGTTTTACATTGGATTCTCAGAGCTTATTCACCTTGTAACTGAAAGTTTGTACCCTTTTACCAACTTCTCCCTATTTTCCCCCACCACCCATCCCTGGCAAACACTCTTCCACTCTTTGATTTTATAAGTTTGATTTAAAAAAAAATTCCACATGCAAGTGATACTATGCAGTATTTGTCTTTCTCTCTCTGGCTTGTTTCACTTAGCATAATGCCCTCAAGTTCCATCCATGTTGTCCCAAGTGGCAGGATTTCCTTCTTTTTCATGATTGAATATGTAAAATGTCACATCTTTTTCCATTCATCTGCTGACGGCCCTCAGGTTGTTTCCACGTGCTGGCTACTGCAAGCAACGCTGCAGTGAACACGGGGGTGCAGGTATCTCTCTGATGTCTCACGCCATCTTTAAGGCCAGAAGCAAATGGTACCTCCTGTCATGAGGAGGTCACTCCCTCCAGCTATGCAGTCCCAGTTGGTAATTCTTCTGATACTGGGTTGAAATCTGTCACCCATTAGTCTCTACTCTCTGAGCTTTGTGACATTCTTCCTAATATTTGGAGGTAGCAGACACCCCAAACTGAGTCTTATTTTCCCCAGTTCTGTCCTGGGCTCCATGTGGGGACATCTTGGCTCTCAGGCACCTGGTGTGTCCAGAGGGGCAAGTCTGTAGAAATAACCCTGTGACCCAGACGAGAGGGGAAAAGGGCCATGCTTTGTCAAGGAGGCTTCTCTTCAGAGGCAGGGTCTGCCCTAGGTCACCAGCCCTCCCTGGTGACCAGCCAGCCTGCAGTCAGTGAATGGCAGAGAGTTGCCAAGGTGTCCCTTGGTTATAGGCTTCATCTTGTGGGTATGGGCTGTTTAACAGTCAATAGGGGGGCCCTCTCTCTCCTCAGGATTAAACATACCCCTCTGTCTCACACTCATCCCTGTGCTCTCCTGAGCCCTCAGCTGCAGCCAGCCCAATCCTTCCCTGCTTCCAGCTCACGCCATGCTCAGGGATGCATCCAGGCCTTTGCTTATATGCTTCCTCACCTAGATGTCTTCTTCACCTTCTCTTTATCTAATCATTAAGAATATAAATAAGTTCACACATGATGTGAACATCCAATACCTCTGGAGGTCAGCATGGCAGGGAATAGTTATTGTCCTCATTTTACTGGTCATTAGCCTGGTTCAGGGAGGTCACAGAGTAAGGAGTGGAAACAGACTGGAACTCAGGCCATTAGACCCCTCCAGTGCTCATCTCAGTCATACTACCGGGAGAGACCCAGGCTGCCATACCTCACGGTGTCCCCTGACCTTTTTCGTGGTCTCCTAGACCCCATGTGGCCTGGCTTCTGCTCACTTCTTCACCTTTATTTGCTTTCCACTCCTCACTCATGTTCCAGCTTCCTCGGTCTTCTTGCTGTTTCTCCATACACTCGCTGCTCTTTCCCCATCAGTACAGAACTGGCTCCTGTTCATTCTACTTCCAGCTTGAGTGTGACTCCCCTGTGCCACCTCCCCTGACCCCCTTGGCTCCTCCTCCACCTCCTGCCACTTTCTATCATGTCACCCTATTCTGTTTTTCTGTGTAGCGTTTAACCCTAGTTAAAATGATCTTTAGTAAGTTTTTGTCTCCCCCACTATAACAAACTTCATGATAGAAGAAATTGTCTAGTTCAGAGCTGTATATTGGGCCCAATACTGCAGCATGCATTAGGCAGTCAGTAAGTGTTTGTTGAATGAATGAATGCAGTGGGGTCTCTGTAACCCTGCCCCCCTCCACAGGCTGGCTGCACGCATCATGTGGCGGGTGGAGAGAGAGGGCACTGGGCTCACAGAGGGCTGCCTGGTCTCCGTGGATGACCTGCAGAACCATGTGGAGAACTTCGGGGAAGAGGAGCAGAAGCAGCTGAGACTGGACATGGATACTTTCTTGCAGTACTGGCTGCCCCAGAGCCAGCAGTTCAGCATGCAGTACATCTCGCACATCTTTGGCGTGGTATGATTTCTCATGAAGTGGGGGTGAGGGTGGGTGACAGCTGGGATTGTCCAGTGAAGAAGTATTCAGATGCGGCCAGGCCAGAGTGGGGAGGAGGGGCCGAGAGCTGCAAGGAGACAGAGCCCTAAAATGAACAACAGTCATCTAGTCCTCTGTCTTTCTGGTCTCGCTTACTGTGAGGTCATTCCTGACCTATCTGAACTTGGCATTCCAACACAGACTCCAACACAAACCATTATCTCTTAAAAAAATATTTATTTTTAGAGAGAAGGGAAGGGAAGGAGAAAGAGAGGGAGAGAAACATCACTGTGCGAGAGATACATTGATCGGTTGCCTCTCATGCACCCCCAACCGGGGACACGACCTGCAACCCAGGCATGTGCCCTGACTGAGAATTGAACCTGTGACCTTTCCATTTTCAGGTTGGCACTGAATTCACTGAGCCACACCAGCCAGGGCACATTCCATCATCTCTGAATGGTAGATTTGGATGATATTTTACCTTCTTGTTGATCTGTACTTCCTGTATTTCCTCCTTTCCACATTGAAAACAAAGACCCAATACCATCCCTTCCTGCCTGTTAGTTACTTTGAAAAAAAAAAAAATGTCCTTCCTTTTCCCAGATCTGATGGGCAGGATAATGGGGAGCCTGGAGTGGTGGGGATGGAAGCCAGAGACAGGAAAATAGGGGCCTTTCGGAGAGTGCTGTCTCCTTGCAACAGAACCGGGCCTCTTGTAGTCAGGAGAGTCCAGGAGGTGCGGGTGGGGGTCCTGAGGATCAGCAGGCCTTGGGCTGTGGGGGTGGATGTCTTTCATCTGGCCGCCAGCACCGTGAGCGGTGTTGGTGAACTGAAGAGGGGGGTTATTGTAATAGCAACAATAGCTCGATCACAACCAACGTCTCTTAGTGTGTGCTTATCATGTGCCGGTGCCTCTGTAATAGAGTTTTCCAGAGAAGCAGAACTGTCTGTCTATCTATCTATCTATCTATCTATCTATCTATCTATCTATCTATCATCTATCTGTCTATCTATCATCTATCTGTCTATCATCTATCTATTGGGAGGAGAAGATTTATTTTAATGAATTAGCTTTTGAGATTGTGGAGGCTTGTTAAATTCAAAAGCTGCTGATACGCCGATAGACAGAACACCCCAAAAAGTTGCAGTCTGAGTCCGAAGGCCGACTGCCACTAGAATTCCTTCCTGATCAGGGGAAGTCAGTCTGTTTCTATTAAGTTTGTTAACTGATTACACTATGCAGGGTAATTTGCTTTACTCAAAATCTACTGATTTAAATGCTAATCTATCCAAAAACATCTTCACAGAAACAGAGAGAAAAATGTTTGACCAAGTATGTGGGCACCACGCATAAAATTAACTATCACATCTCACCGTGTATTATTTTATGCAATCTTTACAATACAAGGTGCAGTTTATGCTTTTAACATTCCTACTTTACGAACAGAAAGCCCAGGCCCAGAGGGGCTCCACGGCTTCCACAGTGAGCTGTGTCCGTGGGAGAGCTAGAAGCGGTCTGCCCGTGGCAGGGCTGCTAATCCTAGCTGCTAGGCTCCACAGGCTGGGGGTGAGTGGGTGCCATAGACCATTCTGGGTGTCCCTAAGGTGGCATAGCGACTATAGCCACAGAATGTCATAATCACCAAATGTAGAGCTAAAAGGATCATAGAAACCATCTAGTCTGACTTTCAGATGGGAAAACTGGGGCTCAGAGAAAAAAGAAATGTGACTAAGGTAACGTGACTTGTTAGCGGTATTGACGGGCCTAACTTCACCTCCTTGCTGAATGGCCCAGGGACTGAATGGAGGAAGTGACAGTCCCCAATCTCAATAACAAACAGCCGTGTGCTGCACATATGAATATATATATATAAACATACCTTATAGTATGTATAGTATATATTTACATTATTTATAGATAAAGCAGATATTTCTGTGCAGTTGTTAATGTATTTTAGGTTATATTAATTCATATGCACTTTTCATACCCTGGTAGCAGATATTTGGAACCTGTTTCTATAAAGAACCACTTGTTTTTGTTTTTTTTTTTTAAGATTTTATTTATTTACTTTTAGAGAGAGGGGAAGGGAGGGAGACAGAGAGGGAGAGAACAGCAATGTATGGTTGCCTCTCACGTGGCCCTCACTGGAGACCTGGCCTGCAACCCAGGCATGTGCCCTGACTGGGAATTGAACCGGGACCCTTTGGTTCCCAGCCCGCACTCAATCCACTGAGCTACACCAGCCAGGGCAAGAACCACTTGTTTTTAAGGAAAAGGAAATAAATGGAGTGCCATAAATAACCAACTTGCTTTGCTTTGGATTCAGAGATAAAAGTAGCTCTCATCAGAGTTTAAAATTGTGAACCGGGAATGTAAACTATTCAGCAGACACAAATAATAAGAAATCGATGTCAATTTTATCTTATGAGCAGCTATAGGAGTTGAGGGTGGGTAGACAAAGAAAGCGGGAGGCGGGGGAGACACGCGTGCGTGCACCGGCACACCCAGTAACGCGCAGTAGTAGGTGGAGAGAAACCAGGTACTGGGGAAGGCTCACGTGACACCCTGACACAGGAAAGAACCAGGATTTCCATCTTTGGCCTTTTCAGAAAATAGCTACCTTGTTGTATTTAGGAAATACCACAAGGTGCTGTTGTATTTTAGCAAATATGGGACCCACCCATGGCACTAATCTTCAGGGTCATTTGGAATCACACAGAGAATAGGAGACTGTTTTATTTCCACACTCTCTAAGCATTTCCAGGATCAGACTCAGTTTTTAATTTTTAATTTTTTTAAAAAAAAGCTTTCAGTAGCTAGGATGGTGTTCTGTCCCTAGTCTGTGTCTGACTCGTTTATCTTTTCCTCTGGGTAGATTAACTGCAATGGCTTCACGCTCAGTGATCAGAGAGGCCTGCAGGCAGTGGGCGTGGGCATCTTCCCCAACCTGGGTCTGGTGAACCATGACTGCTGGCCCAACTGCACCGTCATATTCAACAATGGCAAGTGAGTATGCCTTTCACTGGGGTGGTGTGATGGGGGCGGGGAGGCCTTATGCTGTTTTCTCCTCCTGACTTAAGCCAAAGGTAAACTGTTGAACCTGATCTGGCGTGGATTTCAAATGGGAAGAAAATAGAAATTTTTGAATAATTGTGGCTAGGGGAAAGGTAATGAAGGGGATAGCAAAGATTTCCACATGGGTAATTTCTGAGTCTGTGTGTGTTTCTTGAGCTTGTCTAGATCTGCCAGATCAACCTGTAACTACTATTTTAAAATTTTGTCTTGAATTACCTATCTAGAAGTCATTACAAAACATCAGCAACAGAGAAGGCGCTTGGCAGAAGCATGTATCAGTCAAGGTCTCAGCAGATATCAGAAGGCACATTCAGGGTCTACCTGAAGAGAATTTAATAAAAGCACAATTTATGGAAGTGTGGGCAGCATTTAAGCAACTAATGAAGAATGACGAGGTGTCCAGGGTCTAGCAGCAGCACGAAACCATTTTTACCTCTAGACCTGGAAGTGGGAGACATACTGTTGTGGTTGGTGAGAGCCGCAGCCATGGGGGAGGCCCTTTCTCCCACCTCCCCCGCCAGCTTGGCTGTGCCTGTGGAGAAGCCAGCCACTGCTGGAACCATGGGTGGCAGGGAGGCAGCCAGGAGACTAAACACTCCAACTCGCTCTCCTCCTATTGGCCAACCCCAAGCCGAAGTGAGTGCGCACAGGAAACAGGGTGATGAGGTCCTCAGAGGTCAGTCATCAGCCCCTCCCACCCCCGCTACCCCGACTCCACCCCGAAGAAGGCCCAGAGGGGACAGAAGGGTAAAGAACGGAGTTTGGGGGTGGAGTACCAAAGGAGAAGAGTCAGTGAACAAGAGAAGCTAAACCACCCACTGCCATGGCTCAGGCTGGGCGACTTGGGGGAATGAGGCCTGGGCAATACTGCTTTTGCTCTTAGAGACAAGCTCTATGACAGGGCAAGTGGGCCCTGAGCCATCTGCATCGAGCAGCTTTCCCCCCAAACTTCAGAAACCAAAGACAATAGTTTCTGGTTCTGAGCCAAGAATCAGGCCTAAGACCCAATATTGTAGGAACTCTGATTTCCCTTTCCCTTCCTGTTTCTGGAAGCAAGGGCCTACATGCCATCAGAATCTTAAGGAATTGAGAAAGTCACTCAAGACAGGGAAGTTTATTTTGCATCCAGATCACAATCTTTTCACAGCATTTGTGTTTCCCTTCCTAAGCCTCTTGGGGTCACTGGCATAGACTTCATGGAATCCTCCCCATGGGGCTGTTGTCCAGGGTGAGTCTAGTTGGTAGAGAGGATCAAATTCAGCCACATGCAGGGCTGGCCTTTCTGGGTACCCCTCCACTAAGCAATGGTGACCCAGGGCTCTTGTCAGTACATATGACAGCCACAGGAACCTGGGAGCCCATTTTTCAGGTCATTTCCAGGATCTGCTCTGGTTTCTAAGCACCCACTAACTTTGAGCAGTCATGTTTTACGTGGGCTTCTTCGTTGTTGTGCAAAAGAAAGTGACTTTTCAGTCCCTGTCTAGCTGCCTGCCATGGTGGAAAGAATACTGGTTATGATGTTAGGAGCCCAATTCTAACCCCAACAATTTTTACCTTCTACCTGTGTGACCTAACCAGTTTCCATACACAGTTCAAACTCTCCGTGAGGTAGACATCAAAAGAGGCAACGCCTATTTGTCTAAGATTCTTGTTAGTGGGATAATAATAGCTTTCCATTCTTTTTTTAAGCATCCTACTTTATTTTATTTTTTAAAAATATTTATTTATTTTTAGAGAGGGGGAAGGAAGGGAGAAAGAGAGGGAGAGAAACATCAGTGTGTGGTTGCTTCTTGTGTGCCCCCTACTGGGGACCTGGCCAGCAACCCAGGCATGTGCCCTGACTGAGAATTGATCCAGTGAACCTTTGATTCATAGGCTGGCACTCAATCCATTGAGCCACACTGCCAGGTCAGCATTCTACTTTAAAATGCATTGTCTCGTGAATCTTATTGCCAGATTGTTGATAAGAACACAGAGGCCTGGGGAAGGGAGATCACTTGTCCAGGGCTGCGTACTTTTGAACCCAGAACCTCTCATTCTAAATCAGTGAACTTTCCACTATACCAGGCTACATCTTGTCAAATGAGCCCAGCTATAGGGGCTGGGATAGAGGTTGTTGTTATGGCCAACGCTTTGACTGCATAACCTGAAATACTGTGCACCCTTGCTAGCCATGCAGGATTAGTCAATGGTAATGATTTCTATTTGGGTGTCTGTTTTGTCTTTCAGTCATGAGGCAGTGAAATCCATGTTTCACACCCAGATGAGGTGGGTCAGTTCGTGCAAATTTCCCTGTTCCTCTGACCCACCTCCCCCACTTGCCTGGTTTGCTGGGGCCACCCCTTCCCAAGATTCCGTGGCTGCTTCTGTCTGTAATGTCCTTCTGCACCCCAGAGTCTTGTCTTTTTGATTGCTGTATTTTTAAGCATTTAAATTAATCGTTTTGTTCTTCACCCACCTACCACCTGACGTGCCTTTTCAGTACTTTACTTTCTCTCTTCCCCCTCTTTCCCTCCTTATTTCTCTTGTTCCTCCAACATCAGAGCGTGATTGTCCTTTCTGGTCCACGTCACCTTGGCAAAAATCCATGTTGTCCCTCTAAATCCCACTTACCATGAAATGAGGACTGCTGATATTACTGACCTACTAGAGGGCTACATGTTTGTTTATAACCCCTAACTTCTCACCCAGACTGGTTTCTGAAAATTGCACCCAGAACTGTGATAATTTGATAAATATTTATTCATAGTATTCTGTTTACTGCTTCTGGCCAACTATGAGTTAGTGGTTTGTGTTAGATTTTACTTTTGACTTTTCTTTATCACAACCAAATGGCCCCAGATGGGTCTTTTTTCTCAAGCTGGGCTTGAAATACTGGAAATGCTCTTTGGGTTTAGAACAAAATGCTGCATGGGAGTTTGGGCTTTAGGAGTCCAGGGGAGAGTGGTTTGTGCATCTGAGCCTG
>PVJI01000842.1:0-220121 GCA_004026765.1 Micronycteris hirsuta
TTTTATTTATTTATTTTTTAGAGAGAGGGGAAGGAAGGGTGAAAGAGAGGAAGAGAAACAGCAATGTATGGTTGCCTCCCACATGGCCCTCACTGGGGACCCAGCCTGCAACCCAGGCATGTGCCCTGACTGGGAATCGAACTGGGATCGTTTGGTTCCCAGCCCGCGCTCAATCCACTGAGCTACACCAGCCAGGGCTACCTGTGCCACTTTCTTGACCGAAGTTCTGGGTTCCTCTCTTTTGAGACTCCACCAGGGGAATTATAGTCCATCTCTTATAGGAATCCATGGGAATTATAGTCTGTTCCGCCTTCCTCTTCCCATCCTCCCACCCTATACTCCCCGGCCAACTCCTCCCAGGCTGAAGTGACCAAACTCTGCCTACCAACCCCACTCTGCCCTTGCAGCTTGCCAGTTTTTTCCACCCAAGACAGCCCCTTTGGGGATGCTCCCCTAAGTCGAAGCTGCTACTGGCCATCCTGAAGCCAGACCTGGCACCTCAAGGTGAGGACACCTCACAGAGTGCTGTTTGCCAGCCCAGAAGGAAGGGAGTGATGACGAGAAGAAAGACCTGTGATAAGAGATGCAGGTGAGAGGTTAGGAGACAACCCCTCTCCCCCTCCCCATACCCTGCCCGTTTTCAGTCCTCTACCACCATCGCAACCTCACCTACTCTGAGTTCTTAGCATTGTGAGACATGTTTCCTTCCTTCTGGACTAAGACTTCATGTGTGTTTGTTTTCCTACAGGGAGGTCCCCAGGCCTCACTTTTTCTTCTCCCCATCTCCCCTATTTCAGTCCCTGAGCCCATCCAGGTCCCAAAGATCCAGGATCCCAGAAGTTCCCAAGGCTCTGGTCACAGGTCGCAACTCCCCTGAGCTGTCTGAGAAGTCCTGGCCATCCAGCTCAGGGACCCCTTCCCCACCCAGCACCACTGAGGAACAGATGGGTGCCTTCCAATCACCCACCCTGATTGACAGTGGTGATTCCGTGGTGGCCAGGTAAGTACTATCAGCCCTGAGGGTCAAGAAAGATTGGGGGGGTTGGACAGGCATCCTATAATAATCACCACAGCCAGCATTGTTTATGTAGCACTTTCAGGACCACATTTCATGTACGTTAAGAGCTCTGGAGCTAGGCTGCCTGGGTTCAAATCCCAGCTCTGACACTTACTTTCCGTATGAGCTTGGCCTCAGTTTTTTTTTGTCTGTAAATTGGGGATATGAATAACATATCCTCTGGGGCTGTTTAAGCTTTCAGTGAGTTACCGTTGTTAGGTCGGAGTCGCTCAAGAAACCAGTCGTACTCATCAAGCCAAGGTGCAGGGTTTATTAGCAAGGAAAAAGGGAAAAGTGGAGCCAACCAAGGCAGGTTGGGGAGCCAAACAAGGGAGGTTAAGACTCACTTGATTGTTCTTAGGGCAGGGTTTTTAAGCGCAAAAACCTGCAAAGGGTAACTGGTTGGGGTGTCAGAGTCTGATTGGCTGGAGCTGGTTGCTGGGTACTATTTCTGCTGACCATTGTTCTTGATACATCTTGTCAGGCTCAAGTTAAAGCTGCATCCTGTTATGCCAGATAGACCTACCCCAGACCCCAATCTTAGCCGGGCACCTGTTTGTCCTGGGTCAGGTCGGCAAGCAGTTTCCCAGGCTGCAGTTTCCCACGGTGTAGTTTCCTGCCTGGTGATTTTTCATTCCTCCTAGGCCTGTCTAGGTCTGTCAACTGTCTCTAAAGCTTCTACAGCAATGCCTGTCACGTGGTCAGAACTTGGATTTGTAGGGCACAAGTTCAGCTGATATAACAAAGAGTCCCAAATTAATTGTGGCTTAAACAAGATAGCATTATTTCTCCCTCACCTCATAGTCCAGGCAGAAGTAACCAGAGCTGATATGGCAGCCCTAGTTGAGGGGTCAGAGATATAGTTTCCTTCTATCTTGTTGCCCTCCCAACCCTAGGCTGTTGCCCTTTCCTTCATGGACCAAAATGGCCAACAACATCTATTTTTCGAAATCACAGCTCCTTATACCCTGTTAGTCAAAAACCTAGTTACATGGCCATAAAGCTACAAGTGTGCCTGGTAAATGTATCATTAGAAGAGAGGCTATGTGCCTAGTATTAGTCTTACATAATATTGTGTTACCGTCTAAGAAAAGAGAGTGGATATTGAGGGACAACTACCAGGCACTGCCATGGTGCTCAGTAAACATTGGCTATTGTGATGATGATGATGATGATGATTTGGTTCTCCTCACCCCACCCACCTCCCATTCTCTGAGACCCGCAGGTTCATAAACCGGTTCCGCCAGGCTCAGCCCACAAGCAGAGAGGAACGCCAGACTGCAGGTCCAACCTCAGCTGACTTTTGGTGGCTGCAGCCTGAATCTCCAGATCCTAGCAGTAAACTTGCAACAGGTACTAGCTTCAGCCTCATCCACTGCTGGCCCCAAACCTTTCCTGTTCAATGCTCCCAGCAGCCACTCCTCCTAGCCCTCCTAAATCAATTGGGGCTTCTCAGCAGGAGCCAATAAACCAGAAGGAAGACTCAACACAGAAGTCCCAACTCTTGCCAAGGTGACCAGTGCATCACAGGCTAAGGCTTTGGTCCCCCTTCAGGAAATAAAGCAGGTGACATCCCCATCCACTCCTTCCCCTATATACCTGAACTGACAGCATCAGCCCTGGGATAGAATTAGGGTCAATCCCCAATTCAAGGAAGCTTAACCAACCAACCAAACAAGCAAACAAACAAAAAAAGATTTGTTGGCTACCACAATAAGAAAATTCCCGAAGTAGATGTTTTCAGGCTTGGCTGGATCCGGATGTTTAAACACTTGGGGGGAACTTGACTACCTTGGCTCTGTTCTTTGTTGGGCTCAGTCTCAGGCAAGATTTCCCCCCAAAGTAGCTAAATGGCTCCAGCAGCTCTAGGCTTCTAACTTATTTAATCCACAGGAAAGAGGAGTCTTTTCCAATAGCTGCATCCGTAGCCCCAGGGCTTACTCTCATTCACTCAAAATCAACATGAACCAGAGGGCAGATTGTTGTGATTAGCCAGGCCTAGTCAGGAAGGTAGGGTCCACCCTTCTACAAAAATGCCTGCATCGAGGAGTGTGGATCCATAGAGGAAAACTGGGTCACTTTTCCCTGAGGAGAAGGAGCAGATTCTAAGCCAGCATGTGCGGGTACCAGGTGGAGTGCAGATATGTACTCCAGGCCACCTGTCTGGAGCCCTTTTCCGAACAGCATTTGGAATGGGAGCTGGCCTCTGACCCTCTCACCTCACAGAGCCTTAGCACATGGAACTCATCCCTACTGGACCTGGAGATGCTGAGCCTGCAAAGCAGAGCTGCCAGGCTGCTGAAACACAGGTACTTTCCCTGCCCCTATCATCCTCCCCACTCCTACAGTTCCAGGCCTGGCCCACTGCCCCTGAGACCCCTGTTGCCTCACTTCTGCCTTCTTCCTACAGCAAAGCCTCTGTCTCCTCCTCCTCCCGAAGCCTCAACAATGCCAACAATTCCTCATTCCCCATCAAATCTGATGACCTTTCTCCCTCCTCCAAGACCTTCACCCCTGACTCCAGCAAGGGTTCTGACTCCAAGGCACATGGTGAGTTCTGGAGAGCAAAGATTGAGGGCAGTTGGTGTGAATTCCAGCTCTGCTACCGACCAGTTATGTGACCTTGGGCCTCTATGGGCCTTTCTTCTTTTCCCAACTTTAAAACAAGGATAATAATAGTACACCTCTGCTATGGGTGTTGTGAAAATTTAATGAGTTGGTGAATACATGGAGCACTTAGCACTACTTTGTTAATAAGTAGCTATCATTAGGATGACAGGTTCTCTCTCTGTATCCTATCTGCCTCTCTGAACACAGAGGTCCAAAGTCAGAATGCTTTTTGCAAATTTTGCACCATACCCAATTTGACAGCAAAATCTGACCTTAACAATAAAAAGGAAATTATCTATCTATCTATATCTCATTTAGGGTGACTTCATACTTTTTGCCGTGGATATATTACATTGAACCATTGAAATTTTTGCCTTTGTAAGTAAGCAATGGTTAAATATTGTCAATTGCATATTGTTCAACTGAATACCAATGGGTCTGAGTCAGGTGCACTGCACCAGACCCCTGCCTACATTCTTCATACCATGCAACTTTGCTAAAACATGCAAACTGTTGAACTCTCAAATTTCTGCTCCCAAGATTTCAGAGATGAGATTAAGGGCCTGGGTTACTGTGACTGCCATTATTATTGCTGCTTTTACTCAGTGCCCAGGTCCTGGGGTGCAGTGGAGCACAGGACAGGGGCTCTGTGTCTCGTGGGGCTCCTGTGAGTGGCAGCCGGCTAGCACACGTAAACAGAGGGCCATGCATGCTGTGGGATCCAGCCAAAACGCCTGTCTGATTCTTCCCTCCACCTAAGTATCACCTTTGATTTACTTTTTCTTTCTGAGCCTCAGTTTTCTCATCTGTAAAATGAGGATAAAACTAGTACCTACTTCATGAGTTTTTTTGCAGATTTAATTTATTCATTTATCTAACAAGCATTAAATTCCTATTGTGTGTGAGGTCCCGTGAACAGGATTAGAGATTCCACAGGGAACCAACCATGCACAGTGTAATCTTCAGGGTTCTCACAGCATAGTTAGTGTAGCACAGAGAGTAGCTACATTATCTCACAAACAAATGTGAAATGTAAGCAGAAATGGGGGCCATGCGGGAGAGGGTTGTGATTTTGGGGTGTCAGAGAAGACCTTCCGAGAAAGAGATGCTGTCTGAATGGAGACCTGAAGGGTGGCGGTGACGGGAGCCCCCCAGCGTGTACAGAGAACCTGAGGTGGAAGGGAACATGGTACAGACAATGAGCTAGAAAAGGCAAGAACCAGAGGTGAGAGTCATGTGGGATAAGGACGGAGAGATTGGCAGGGGCCAGATTATCTTGGGCCAAGCAGGCTTAGGGAGGCAATCGGTCATTATCTTAGTGCTGGGGAGCCATGGGAGGGTCTGAGTAGGGAGGATACATGATATTCCTTGAGTGTTGACAAACTGCCCCGGGCTGCTATCAATAATACCCAGTGAGAGATGCTGGTATTTGACTTGGGCCAGAGCCTGAAGAGCAAATTAGAGAGATGTGGCCGGGTTTGGAAGTAGATTCACAGGATTCACCCCACACATCTTTTGGGGGGATATAGAGGGGAAGGGAGAAGACAGAAGTCTGAGACCACGCCTCTCCCTCTGTGTGCAGCATCATTTGGTAGGGCTTCTGAGAGACAGTGGTAGCCCTGCTGATCATCACTATTGAAATGATGCTCTGGGTGATGGGAAAAATGTCATTTTGCCCCACTAGACTGAGGATAGCCTGTGGCTCTGCTGTGAGTCTCTGTTGTATTGAGCCAGAACAGTGCCTGGCTCAATAGTAGGAGCTCCATAAACACTTGTTAATGAAGGAAGAATTGAATGACAGGTCAAGAAGTCCGTGAGTCCTCTCTCTGACCTTGCCCCTTCCCCACTTCCCACTCTAGAGAGGAGTTGGGACATTATCTGAAGGGCCTGTCTAATAACCTTCTGGTACAGTCGAAGGGTATGTGTGTAGGCTGTCATCAAGTTCCTATCTTACCCTCTGCTCTACTTACCCTCTTCGCTCTACTTACCCCCTCGTTCCTTATCGCCTTGGCTCCTATCTTACCCTCTTCCCTCTACTTACCCCACAGCAACTCCTGCACCAGCCCCCGTCCCTGCTCCAGCCCTGGTCTCCTCCCAGGCATCCCTGCAACCAGAGAATGACATTCTGTACCAGTGGCGGCAGCGGCGGAAGCTTGAACAGGCTCAAGGAGGTCAGGGTGATGGAACCTGGGTACTGCCAGGGACCTCTGCCATCACCACTCCGGTGAGATGGGGAAGGGAGGCACCTAAGGGGCTGATGGGGATCCTAAGGGAAGTTGGAGGAAGGGAAAGCCTGAGTGGGACTGAGGACACTCTGTGCATTCTCTCTTTTAGGTCCCTGTCTCCACCTGTCTGCAGACTTCATCTGCCCCTGTGGAGACCCTTGGTTCTCTGGGAACACAGTCTAACTGCATCCCACTTTGGGGCAGTGTGGCCCGGCCTCGGCCCCCCTGTGAAGCCTTCTATGTGGAGAGGCCTCCTGTCGCCCCAGGGTTCTCTCCACACATCTTTTGGGGCCCCAGCCCCGATGGGTTTTTCTGGGCACCAAAGACTGGTCCATGGGTATCTTTCGGGGGCTTGCCCTGGACCTCTACTCCTATGCCCCTTACCACCCCCCAGGGCCTGCCCAACCCTGAGCCATACAACCCCGCCCAGCCCAAGCACCGGGGTCCCAAGCCTCGGAGGGGTAGAACCCCTTGCCAGGAATCTACCAGGCAGGTCATAGTGGCTGACCAGGGGCCTGGCCCGCAGCTCAGAGGCCCTCTTGGTCAGGTAGTAGCCGCTAGGCTATTCCCGGAAAGCCTGGAGGACACACACTCTTCCCTCAAGGGCCTGCCTCCATCGCTAGCTGAATCTCCGAAAATCAAAACCACACATTCTCAAACCAAGGTTAAACCCCCTCTATCTGATTCACGGTTTCCACAGGCGGAGATACCGCCAGATCTGTCTAAGGCTGAGTTTCTAAATGCCAAGGTCATGCCCTCTGCAGGGGGGTCGGTGTTTTGCAAGGAAGTCAGGCAGGCTCAGCCCAAGTTCCCGCCCCCTTCAGTTGAGAAGGCTTCCACAAGTGTCAAGTCCCCGCCCACTCTGTTCAAGGCGGGGTCTCTAGAAGCTTTTGTCACTTCTTTGCCTGCTGCTGACCACGCCCCACCAGAGGACATACTCTCCCAGGCCGCTAGGCTTCTGCAGGCTGCTGAAGGTGAGCCTGTGTACAAGGCTGCTAGGATCTGGATGGATCTAGGATCTGGGATCTGTCCAGCACGTTATGGGTACAGTCCCCTGGAGCTCGCTCTTTTTTTCCCCCAGACTCCGACAGTAGCGAGTTCCAGGAGGACTCTGTACTGCAGGTGCTAAGGGTTCAGAGGGCAGAGCTGCAGCGGCAAAAAAGGTGACCATCTCCAGGATTTATGACACTGAAACCCCAAATCTTCTGAGACCCCTACAGAGTGCCCACCTCTCTTGAACCCCTTTCCCAGAACTGTTCACAGTCCCAGATCCCAATCCTGAGCATGTACCTCAGTTCTACTACCTGTTTTTTTTTTCCCAGGGAAGTGGACGCTCAATTATCCCTCTTGCTGGACCACAGTGAAGACCCAGGGTCTTGGTCTCCTCCAGCTGGGTCACCACCGCCCCTCCTCAGGTCCCCAAGGATGCTGCTGAGGAAGGAAGAAGCCTCACTTGAGACCTGAAGATTTTGAATTGTACAAATTCTGTTTTTCCCAATGAAATTATTTTTTCCAGTTTACTGGTTGTGTCTAAGAAAAGAGTTCTAGAAAGGCTGAGTCATGCTATTTTATGGAAATGGCTCCCCCTGCCTCCTACCTCTGTCCTGTCCTGCCCCACCCCCTCCCTGGTTTCAGACCTGTGATACAGAATCTTTTCTGGGTTCAGTGCCTGAGAGGGCAAGCAGGGGAGGGATTCCAGGCAACACTTCAGGGAAGCCTGGGACTCACCTTAACTCAGGAGTGGATCCTCCTGTCTCACATGAGATAGAAGGAACTGCCCTCCGGGCCTGAAACGAATGGGGTTATCAGAGTACTGGGCAATGGTTAGTCCTCAGTCCACATCCTGCTTGAGCCTACAGCAGCATTTGGTTTATTGAGTCCTCCCTCCTTGAAGCATTCCCTTCCCCTGTTTCTAGCATCACCAGTCTGTCACTTTAGTGCACCCCAGGGCTCTTGCCTTGACTTCTCTATCTACATTCATTCCCAGGTGCCGTTGTAGCTTTAATGGATAATCCTACTGTCCTGATAGTCCCCAAATTTCTGTCTTCAGCCTGGACCTTGCCACAAAACTCAGGCTCCTATGTCCTGCTACCTGCTCACCATCCTCATTCAGGGGTCTACGAGATGTCAGACTGCACAGGTCTTAAACTGAGCTCCCAATCTTCCTCCTAAACCTGTTCCTCCCAAGCTTTCCTCGGTGTCCTTCTTCTTCCTGTTTGGTCCAAAAGCCTCATGGTTGTCCTTGACTCCTCTCTTTTCCTCACACCCACAGTCAGTTGACCAGGAAGTCCTGTCATCTCTATCTTTAAAATCTACCCAGAATATGGGTAGGGTGGGAGGAGAAAATACAGACAAGTGTAATGCAAGAACAATAAAGTAAAAAAAAAAAATCTACCCAGAATTTAACCCTTTCTTCCCCTTCCACAGCCCTCACCCTAGTCTAGGCGATCATCACCTGTCTAAACTATTAAAAGCTATTGTTCTGTCAACAAGTTCTTTGAAATATTTCCCATCAAAAAGTAGAATCTAGGTTTCTTTTCCTTGAAACTGGATAGAACTTTGACTACTATTAACAGAAAGCAGAGGAAATGATACTGCTTTAAAGTTCTAAACTGTATTAGAAAAGATGATACAATTTCTACCTAGTTTCCTTTTTGACATCTATTTATTTAAAATATGGAATATATTTCTGTAAAAAGTAGCTTCTGTTTGTCACAGACGTGGTAAATACTTGTTTTCAGCCTTTTTGAACAAACCATTCATTTAAACAAACGAGCCCTGGCTGGTGTGGCTCAGTGGATTGAGCACGGGCCTGCGAACCAAAGGGTCGCCAGTTCGATTCCCAGTCAGGGTATATGCCTGGGTTGTGAGCCAGGTCCCCTATTGTGGGCACATGAGCGGCAACCACACATTGATGTTTCTCTCCCTCTCTTTCTCCTTCCCTTCCCCTCTCTAAAAATAAATAAAATCTTTTAAAAAATCAAACCAACAAGAAGGAAATGTTTATAGTAGAAGAACCTGATCTAGCTGGAGGGTGAGTAGGGCCTAGAAGGATTCCTGAGAAAGGTACATTTAAACTGAGACAGGTAAGAATTAACTAGTTGACACAGGTCCACTTCAAATACTGTTGCTGGCATACAAACCACCCCTAAAACTTAGTGGCATAAAACAATCTGGCACCAGGGCTCAGATGATCAGCTGGAACTATTGACTCTGGTACATGATTTCCTTGTGGCTTGGGCTTCCTCAAAACACTACCTCAGCAAAGTCACGTTTCTTACATGATGCCTCAACAAGTCTAGAGCTGGTTGTTCCAGTGGACAAGGAGGAGGCTGCATTGCCTCTTACTCCCTCGCCTTGGAAGTCACATAGTGTCCATTCCACCGTTCTTTTCTTTTTTTTTAAGATTTTATTTATTTTTATAGAGGGGAAAGAAGGAGAGAAACACCAATGTGTGGTTGCCTCTCACACGCCCCCTCCTAGGGACCTAGCCCGCCACCCAGGCATGTGCTCTAGACTAGGAATCGAACTGGCAACCCTTTGGTTCACAGGCTGGCACTCAATCCACTGAGTTACCGCAGCTAGGGCCCACTATTCTTTATTAGTTGAATTCTGCCTAGATTCAAAGGGGAGGGGATGTATAATCTACTTTTTTATGAGAGAAGTGTCAAAGAATTTGCAGCCACTACAGATGTTGAAGTGGGGGGAGAGGAATACTCTGGGTAGAGGGAACATCATATAGGAAGTATCTGTGATGGGAGTGAAGTTTGCAAGTTCAATAAATTGAAATAAGTAACTGTAAGTTGACCCCTTCCCCAGCACTTCATTTCCCCAATCCCTGCTTAGTTTGTATCTATAGAATTTATCACATGATCTATATATTTTTTGAAAATTTTAAAAGATTTTATTTATTTATTTATTTATTTATTTTTAAGATTTTATTTTTATTTATTTTTAGAGAGGGGGAAGGGAGGGAGAAAGAAAGGGAGAGAAACAGCAATGTATGGTTGCCTCTCACATGGCCCTCACTGGAGACCTGGCCCGCAACCCAGGCATGTGCCCTGACTGGGAATCGAACTGGGACCTCTTGGTTCCCAGCCCGCGCTCAATCCACTGAGCTACACCAGTCAGGGCAGGTTTTATTTATTTTTTTTAGAGAGAGGGGAAGGGAGAAAGAAAGGGAGAGAAATATCAGTGTGTAGTTGTCTCTCATGTGGACCCAACTGGGGACTTGGCCCGCAACCCAGGCATGTGCTCTGACTGGGAATTGAACCCATGACCCTTTGGTTTGCAGCTTGCACTCAGTCCACTGAGCCGCACCAGCCAGGGCCTAATGTATATTTTAAAATATTTATTTTGTTCATTGTTTTCTCCCATTACCTTTTGAGTTTTATGTAGGCAGGGTATGTTTTCCTGTTTTGGTTACTGATATTGCCACAAATTATGTGGTTGGAGTTTTTGAATGAATGAGTAGATTGATCAAGGATGTACCTTCTGCCTTGGTGGGCAACTCAGTTGGTTAAAATGTTGTTCCAATACTCCAAGGTTGTGAGTCAATCCCCATCAGGGCACATACAAGAGTCAACCAATGAATGCATAAATAAGTGGAACAACAAATCGATGTTTCTCTCCCCTCTTCCTCTCTCTAAAATCAATAAATAAAAAAATAAAATAAAAACAAGGATGTACCTTTTGAGACTAAGAGCCTTGCTGAGGTCATGACCAGTGGGAGTGTCCTCTTGAAAGGGGCGCTGTTAGTGTTTTCTGAACTTGGCTAAGTTCAGCGGCGGGAACTATTGGGGTTGGCTTTATGGGGGGCATGGCTGTGTTGTGGCATTGAAGGCTAAACTTACTCCTAGGAAAAGAGAAGGCTGGAAGCTGGCCTGTAATAAGCAGTAGGGGAGGCAAGGGAAATATCCAGTGGATAGAACTAAGTTGCACAGTGCCTAGGGTTACGTTCCAGGCAAGGCATCTGAGCCAGTGGAAACCGTCCATGGGCGAATGTCCTCACTATTCTGTGGAAAGGGTTGGGGTCAGGACTGACAAGGTGAGGTCAAGAGGAGTGAGACTTTGAAAAGCTGCTTGGAGATGGAGAACAGCCCTGAGCCTATGGGAGTATACAATTATGAGTGTCAGAGGAGTGGTCACTGAGTGGACTAAGGAGTAGGGCCCATTGTTTAGCGTTAAAAGTGTTAGAAGAAAAGTTCAGCCCTGGCTGGCGTGGCTCAGTGGACTGAGCAAAAGGTCCCCAGTTTGATTCCCAGTCAGAGCACATGCCTGGATTACAAGCCACGTCCCCAGTCCGGAACGTTCGATAGGCAACTGATCAACGTATCTCTCACAACGCTGTTTCTCCATCCTTTCCCTTCTCTCTAAAAATAAATAAAAAGAAGCAAGGGGGTGTGTGTGTCAGGGGAATGAAAGCCAATGAAAACAGTTATGGGCGTGGCGTCGCACTGTCAAGCTTATCTTGGCAGGACCTAGCTAGGCCGGGACTCAAGCCAAAGCCAATGAAAAGCCTCTAAGTGAGCTGGACGCCTCATGCAGGGTGGAGCCAATGAGGGCTGTGTGGCGTCGCTACTGTCCCCGCCCTGGTGGGGCGAGCTCCGCAGCCACAGGCAGTGGTTAGGGGCGGAGCCTGCAGCTGCCCGCGCAGCTCAAGCCCTCCCCTTTGTGTCGCCATGGCGGTGGCATCCGCGAGGAGGACGACGACGATCGAGGGGTCTAGCGCGGCCAGCACCTGAGGAGGCCACGCGACCATGGTGGTGAGGGGGCCTATGCGGCCGTCAGTCGGTCCGCGTGGCAGTCTGTCCATGCACGGCCCCACCCCGCGCGCCCCGCCCCTGGCCCCGCCCGAGCCCGAGGCCTGCGCCGCCCCTCACCCCTAGTCGCGGGCCCTCTTGTTCCCCAGCCTGGTCTTGTCCCAAGCCCTTACCCTGCCCCGCCCTCTCAGCGTGCATCTCCTTCCACGCCCCGGATGGAGGTCTGTGGCCGAAGGCTCGGACTTGGGAGGGGCTGGTCCTGGGAAGGACCCGGCATCCCCCAAATGGTAGCGGCAGGTGCCTGCTGAAGCTCCCCGGGTCCCCACCAACCCCCCCATCCCAGAGCCATCTTCATCGTTTCATCCCATCCTCCATCCCTTCCCCGGCCTAGCCTCCTCTTTCTGCTACCACTAGCCCCTTTCTCTAGCCCCACCCCCACTCAGCTCCACCTCAGCCTAACCCTTTTCTTCTCTTACCATTTTCACCCCATCCCAGTCTCTCTCAACCAACCCTCTTCTACTCCCATTAGCCAGAACCTTTACCTCAGCCTTTCCAGCTCTTCCTGTCCTCTTACTCCACCCCAACCCCAAGCCAGCACCGATCCTTGGTTTCTCTCCATCTTGTCTTCATCCTCTCTCCCCTCCATCTCCCTCTTCCACCATGCTGCTCCTGCTCATTCATCCATCTTATTTCTTCATTTGATCACTTAACAAACATCCACTGAGGCCTCTGCAAACCCAGGCTCCAAGCACAAAGAGAGTCAGGTCCCATCCTGCCTTTGGGAGTTTCATGGGTTGGAGGGGAACAGAGCTGAGGGGGAAATGAAAGAGAACTTGGGGTTGCAGGGATATGAAGTAGGGAGAAACTAGAGCCCATCTGGGGAGTCCACATGTAGTAGCTGGTTAATTTATTCATCGGATTTTACCCTGCCCCCGCTGGCAACTGGGCTGACACTTGGCATTGGGACCCAGCAAGGAGTCAGACACAACCCTACCTGTCAGGGGTACCAATTCTGCGCCTCCCTCTGTGCTGGACAATGCTGGGGAGCTGAGGGCTCAGCCACAGGCCCTGATCCCGGGGAGGTCACAGTCCAGTGGGGAAGATGCACTTGTCACCAGACAGTGACATCTCAGAGTGTTCAGGGTTGTAATGGGGCAAGCCCAAGCAGAGTTGTCCAGCCTGGGATGGGGGAACCTCGGGATGGAGGAGTCCAGAAGAGATGACTAATACAACCTGAAGGATCAGGGAGAACTTGGTAGAAGAGGAAACGTGAGAGTTGATGAGGAAGAGTGAACCTAGTGAAAGAATAGGGAAGAGCATTACGTGCAGAGGGAACAGCCTTTTCAAAAGCTTAGAAGGAAATGAGAAAATGGTGCTTTTGTTGGACTCAGAAATTTGAGAACTCTAAGAATGGAGGTAATGGGGAGAGATGAGGGTGGAGAGGTAAACAGGCCAGAGAATTATCTTCGAGACAACAGGGATCCACTGAAGGTCCATGATCTATGGAGAGACAGGTAGGTTTGTGTTGTGTGCAAGTTACACTGTTGCTTGCTGTGAAGACGCTGGCTGGAGGGGAGAGGCTGAGAGCAGGAAGACTGACAAAATGGACGCTGTGATTGCGCAGACATCATTGAGAGGTATGGAGAGGCACAAGTGGAAGATGACTATACTCTCAAGGGCCTACAACAGATTAAACCCAGAGACATGGTACCAGCATGCTCTCTCCCTGCCTCACCTCTTGCCCCTGCTCTTCTACACCCCCCACCCCAGACCACACAGGAAGATGAAGGCCTATCAGGCCTATCCTCAGCCTGGCCTTCACCTCCCCTTGACCTACCCTGCTACTCCATGCTCAAGGCAGTGTATAGAGTGATTCAGCCTCTAGGCCCAGACTGGAAGATAACAATGCTCCTGTTGTTTCTCTGCTCCCATCTCCGGGGTCCTCTGATTCTTTTTTCTGCTCCACAGGCTCGCAGCACTGACAGCCTGGATGGCTCAGGGGAGGGCTCAGTGCAGCCCCTACCCCCTACTGGGGCACCCAGTGCAAAGGGGAAGCCTGGGAAGAGGTGAGAAGTAAGGGAGTGGCTCAACTTACAAGGGAGCCAAGCACAGGAGCCACTAGTGATGTGTCACCTGTCCCCCAGGCTCTCAGCTCCTCGAGGTCCCTTCCCTCGGCTGGCTGACTGTGCCCATTTCCACTATGAGAATGTTGACTTTGGCCACATTCAGGTATGAGGATTTGCCCCCGGGTGGGAAGATGAGATCCCACCCAGCCCTGAAGCAGTGTCAGCTACCCTACCCCTAAGACTGGCCCCTGACACTGGCTGCTCCACCCATCTGAGCAGTCAGTGACAGGAGTTGCAAGACAAAAGGGGAGAGCTGCTCATCATTCATGCATTTTTTTTCTTTATTCATTTAGCCACAACTTTTTGTTAGGTGTATACTCTGTGCCAAGACCCTGTACTCTGATTGAGGCATCACCAGGCTCTGCCTTTAGGGAACACAACCCCATCCCTAGATAGTGCCACCTGGAGAGGTTGGGACTGGAACAAAAGTGAGGCCCTCACCTGGGCCTTTCTTTCCCTCAATAGCTCCTGCTGTCTCCAGAGCGTGAAGGCTCTAGCTTCTCTGGGGAGAATGAGCTGGTGTTTGGGGTGCAAGTGACCTGTCAGGTAAGGCCACCCCTGCTTCTCATCTAGCCCAGTGGACTGGTTGCCATGGTCCTCAGCTTAGTGAAATGGGATCACTGTTCCTTTTTGTCCTTCCTGCTCCCACAGGGCCGTTCCTGGCCAGTTCTCCGTAGTTATGATGACTTCCGCTCCCTGGATGCCCACCTCCACCGGTGCATATTTGACCGGAGATTTTCCTGCCTCCCAGAGCTTCCCCCACCTCCAGAGGGTGCCAAGGCTTCCCAGGTAAACTGCTTGTTATCCCATCCCTGCCTCAATCATGGTGTGTCCTCATCATGGATGTGTGAAACCATTAAGGCACGGGGGATTGATAAACACTTAAACACAAGTATCGTTTGAGTCCCACCAGTCAGAATGGAGAGGCCCTAGGACTGCAGCAAGGTTCTGGAGGCTCCCTTTAGTTTTAAGATCATGGGGAGTTCTGGGGTGTTCCATGGGAGGGTCAATATGGCTAGACCAATGGAAGTACAACGGAGCTTGACATAGCCTGTGTGCAAACTGATATGACAATATTTTAGTACTTAACAGTGGAGTGGCACCCATGCATTGAGACTGAATTTCTGTCCTGCCTAGAGGCAAGCTAAGGCAGTATAGAAGGGCAGTGGGCTCTCTTGGGGTCTCCTCATAAGAGCTCACCCTGACAATCTAATTACAGATGCTGGTGCCGCTGCTGCTGCAATACTTGGAGACCCTGTCGGGACTGGTGGACAGTAACCTCAACTGTGGGCCTGTGCTCACCTGGATGGAGGTGGGCCCGGGCAGTAGGACTTGGACTTGGGTGTGAGTGAGGGATGTCGGAGGACCAAGAACCAGCCTGGGAGTGTGTATGGGCACAAAGAGGAAATGAGCCAGACAGGAGGAGTTCCTGGCATTTCAGGCTCTGTTTGGGTTAATGCCTGTGAGAGAGAACAAGTGCCCGCCTGTATGTGTATGTGTGTTTTAGCAGGTGTTTGGCTGTGGGGATGTGAGAATTTCAAGGTATATCCGTTAGAAATAGGTTTGGCCTGGCTAAGAGTGACTAAAAGAATGGCTTTTTAGTTTTGTTTTTATTTTATTTTAATTTTTTAAAAGATTTTATTTATTCTTTTAAAATATATTTTATTAATTATTCTATTACAGTTGTCCCATTTTCCTCCCTTGCATACCCCCTCCCGCCCGCATTCCTCCCCTTTAGTTCATGTCCATGGGTTGTATATATACGTTCTTTGGCTATTTGTTTATTTATTTTTTTAGATTTTATTTATTTTTAGACAGAAGGGAAGGGAGGGAGAAAGAGAGGGAGAGAAACATCAGTGTGTGGTTGCCTTTCATGCGTCCCCTACTGGGGTCCTGCCTTGCAACCTAGGCATGTGTCCTGACTGGGAATCAAACTGGCGACCCTTTGGGTCTCAGGCCGATACTCAGTCTACTGAGCCACACCAGCCAGGGTAATTTTTTATTTTTATTTATTTGTGTATTTGATCTTGAACCTCATTTTTAAAAATTATATTTTACTGCCCGGCTGGTGTAGCTCAGTGGATTGAGCGCGAGCTGGGAACCAGAGGGTCCCGGTTCGATCCCCAGTCGGGGCACATGCCTGGGTTGCGGGCCATGAGAGGCAACCATACATTGCTTTTTCTCTCTCCCTTCTCCTCTCTCTGAAAATAAATAAATAAAATCTTAAAAAAAAAAAAAGATTTAAAAATTATATTTTACTGATTATGCTATTACAGTTGTCCTGATTTTACCCTCTTTGCCCCCTTCCACCTAGCACCCCCCACTCCCTCAGGCAATCCCCCCACCATTGTTCATGTCCATGGATCACGCATATACATTCTTTGGCTTCTCCATTTCCTATACTGTACTTTATATCCCCATAGCTATTCTGTAACTACCTGTTTGTACATCTTAAGCCCCTCACCTCTTCACCCATTCCCCCATGCCTCCTCTCATCTGGTAACCCTCAAAACACTCTTTGTATCCATGTAAAACCAGCAGGTTTTTAGATAGCAGATGTGCAGTGTCTGCTATGGAGGGTGAGGGTACACGAGTGTATCAGGAGGACTTTAGGGCTGGGGAGCCCTGGGACATGTGAGGGGAAGGAAGGGGCCTTGTTTTGGAAGGGGCATGAATTTAGGTGTTTTACCAATAGCTCTGAGTGACTAGATGGGGAACAAGTGGTGGCCTGTACTGGGCGTGGAAGAACCTTCTCTCATGTTTTTATTATTTATTATTTATCTCCTTCCGGGCGCTCCCTGTCACATCCACCCTCCATGTCAGCTGGACAACCATGGCAGGCGACTTCTCCTCAGTGAGGAGGCCTCGCTCAATATCCCTGCGGTGGCTGCTGCCCATGTGGTAAAACGGTACACAGCCCAGGCACCAGATGAGCTGTCCTTTGAGGTGAGGCTGTGGGGAGGGGGCAGACTCCAGCTGTACTCCCCACTTCCTAGCCGCTTCTGACTCTCTCATCTGCCCACTCCCAGGTGGGAGACATTGTCTCCGTGATCGACATGCCACCCACGGAGGATCGAAGCTGGTGGCGGGGCAAGCGAGGCTTCCAGGTGAGCCTGGATTGGAGTAGACAGGTGTGGCTAGGGCCCTGTGGCAGCTAGGGTGGCCCAAGCACTGACCCTGAACCCTCCTCAGGTTGGTTTCTTCCCCAGCGAGTGTGTGGAGCTATTCACAGAGCGGCCCTGTCCAGGACTCAAGGGGGGTAAGTGCCAGGGGCAAAGTAGGGAGGCCTTCCTTCATTGTTGGTCTGCCATCCATCCTTTCCGCCTATGGTTCACCCCACAGATGCAGATGGTCCCCTGTGTGGTGTCCCAGCTTCCCAGGGTGTCTCCTCTCTGACCTCAGGTAATGAACACAAGAGGTCAGGCTCCTGCCCTCCTCCCACCAGACGGATAACTGTACTGACCCTGTGTGGCCTGCTTTTCCCCCTGCAGCTGTACCCCGGCCACGTGGGAAGCTGGCTGGCCTCTTGCGCACTTTCATGCGTTCCCGCCCTTCTCGACAGCGCCTGAGACAGAGAGGTATCCTTCGGCAGAGGGTGTTTGGCTGTGACCTTGGAGAGCACCTCAGCAATTCAGGCCAAGACGGTGAGGTCCCGGGCCCACCTGCCTAGGCCACTGCTCCCACTCAGGACTCAAGCTGTCCAGCCCTGACCCCACTGCTTTCTCCCAGTGCCCCAGGTGCTTCGCTGCTGCTCTGAGTTTATTGAGGCCCACGGGGTGGTGGATGGAATCTACCGGCTCTCAGGCGTGTCATCCAATATCCAGAGGCTACGGTGAGGGCCCTCTACCCATCCCTTTCCTCCACAGACTTTTACTGAACATCATCCCTAGTCTAGGCCCTGTGCCATGTGCCAAGTTGGGAAGATCTTGGGAGCTAGGAGGGCATAAATTGAGGTTGGATCAGGGCTAGAGGCAGGGTGGGCTTCTTTGAGGAAGTGACACCCATGCCAAGGCCTAAGAAGTGAGAATAGAATGAGTGTTGGAAGTAGAGGGATCAATTTCACTGAGTACCTGCCACATGCCGAACAAGAACCTACTCTGACAACCTGACCGCAGTGGGGATGCAGTGGTTAATGAGACAACCAGAGACTCCCACCTTCACGAGGCTCACGTGCTGGAGGCAGACAAAGAAATGAGAGAGTTTACTAGTAGGTGACAAATGCTATGGTGAACAAGCGATTTGAGGATGAGGCGGATCATAATAAATCTGGGAGGGGTATTGCAGTTTTAAGTAGGGTGGGGCAAGAAGGCCTCCTGGGGAAGAGCTCCTTCTGTAGGATGGGAGGGAGTGAGCAAGCAGTGGGGATATCCGGGAAAAACATTCCTGGTGGAGAGAACAGCCAATCCAGAGGGCAAGTAGCAGGAGATGATGTCTGAGATGTAATTAGGGGCAGAGCGTGCAAGGCCTTTTTGACAACTGTTAGGATTTCGGCTTTCACAGGGGAGGGTCCTGAAGTGAGGAGAGACAGCACAACAGTCTTGAGAGGTGGGAAGGAGTGAGGCACAAGTGCTGAGGCTGACAGGAGGCCACGAAGTGAAGAGCGTGGAGCCTGGGGGTGTGAGAGATGTGGCATGAGTTCCTGCGCATTGAACTTTTACCCTCAAGCAGTGGGACACCACTAGACAGCTGTGAGCAGGGCTGCTGGGATTTCAGCCACATTTTTCATTGACCTCTTGAAGAACAACTTGGTCACGCTCTGGAATCAGATAGCTTTGGGTAGCTACAGGCAGGGGCGCCTTCCGCTTGAGCCTCAGTGTGCTCCTCTGTAAAATGGGGCACCTCTGTCCTTGGCACACAGGGTTATTACAGATGAAGTAATTCTCTGCCTTTGAAGGCAGGAAGAGGGCTGCATCCATCTGTGGACAGTGGGAGGGAGGGTGCAGCCAGGTGAGCCAGCTGTGACCCGAGTCTTTCTCCTCTTTGACCTGGTGCTCTCAGGCATGAGTTTGACAGTGAGAGGATCCCTGAACTGTCTGGCCCCACCTTCCTTCAGGACATCCACAGTGTGTCCTCCCTCTGCAAGCTCTACTTCCGAGAGCTGCCCAACCCCCTACTCACATATCAGCTCTATGGGAAGTTCAGCGTGAGTAAAGGAACTGGTGAGGTTGGAGGGTGTTGGGATGCATGGGGGCCAGCCCGCATCATGCCTGTGCACAATCTCAGGAGGCCATGTCAGTGCCCGGGGAGGAGGAACGCCTGGTGCGTGTCCACGATGTCATCCAGCAGCTGCCCCCCCCACACTACAGGTAAGCCAGGAGGGATAGGAAAGGGCTGTGGTGGGCTCACAGGGAGTTGATGCTCAGGTGTGGTGTCCCCTTCCATACCCACCCCCAGGACTCTGGAATACCTGCTGAGGCACTTGGCCCGCATGGCAAGACACAGTGCCAACACCAGCATGCATGCCCGCAACCTGGCCATTGTCTGGGCCCCCAACCTGCTACGGTAAGCTGCAACTCACCAGACTGTTGCCCGCAGCTCCCTCCATGGGCCTCAGCCCCAAATCTCCCCCTACACCTATGCTAGGAACTCACCCAACTTTTGTTCTCTTGTACATTTCATTCAACATGTATTTGTTAATTATCTCCAGTGTGCCAGCCCCTGTTCTCAGCACTGGGAACAGAACAGTGAGCAAGAGCCTGTGCTCCTGGGCTCACATTCTCATGGGGTAGATGGACAATGAACTAGCAACAAGGAAATACACAGTGTGGTCTGATGGTAGTGAGTGGCAAGGAGAAAGATTACAAAGCAGGGAAGGGGCATGCACAGGATCATGGCACTTTGGTTTGTTTAGAGTGGCAGAGAAAGCTTCAGTAAGAAGTCTTCTATAGCCAGTAGCAGGGTAAGCCCCAAAGGATTTTATGGTAACTGAGACAGGCAAACTATCTGTCCTAAATAAAATAGGTGGTACATAAGATGGTGGGTATAAGGACTACAGGGAAAAAGAAGCAAAGACAGACCTGGAATGCAGAAAAGTTTACAATTTTAAAGAAGGTGGATGGGGAAGATTCCACTGAGGAAGGTAACGTTTGAGTCAAGATCTGTAAAAGGTCACTTCTGGCCAAGATGGAGGCATAGGTAGATACGCTGTGCCTCCTTGCACAACCAAAAGAGGAAAACAACAATTTCAAAAACAAAAACAGCCAGATCTGACAGAAAATTGAACTGAGTGGGAGTCCGACAACCAAGGAGTTAAAGAAGACACGTTCATCCAGACCGGTAAGTGGGGCGGGGCCGGGCCGAGAGCTCACGGCGAGACGGCTGTTTGTGGAGCGGTACCAGCAATGCTGCAGCTGCCCGGAGAGATTCGAGGCAGGCATGCTTGGCCAAAATGCAGCCGGTGCACTCAGCGAAACCTGCAGATGGCCGACCCGGACACAGCAGGGCCGAGACTGGTGGACTGGGCAGCCCCTCATTCGCGTGCTGATAAACCGGGAGAAAAAGCTGGGGAGCAGAGCAGACCCCGCAACCGACCATCAAGGGGAAATAAAACCTCAAACCACCGATTGAAAACACCTGTGAAGGTTGAGGCGGCAGTAGGAGGAACTCCTGGCCTCACAGGAGAGTTCATTGGAGAGACCCACAGGGACTTGGAACTACGAAAGCCCGCCCACCTACCCTGGAGCCAGCACAGAAGGACCCAACTTGCTTGTGGGTAGCCGGGGAAATGCAGAAAGTGGAGAAAGAGCCTTTGTTCTCTCAGGCCCCGCCCCCACAGGCATTGTCACAACACAACAACGAGGGTTACCCCACCCTGGTGAACGCCTAAGGCTCTGCCCCTTAAAGTAACAGGTGTGCCGAGAAAAAAAAAATGGCCAAAATGAAAGAACAGATCAAAGCTCCAGAAAAAAATACAATTAAGAGATGAAAAGATAGCCAGCCTATCAGATGCACAGTTCAAAATACTGGTAATCAGGATGCTCATGGGATTGGTTGAATTTGGTTGCAAATTAGTTGAATGAATGAAGGATATGCTAAAGGAAATGAGGGGAAATGTGCAGGGAACCAATAGTGATGGGAAGGAAGCTGGGACTCAAATCAATGGTGTGGACCAGAAGAAAGAAAAAAACATCCAACCAGAAAAGAATGAAGAAACAAGAATTCAAAAACATGAGGAGAGGCTTAGGCACCTCCAGGACATCTTTAAACATCCCAACATCTGAGTCATAGGGGTGCCAGAAGGAGAAGAGGAAGACCAAGGGGTTAAAAACTTATTTGAACAAATAATGAAGGAGAACTTCTCCAAGCTGGTGAAGGAAATAGACTTCCAGGAAGTCCAGGAAGCTCAGAGAGTCCCAAAGAAGTTGGACTCAAAGAGGAACACACCAAGGCACATCATAATGACATTACCCAAGATTAAAAATAAGGAGAGAATCTTAGAAGCAGCAAGAGAAAAGGAGACAGTTACCTACAAAGGAATTCCCATAAGACTGTCAGCTGATTTCTCAAAAGGGACCTTTCAGGCAAGAAGGGGCTGGAGAGAAGTATACCAAGTCATGAAAGGCAAGGACCTACATCCAAGAATACGCTATCCAACAAAGCTTTCATTTAGAAAGGAAGGGCAGATAAAGTGCTTCTCAGATAAGGTCAAGTTCAAGGAGTTCATCATCACCCAGCCTTTATTATATGAAATGTTAAAGGGATTTATATAAGGCATGGAGGGGTATCAACAGGGGAGTGGGAGGGGGAGAGAGGAGGAAAAAGTACAGAGAATAAGTAGCATAAGCGGTGGGTAGAAAACAGACAGGGGGAGGTTAAGAATAGTATAGGAAGTGTAGAAGCCAAAGAACTTATGTGTATGACCCATGGACAAAAACTAAAGGGCGAGGAGTGGGGGTGGTGTGGGGAGGAGGGGAATAAAGGGAGGAAAATGGGACAACTATAATAGCATAATCAATAAAATATATTTAAAAAAAAAAGATCTGTAAAAGGTGAGAGAGGGAGCCATGTGGATGTCCGGGGAGTAACAAACCAGGCAGGAGGAACGGTAAGTGCAAAGGTCCTGGGGCTGAGTCAGGAGGGGCAGTAGGAGGGCCACTGTGCTGGAGCTGAGTGAGTGAATAAGGGCATGAAGGGGAGGAGATGATGAGGTGTCAGGTGGTGAGGGACCAGATAGGAGAGGAGTGACTTATGGGTTGTGGGTTGTGTAAAGACTTTACCAGGAGTTAGTTGCAGTCAGGAGAGGACTCTGTGCCCAGAGGGCCCTGACATGACTTGGGTGTTCACAGCTTCCTCCAGCTGTGAGTGGGAAACAGACTGTGGAGGTGGGGTGGGAGCAGGAGACCAGGAAGGAAGTAGCTGTGAGGCTCCAGAGGGAGAGGATGGAGGCTGGGCCAGGGTGAAGCAGTAGAGAAGAGTTTAGATTCTGGATAGATTTTGTGGGTGGAACCTGCAAGGTTTTGGGTCAAATTGGATACGGGTGTGATGGAAAGAGAAGTCAAAGACAGTTCCAAGGTGTCTGGCCTGAACGACTTAAATGACTGCACTGACTGAGATGGGGAAGGTGGTGAGGGAGCATGTTTGGGGAAAGGTTGAGAGCCCGGTGATAGATGTGATTAGTTGCATGAAGTCAGAGGTGTTGAATGACAGTTACTGCTTCCATCGGCTCCCCACTTAACCTCGCTGGAACCTCCCCCAGCTGTGGCTCAAGGCACCTGGTTTCCCTCTCCCTCTTTCCATTCAGGTCCATGGAGCTAGAGTCAGTGGGGCTGGGTGGGGCAGCAGCCTTCCGGGAGGTACGGGTGCAGTCGGTGGTGGTGGAATTCCTACTCACCCACGTGGATGTCTTGTTCAGTGACACCTTCACCTCTGCTGGCCTCGACACTGCAGGTATGCTTGTCCCATCTCCTGATGTCCTGGCTACTGCCTCCTCATTGTCACGGCTGCAGTGTGGGAGGGCAGGTGGGCTCCCAGCCCTGTTTCTACCCACTGGAGCTGGACCTCCCTCCTGGCTCCTTGAGGACCCCGCCCCGGCCTCTCCCACCCCTCCCCACCCTTCTCATTTCAGCTCCTACGCTCAGGATCCCCACTTCTTGGCCCGGACATCGTTCTTCCTTCACCCTTTGTAGCTCCTGGGGGCTTTTGGGGCCAGGGGTCCACCTGGGAGGAGGTGGGAGGTCCCCAGACTTGACCCTGCCCAGGCCCTACCCAGACTCCCCACCCTGCCCCGGACCCCAGCCCAATCAGGATTCAGCACATCGGAGGGCCCTCTGGCCCGAGGTAACTGAAGCCAGAGCCACTGCCCTCGCTGGCTGCTGGGAGCTGCCTCATCAGCTGGTTCTGCCTCATTCCTGCTCACCTGCCTGCTGCCCACCCATTCCTGCCTGAGACTCTCTGGTCCCCTGCCTTGCCAGCCCGGGGGAGGGGGGTACGCTTTGGGGCCGGGGCTTGGGCTGTAGCGCTTGGCTTTGCCTGTGTCCTTGAAAGGCCCCTGGGCTGATAGCTGCCCACTTTCCCAACTCCCCAGGCCGCTGCCTTCTCCCCAGGCCCAAGTCCCTCGCGGGCAGTGGCCCCTCCACTCGCCTGCTGACTCTGGAGGAAGCTCAGGCTCGCACCCAGGGCCGACTGGGGACACCCACTGAATCCACAGCTCCCAAGGCCTCAGCCTCACCTGTGGAAAGGTGAGTGGGATGCCGAGGAGAGGAGGGTCTAGCCTGGAGGCCTCAGCTCCTCACACTGCCTCCTGTGTCTTACCCAAACCCCAGGAGGAAAGAGGAGAGAGGCGAGAAACAGAGGAAGCCAGGGGGTAGCAGCTGGAAGACCTTCTTTGCACTGGGCCGGGGCCCCAGCATCCCCCGAAAGAAGCCTCTTCCCTGGCTGGGGGGCATGCGTGCTCCACCACAGCCTTCAGGTCAGAGGTCGAGCAGTGGGCATGGTGGTGGGGGAGGCACTCTGAAGTGCCCCTGTGACCCTTCTACCTCTCCTTGTAGGTAGCCGACCTGACACAGTCACACTGAGATCTGCCAAGAGCGAGGAGTCTCTATCATCGCAGGCCAGCGGGGCTGGTGAGCTCAGGGTGGCCTGGCCCGTGCCAGGGTCGAGCTGGGAGGAGCCGGGGCCCAGAGTTGGCCTTCATATGCTGTACTTCAAATTTGGGTGTCTTGGGGTGTTATTAGTTTTTAATTTGGACACCGGATATAATAAGTTGGATAAAGCATCACCCTTGGTTCATGCCACACTGTGATCATTGGTCCATACAGGGTCCTTTCACATTCTTATTCATTTCTTTTGAAAAAATTTACTTAATATAATGAACATCCCTGAGCCCACTGGCCAGAACTGAAGGAGCCCCACAGCCTTACCTGCAAGCCCCTTCCCTCTCCTACCTGCTGGCATCACCAGAGGCATCCTCTGGGTTTGATGGTCATCATCCTCTTGTTTTTAAGGTTTTTATCATGTACAGGGGTATACATAAACTTACTGTGCAGTTTTAGTCATTTTAAAACTTCAGTTAAAGGTAGTATAAGAAAGGGGGTATCGTGCTGTGTGTGGAATTTGCCCGTCATTCACAACTGCATTACAGACAACCGTCGTGTTGCCAGGCGCAGCCCAGGCTCGCTTCTGTCTGCTGACCTTCAGTGTTCCATGTGGCCATCCCATCTGGGGTTGCTTGTTCTTCCTCCTCCCGATGGATCCGGGGGCTCTTATGAGCGCTCCCTGCTATGCCCGCACTCCTGAGAGGGCTCTATGTGCACCCAGAAGTGGAGGTGCATACTCTAGGGCATACATATGTTCAACTGAACAAGAAAAGGCCCGGCTGTTTTCCAAAATTGGTCGTTCCAGCCTACTCCCAGCAGCTTGTTTGAGATCCTGTTGGTCATGTTCACAACCTGGCAGGCTGTCAGACTTCATTCTGGCCTTTGGGTCTGGAATGGTTCTCCTCAGGGACTTGCCATTCACTTCCTTTGTCACCATGAGTCTAAACAGCTAGCTCTCCCCGGGTTCACAGCCATTGGGGCCCTATCCAGGGAAGAGCCTCTGCATGTTATTTCCCCAGACTCCTGGTTGTGTGCCCTATTCTCACTGATGTATGGGTACGTAAAGTTCTGAGCACTGACCCCTAACTTTCCCCCACCTACCACCCTCTCAGGCCTCCAGAGGCTGCACAGGCTACGGCGACCCCACTCCAGCAGTGATGCTTTCCCTGTGGGCCCCGCACCCGCTGGTTCCTGCGAGAGCCTGTCCTCGTCCTCCTCCTCTGAGTCTTCCTCATCCTCTGACTCCTCCGAGTCCTCCGAGTCCTCAGCAGCTGGGCTGGGGGCGCTCTCTGGTTCCCCCTCTCACCGAAACTCGGCCTGGCTAGATGATGGTGACGATCTGGACTTCAGCCCACCCCGCTGCCTGGAGGGGCTCCGGGGGCTCGACTTTGATCCCCTTACCTTTCGCTGCAGCAGTCCTACTCCAGGGGACCCTGCACCTCCTGCCAGCCCAGCTCCCCCAGCCTCTGCTTCTGCCTTCCCTCCCAGGGCAACCCCCCAGGCCTTCTCACCCCGTGGGCCCACCAGCTCTGCCTCACCCACTGCCCTGGACATCTCAGAACCCCTGGCTGTATCAGTGCCACCTGCTGTCCTGGAGCTGTTGGAGGCTGGGGGAACACCTGCCTCAGTCACCCCAACACCGGCACTCAGCCCCAACCTAGGCCTGCACCCCCATCTCATCTCCCTGCTGCCTCACGGAGCCAAAGCCCAGCTGAGTGACACCTGCCAACAGGAGATGTGCAGCAAGCTGGCACCACCTGGTCCCCAGGAAGCCCAAGGACAGCATGGTGAGTCCTACTCAGCCCATTAATACCCCCACAGACCCTGAGGCTGCACTCAAGACCCGGCTGACGCCCCTTCCCATTCCTCTCTGTGTAGGGTCTGGCATGGACTTACCGCTGCTGCCCCCACCTCTATCTCTCCTGCGCCCTGGTGGGGCCCCACCTCCACCTCCCAAGAACCCAGCACGCCTCATGGCCCTGGCCCTGGCTGAGCGGGCTCAGCAGGTGGCCCAGAAACAGAACCAACAGGAGCATGGGAGCGCCCCATCTGCTCCCCAATCCCCTTTCTGCCGCCCACTGTCCCTGGACGTGGGTGGTGAGCCTCTGGGGACCTCAGGGAGTGGGCCACCCTCCCACCCCCTAGCCCACCCTGGTGCCTGGGCTCCAGGACCCCAACCGTCCCTACCAAGGCAGAAAAGTGTTGGGAGCCTGGTGAGGAGTCCGCGGCCCATGGGGATCTCAAGGAGGGGATGCAGAGGCCCTGCCCAGGTCAGTGCTCAGCTCAGGGTGGGTGGGGGCTGCGGGGATATGCCACAGACATCAGCCTAGTTCTTGTGTCCTGTCTCCTCACAGGTTCTTTCTTCTGTGAGAACCCCTGGCTGCTTATCAGCTCCCCGGGAGTACCTGCCACCCTTTCTTGGGGTCCCCAAACCAGGCTTGTATCCCCTGGCCTCCACATCCTTCCAGCCCAGCTCCCCAGGCCCAGTATGGAGGAGCTCCCTGGGTCCCCCTGCACCACTTGACAGGGGAGAGAACCTGTACTATGAGATCGAGGCAGGTGAGGGCTCCTCCTACTCTGGCCCCACCCGGTCCTGGAGTCCTTTTCGCTCCATGCCTCCAGATAGGCTCAATGCCTCATATGGCATGCTTGGTCAATCGCCACCCTGCCACAGGTCCCCTGACTTCCTGCTCAGCTACCCACCACGCCCCTCCTGCTTTCCTCATAACCTGGGCCATTCAGCCCCTCAGCACTCTGCCCGGTGCCCCACTCGGCCTGAGCCCCTCTATGTCAACCTAGCCCTAGGGCCCAGGGGTCCCTCATCCACCTCTTCCAGCTCCTCTTCCCCTCCTGCCCATACCCGTAGCCGTTCAGATCCTTACCCCCCAGCCCCCCGCCTCCCCCAAAAACAAAGGGCCTCCTGGGGCCCCCCTACCCCTCACAGGGTGCCTGGGCCCTGGGGCCCTCCTGAGCCTCTCCTGCTCTACAGGGCAGCCCCACCAGTCTATGGGAGGGGGGGTGAGCACCACCGAGGGTCCTTGTACAGGAATGGGGGCCAAGGAAGGGAGGGGGCTGGTCCCCCACCCCCTTTCCCCACTTCCAGCTGGTCCCTCCACTCTGAGGGCCAGAGCCAAAGCTACTGCTGAGCCAGAGCAGAGACCTTTCTCTCTTCTCTCTCCTTGATCTTGGCTCAACCCAATCCCTTGTTTTGTATTTTCTTAAGCTCCTGACCCCTGTCCCAGGTTCCTAACTTTGTAACTTGCTTCTGATGTGGGTCCCCGCCTGTTATGGCTTCCTTGCCCTGGGCTAAAAGGCACAACCATCCTCCGTCCGGCTCTCACACAAACCTTAGGGCCAGGCTGACACACTGTCCTCCCTCTCCCTCCGCGAGCCCCAGCATGTCCTGACCTGTGCATAAGGGGTGGAGACCAGCTCCTGCCCATCTCCCCATATGTCCCATTAAACCGTCTGACAACATCAATGAATAAAAATGGTGAAACTATGTCTGCTAATGTCATGCTTGGGCTCAACTCAGTGAACGAAGAATAATAGGTTGCTGTATCATTTTATCAAGTCAGCAGGTGCTGAGTGGGGAGTTCTTCCTGGGAGTCTCTGAGGGGCGATATCAGCAGAGAAGAGGCCATGGATGTCCTAAGAATCTGTGTCAGGAGCAGGGTCAAGGCCTGGCCTGTTTCTGAGTTGGCATCCACCTTTCAGCTCTGCTGTGATCTCTTCCAGCAGAGCCATCCTGGGGAGTAGTGGGGTAGGGATGGGCTGAGGGTTACCCCAGGTATGAGGAAGGGGCCCAGAAGCACTCTTGCCAGGGCCCATTTCTCACTTCTGCATGCTGGAGAAGGGACCTCCTCTGACCAGTTCAGGACTACCCACCTGCTGGGGGGTGAGGAGAGGGAGCTGGCACTGTCACCTGGGGGCCATGGAGCTCAGAAGAGGCCTGAAGCGGAGGTTGGGGGGAAGGCATGGGCTCAGGGTTTTCTGCTTCACTGGCCCTAGTGGTCTTCCCTACCAGTGATCTCCAGGGTATGGGAAACCTCCCTGTGGGTCAGCAGGCAAGGTGGGGGTCCAGCAGGGCAGCCCTGTGCTGCCACAGCCCCTGCAGTACTGGGATTTTGGCTGAGAACTTCCTCTCAAGCTGTTCTTCAGAACCCTGGCTATCCAGCAGGGAGGCTGGACCCTGGGGAAAGGAGTGTTGGTTGGGAGTCATAGGTCAGTGAGGGGACAGTTGGGGGTCCCAGGGAGGGGTCCCTGGTCAGAGGAGAGACAGCCAGAGAAATTGGGGTTGGTGACAGCTGGAGGGAGGTGCCACAGTTAGGGACTGAGTGGTCGCACGGGGCTCTGGAGGCATCTACACTGTTGAGTGGGCTCCAGGCAGTGGTACAAGCTGACCCTGGCTGTGGAGCTGGGGCATGGGCAGAAGTCAGGGCTGGGACTGGGGCTGCTGCCTGAGTCCCAGGCCAGGTTCCCCTGGACTCTGCTGTGAGTCCCTGTGACCTCAGGAATCTCTAGGGCCTGCAGAGAGTGATGGCAGAGAGCTGGCATGGGCGGCCCGGGTGACCCAGGCACCCCATAACTCCCTTAGCCCTCCACATCCCTGACCTGGCTCTTACCTGGGATGGGGAGGGACCTTGGCGTAGTCTTGCATGTGGAAGCCAACTCACAGTACAGTGTCTCTGGGGGTATGAACCAGTTGGTTGGAATTAGGGATTATAGCTGAACTGTGCCCAGCACCTGCCACCACCTCTTCTTGCCTCTTACCTGGGGTTCAGGGCCAAGTGTGGTCCAGTCCATTGGGAGTTCACCTCAGGAGCTGAGTCCTGTGGAAAGGAGGCTGGCTGTGGGGACATAGGCCCTGCCTAAGGTTCCATGGCAAACCCCTACTCCTGCCAGCCTGTCCTGTACCTGGACTCCCGCAGCAGGTATCGGGTATTCTGCAGGCTGCCCCAAGCAGTCAGCAGGCTCTCGGTCTGGCCTGAATCAAGGCCTGGTAGAGGCCTGGCACCAGGGGTTCCAAGGCCGGGCTCTCCAGTTTAGCCTTTACCTCAGTCCAGAAGAGTTCTCCTGTGAGGAAGCATGATTAGCGGATCCAAAAGGGCAGGGCACCTCAATAAGGCAGAGTGTAGGGTCACTCACTGACCAGTGAAGACCTCCTGGGTCAGAATGCAGAAGCTGTAGAGGTCGGAGGTAGCAGCAGGCATATCACCACAAATGACCTCAAGCAGCAGCCTTGGGTATAATTTGGAAGCTGGGCCTGGGCCTGGGCCTCCTCAGGGGGAGCCCTGCTGAGTCCTGTGGAGACCAAAGGGCCTGGTTAGCTATTGGCTGCTAGACAGGGACACTGGGCATGCAGGTGAGACAGGTAGTCACCTTGGCCAGGACTGGTCGCACCAACTGCACAGCATGTGAGCTGAGACTGCCATGAACATGCCAGTGGGTCTGCAAAAACCGCAGGGCCTCCAGTACCTGATGCAGCAGGCGGCCAGGCAGCAAGCTTGGCATAATGCAGTACCGGCCCTCACTTGGTCCCTGGGGCTGCAGAGCCACGTGCAGGGAGCCCAACCACACAGACTTGAAGAGAAGGTGCAGCCCCAACAGGTTTGCCAAGGGGCTCTGTGCCATTGGCAGCAGCAGGTTGGGGCGGTGCAGGGTGCTAGGTGGGAGGAAAACAGGCTACTCACAAAGAGGCTCAAACCTGCATAGGGTGGAAGCTGCCCCTCAGCAGAGACCACCATGTGCTGGGGGCTACTGATCTATACCAGCTACTGGACAGGAGAGAAACTGAGACCCCAGATCACAAAGCCTGGTTGTCAGACAGCCAGCACCTGGTCTTTGCCATTAGTGGTACAGCCACCTCCTCTCTGCAACCTACAAGACAAGCACACAGGACTGCGTACCCACTATCCAGTGGTGGTGGTGGTGGTCACTTCAGTAGGAGGGCTCCATGTGAGGTGCCAGTCCAGAGGTGAAGACTATACCATGGCCAGTGTCACACTTCCTGGTCTTTTATTTCTGAACATTTGAGTTGGGAGGGCAGGTAGGAGACTGGTCTGTGGGACCAAACTGGCATGGGGAGAAGGCTAGGGGTGGCACACCTGCAGTGCTGCAGGCCAGCACATCAGGCTGGGTTCCAGCGACCTTTAGCTGCTGCCCAGTGACTGGATGGCACCTCCATAGGAAGCTGGAGATGGGGAGGGGAGAGAGTATACAGCAGAGACAAAGGGGTTTCCTTGCAAGGGGAGCTGGAGACCTGGACTCTCCCCAGAGCTCTCTGCTGGACAGCTAGACAGGGGTGTTGGAGGGGCTACCTCTCATTTAGCCATGAGTGTGCGGGAGCTGCTCTTGTAGGTGCAGTCGGGTTCACACTAGGCTGGAGGCAGCTGCTTGGGGTCCATGAGGTGTATACCTGTTACCAGCCCTAGTGGCCACAGGCTGCTCAGCTGGATAAGGAAATGAGACTATGAGGCATGAAGAGGACAGGGTGGTCCTTGTTCTCCCAACCTCTCCCACTTACCTGGCCAAACCCCAAGGCTGGGATTTGGGGAGGTCTCCTGATCTGCTTTGGCCTTGGTGCCCTGGGTGGGGTAAAGGGCAGTCTGAAGGTAAGTCTAAGGTAACTGGGAGTGGTGGGTGGGTGGGCTTCCCCGTGTGAACAGTCACTTGTCCACCTGCACTAGCCACAGCAAAGACAGGGACCCACATAAGCTGTGTCCAGAGCCAGCCTGCAATTGGCCCAGGAATGCAATGGGTGCCAACTCACGCCTGTACACTAGTGTAGATATGTGGGCACAACAGAGTTGTAACAGCTCTAGCACCTGAATGAGGGGTACATGGGGCGAGGTAGGGTGGGGGGTGCTGGCCCTGATGCCCACTCTTCATTTGGGCCACTGCTTACCTCCTGGCTCTGCTTGGCCATACCAGCCTGTTCTCTAGTCTTGAGGAGTACAACCCTGCTGCAGGTCATGCAGATGCAGGTCATCTCCTGCCTTTAGCAGGTGCTGTACCACCAGGCTGCAGCCTACGAAGGTGTCTCCCTGCACAGGTGTGCTGCCATCGAGGCAGGAGCTGTAGCAGAACAATGAGGACAGGACTGAGGCATGAAAGGAGTTACATGGGAGGTGGATAACAGTATAGGAGAGAGAGCTCGGGGACACAGTGTGGTCTTTGAGAGGATGAGAGAATCACTGTGAGCATGGGAGGCACCAGGAGACTGGGAATACTCACTGGAGACAAGGGGTTAATTGAGAGGTCAAGAGGGGTCCCTGGGGACAGGAGGGTCATCAGGAAGTGGGAGTGGGTCATGAAGGAGAGAGGCCTCTGGGAAAGAGAGCCTTGGCTCTCTGGGACTGACATGCAGGACCCTGGGAGTGTAGGGGCATCACCACATGTCCTTTCGCTGGTTGGGTTGGCACCAAAGGCCAGCAGGAGCTGCATGGCAGAGCTGTGGCTCAGCAGTGCTGAGGAGCTCCATCTGCCCAGCAGAGTTCTCACCATCTACCTGCACAACTGAGGGGCAGTGAGGCTTTGGACTGTCCCTGTCCCTTTCTCCAGGCAACACCTTTGCCAATTCCCAGCCCCTACAGCTTCTCCCTGACTGGGTGACCCTTGACCCCAGGTTCCATCCCTATGTCCTGGAATCTCCACCCTCCGGGAACTCTGCCTCAGAATCCATCTCAACACAGTGCTTAAGTCCAGAGTGTTGGAACAAGGGAAGACACCTACCATGCCAACATCCATCCACCATCCCAGAGGTGTCAAAATGACACAAAGGGACCCAGGGGCCAGGGCAAAGTGAACTTTGTGGGGACTTGGGCTTACATGAGCCTCATGTACTGTGCAGGGCAAGCAGCCTCCACCTAGCTCTAATTCAGTATATATAGAGGCCCCATCCAATTCTTCAAGGAAAGCAAACTCTACATTTTATCATGAAATCTCTCAAGTTTATTTATTTATTTACTTATTTAAAAAAATTTAAAATTGATTGAAGAGAGGGAGCGAGAGAGAGAGAGAGAGAGAGAGAAACATTGATTGGTTGTTCCATTCATTCATGCATTCATTGGTTGATTCTTTGTATGTACCCTGACTAGGGATCAAACCCATCTACCTGCACAACTTGGCATATTGGGGTGACACTGTAACCAACTGAACTACCTGGCCAGGGCTCTCAAGTTTATTTTTTAATATTGCATGTAAGAACAGAATCCAGGTAGCAACCTCCTTGGCACCTCTACCTCCATGCCCTTGCCAGTCCCCTCCCCCATCATCCTGCTGAGATCGCCCCTCCCAAGTCCTCATCTTTGCACCCATCTTGCCCCAAACACTATTTCTCCGCACCCATCATCCTTGAGTTCCTCTTCCTTAAGGCCCTAACCCATATCCTCAGGGAGAGTAACTGCATAGCCTCCTTGTCCTTGTACTCCTATATCCTTGGCAGACATGGCTAATCAATCATGCGCTTGGTTCAAGCCAGCTTAGTCTCTGCCACAAAATCCCTTCAAATGAGATCCTTCAGGAATCTCTGAATATCACACTTACTGCATCTTATTTTTCTCAGTACCCCTGTCTTTTGCAATGGCATCCTAACTGGTTTTCTGCATTTGTCTTGAATGATCCCTGCAGAAGCATCTTAAATTTTATAGTGATTATAGTAATAATAATCACTTCATTTTATGTACAGATACTTTTACACAAGTTGTTCCAAAAACAAAAAAAAAATTCAAAAAGAGAGCAAGACTCATTTTATGAGGCTAGTATGACCTTAATTCCAAAACCAGATGAGTTTCCAGAACCTGGAAATGAAATTACATATCAATTGTATTTGTGATTATGCAAAACTCCTAAAAAAAGGGAGGAGGTAACCCATCAATTTATTCCCAGAAAGCAGAATGATTCCACAAAAGAAAATCTATCAATGTAATAAAACACATTCATGGATTAAAGGACCAAAATCATGTTTAACTCAGTAGATACAGAAAAGGCCACTGATAAAATTTAATATCTATTTGTGATTGTGGAGAAACATTTCAGAAAATTAAGAATAGATAAGAACTTCCTTACCTGATAAAAATTATAAAACAAAACCCAAGAGCAAGCATGATACTTAATGCAGAAACATAGACTTGTTCCCTTAAATTTGAAGAACAAAGAAAAAAATTACCCATTGACAACAAGATTTGAGAATTCTGGCCAACAGCTTATGACAAAATAAATAAATTAGAGTTTAGAGACTGAAAGTCTGAGACCAAGCTATCACCATCTGCAGATAATAATAAAGTAAAACAATCAACAAACAATTACAACTATTAAGCAAGTTCACAAAGTGGTCAGATACACAATCAAATTCCAAAATTAAAAAACCCAGAAATTATAAACTGGGTAATATTAATTTCCTACCTACAACTCCAATGGTTTCCCATCACACACAGAACAATAAGCAACAATATTCATGTATTCCTTTTGAGGCTCTTTCCTATCTGTACCTGCTTCCTCTTCAGTTGCAGTCCTCACTCTGGGTCCCCTTGCTCCCTGCTGCTACACATACGCAGTTTGTTTTGACTTCAGGGCCCTTGCACTGGTTATTCCATCTTTCTGAAATGCATTTCCCTCAGCTTTCTGAAAAAGGTTTTATTTAAGTATTTAAATTATATTTTATTGATTATGCTATTGCAGTTATCCCATTTTTTCCCCTTTGCCCTCCTCTGCCTGGTACACCGCTTCCCTCCAGCAATCTCCCCTTTAGTTCATGTCCATGGGTCACGCACATAAGTTCTTTGGCTACTCCATCACCTATACTGTTCTTAACATTCTCCTGTCTGTTTTGTACCTACCAATTTGTGTTTCTTATTCCCTGCACCTTTGCCCCATTCTCTCCCTCCCCTCTCCCAGCTAATAACCCTCCAAATGATGTCCATATCTATGATTCTGTTCCTGTTTTGGTTGTTTGCTTAGTTTGTTATTTGGATTCAATTCTTGATAGTTGTGAACTTATTGTCATTTTAATATTTATCATTTGGATCTTCTTCTTTTTCTGATATAACTCCCCTTAGCATTTCATATAGTAATGGCTTCCTGATAATGAACTCCTTTAGTTTTACCTTGTCTGGGAAGCATTTTGTCTGCCCTTCAATTTTAAATGATATCTCTCCTGGGTAGAGTAATCTACATTGTAGGTTCTTGTTTTTCATCATTTCGAATATTTCTTGCCAGTCCCTTCTAGCCTGCAAGGTTTCTTTTGAGAAGTCAGCTGACAGTCTTATGGGAACTCCTTTATAGGTAATTATCTGCTTTTCTCTTGCTGCTTTTAAGATTCTCTCTTTATCTGTATTTTATTTATCTTTTTATAGAGAAGGGAAGGGAGGGAGGAAGACAAAGAGAGAAACATCGATGTGTGAGAGATACATTGATCGGTTGCCTCTTGCATACCTTCAACAGGGGACCTGGCCCACAACCCAGGCATGTGCCCTCACTGGGAATCGAACTGGCAGCCTTTAGGTTTGCAGGCCGGCACTTAATCCACTGAGCCACACCTGCCAGGACTCTCTCTTTATCGTTAACCTTTGGCATTTTAATTACAATGTGTCTTGGTGTGGTCCTCATTGGGTCCATCTTGTTCGGGATTTTCTGTGCTTCCTGGACTTGTATGTCTACTTCCTTCACCAAATTAGAGCAGTTTTCTTTCATTATTTTTTCAAATAAGTTTTCCATGTTTTGTTCTTCCTCTTCTCCTTCTGGTACACCTATGATTCAGATGTTGATACGTTTACAGATGTCCCAGAGGTTCCTAAGCCTCTCCTCATCTTTAAAAATGTTTTTCTTCCTGCTGTTTTGATTGAATGCTTTTTCCTTCCTTTTGTTCCAAATAGTTGATAGGATTCTTGGCTTTATCCTCTCCACTGTTGGTTCCCTGTAGATTTTTCTTTATCTCACTTAATGCAACCTTCATTTCTGCCTGGGTCCTTTTTTATGGCATTGAAGTAACCAGTGAGTTCCTAGAGCATCTTGAAAACCAGTGTTTTGACCTGTGCATCTGAGAGTTTGCTTATCTCCATTTCTGTAGTTATTTTTTTATAGTTTTGTTCTGTTCTTTCACTTGGGCCATATTTCTTTGTCTCTTCACTTTGGCAGCCTCCCTGTGTTGGTTTCTATATATTAGATAAAGCTGTTTTGACTTCCTGCCTTAGCACACCTGTTAAGTTATATGGGGTGGAGCCTTAGGTAATTGCCAGGGTGGGGCAACCTGTGTCACCACTCTGTTGCTCTGTGTGGGGGAGAGCTCATAAAGGAAACGGTGCTGATGCCTGGCCTCTGGAGTTTTGCTGAGAAGGAAGTTGTCTCCCAACTCAAATTTAACTTCCTCCCCATATGCCCTTTCAGCTGGTGCCCTGGTGCTGAATCATAGAGAGGGTGGGTCTGCATGAGTCCTAAGTCTGTTGCAGACCCTTTAACAAGACACAGTTTCTTCTGCTGCACCAACCCCCACTGGTTTTTATAGTCAGAGTTATGGGGACTTATCTTTCTGGTGCTAGGACCCTGGGCTGGATGTTCTGGACTGGGGCTGGATCCCTCAACCTGAGGTAGCCCTCCCATTTTTCATCCACCACACCTGGATGTGGTTCCCATCTCTGTGCCTCTGTGCAGCACTCTGCATCTCCATACCTCTCCATGCCTCTCCTCAACTCAACCCTTCCTACCTGGATGAATATGGCTTCTTTACTCCTTGGTTGTCGGATTTCCACAGAGCATGATTTTCTGACAATTCTGGGTGATATTTTTTTTGTAGTATATCTGTATATTTTTCTATAGTTGTCCATGGAGTCAAGGTGTGTTTACATACACCTCCATCTTGACCAGAAGTAGAGTATCCCAGTAATGCCAATATTTCCCCCCACCACCCAGCAACCCCCACTCCCTCAGGCAATCCCCGCACCATTGTTCATGTTGATGGGTCATATGTATAGGTTCTTTGGGTACTCCATTTCCTACACTGTACTTTACAACCCCATGGCTATTCTATAAATACCTATTTGCATTTCTGATCTCCTCACCTCTTCACCCATTCTCCCACAATCCCCTCTCATCTGACAACCATCAAAACTTTCTCTGTATCTATGAGTCTGCCTCTATTCTTCTTGTTTGCTTGTTTTTTTTTAAGATTTCGTTGTTGGTAGATATGTATTTATTGCCATTTTATTGTTCATAGTTTTGATGTTTTTCTTTTTCTTATACAAGTCCCTTAACATTTCATATAATAATGGTTTGTTGATGATGAACTCCTTTAGTTATTTTTTCTTGTCCAGGAAGCTCTTTATCTGATTTTTGATTCTAAATAATAGCTTAGCTGGGTAGAGCAATCTTGGCTGTAGGTCCCTGCTTTTCATGACTTTGAATATTTCTTGCCAATCCCTTCTAGCCTCCAAAGTTTCTTTTGAGGAATCAGCTGACAGTCTTACAATCTAACTCTCCTGTAGGTAACTAACTGCTTTTCTCTTGCTGCTTTTAAGATTCTCTCTTTATCTTTAACCTTTGGCATTTTAATTATGCTGTGTCTTGGAGTGGGCCTCTTTGCATTCATCTTGCTTGGGACCCTCTGTGCTTCCTGGACTTGCATGTCTACTTCTTTCACCAAATTAGGGAAGTTTTCTTTCACTATTTTTTCAAATAGATTTCTAATTTCTTTCTCCTTCTATTCTCCTTCTGGCACCCCAATGATGCAAATGTTGAACCTCTTGATGTTGTCTCAGAGGCTGCTTATCCTCTCCTCATCTTTTTGGATTCTTTTTTCTTCTTATTGTTCTGATTGGTTGTTTTTTTGCTTCCTTATGTTCCAAATCGTTGATTTTATTCTCAACTTCGTTCACTCTACTATTGTTTCCCTGTAAATTGTTCTTTATTTCCATTAGTGTAGCCTTCATTTCTGACTGGATCTTCTTTATGCTGTTGAGGTCCTCACTAATTTCCTTGAACTTCATAACCAGTGTTTTGCACTCTGCATCTGATACATTTCTCATCTCCATTTAATTTAGCTCTTTTGGGGGGAGTTTTGATCTATTCTTTCATTTGGGCCATGTTTCTTTGTTTCCTTATTTTGCCAGCATCCCTGTTTTTTTCCCTTCTTCTATGTGTTAGGTAGAGCTGCTATGACTCTCTGTCTTGGTATCGTGGCCTAATGTAGTAGGTGTCCTGTACGTTCCAGTTGCACAGCCTCCCCTACCACCCAAGCTAGGTACTTGAGGTGCACCCTTTGTGTGGGCTGAGTACACCCTCCTCTTGTAGTTGAGATTTGGTTGCTGTTGGCAGGTCAATGGGAGGTATTTACCCAGGCCAGTCAGCTTCAAGGACTGGCTATGACCACTGCCCATCAACCTCTGTCCTCCATGGAGGATCAGCTGTGCAGGGGCAGGGTGGTGGTGTTCCAATGTGGTCTGTAGCTGTCCACTGGGTTTGAAGACCCTGGGGCTTCCCAGGTGGTGCAGGCTAAGGTCAGCCCTGACATGTGTTTTTCCTGGGCCACTCTGCCTGAGCTATAAAGCAATCTGAGATGGCTGCTACTTGTGCTGGGCTTGGAGATTGCCAGTTAAAGCCAAACTGTGAATCTAGGCTAGCTGCTGCTAATGTCATGCCTGGAGCCACTTAGCAAGATATATGGGGAGGAAGTGCTCAGGGCTCACGAAGGCCAAATGCTGTTTGTTTGAAAGGATTTAGGAAGTTGTGAAGTATGAGCCAAGACCAGCCATTCATATGGAAAAGCCACTGTTAGCACCTGTAAGTTGGGTGAGATGGAGCCTCAGGGGATCCCCAGTGTGGGGGCAAACAGCATTAGCCAGGTTGATGATGTCTCAGATATGGCACTAGCCTGCTGACTCTGTTGCTTGTCAGGGGAGTGTACAGAAAATACACAGTGACCTCTGTCCACCTTTCTGTCTGGGAGAAGGCTGTTCCCTAGTTCTCGCCTTGATGTCAGAAACTTCAGTTCCTCCCTGTATGCCACTGGAACCTTTCAAGCTGCTACCCTGGTGCTGGAGCTCAGAGGGAGTGAGTCTAAGGTCATGTGTGGTTTCTTTAAGAGAAATTGCTTGGGACTCCAGAAGTTTCCCCACTGACTCAATCCCAGCTGATTTTTGCAGCCAGAATTTATGGGGACTAATCTTCCTGGTACTAGAACCCTGGGCTGGTGATTTGGTGTGGGGCTGGGACTCCTCGCTCCCAAGATACCTCTCCCAAATTTTTATCCATCACACATGAATGTGGTACCAACCCATTCCATCTCTCTTCCCCTCCTACCAGTCTGGATGGATGTGGCTTCTTTAATTTCATAGTTGTCAGACTTCCATTCAACTAGATTTCTGATGGTTCTGAGTGATGGTTGTTCTATATTTTGTAATTTTGATAAGGTTGTGTGAGGTGCCTAGCCTTTTCTGCCTATATCACCACTTGACTGGAAGTCTAAAATATTTATTTATCTAGAGGGAGGGGAAAGGAGGGAGATAAACATGTGCAAGAGAAACATAGGTTGGTTGCCTTTTGCACCCCCTAACTAAAGACCTGGCCTGCAACTCTGGCATGTGCCCTGACCAGGAATTGAACCAGTTACCTTTTTATTTTTTAATTTTAATTTTAATTTTTTAATTGATTTTGCTATTACAGTTGTACCATCTTCCCCCCTCTATTGTCCCCCACTCCACCCCCCCTCCATTTCCCGCCCTTTAGTTTTTGTCCATGGGTCATACACATGAGTTTCCTGGCTTCCACATTTCCCATACTATTCTCAACCTCCCCCTGTCCGTTTTCTACCTACTGTTTACGCTACCCATACTCTGTACTTTCTCCTCCTCTCTCCTCCTCCTACACCCCTGTTGATATCCCTCCATGCCTTATATAAATCCCTTTAACATTTCATATAATAAAGGCTGGGCGATGATGAACTCCTTGACCTTATCTGAGAAGCACTTTATCTGCCCTTCCATTCTAAATGAAAGTTTTGCTGGATAGAGTATTCTTGGATGTAGGTCCTTGCCTTTCATGACTTGGTATACTTCTTTCCAGCCACTTCTTGCCTGAAAGGTCTCTTTTGAGAAATCAGCTGACAGTCTTATGGGAACTCCTTCATAGGTGATTGTCTCCTTTTCTCTTGCTGCTTCTAAGATTCTGTCCTTATTTTTAATCTTGGGTAATGTAATTATGATGTGTCTTGGTGTGTTCCTCTTTGGGTCCAACTTCTTTGGGACTCTCTGAGCTTCCTGGACTTCTTGGAAATCTATTTCCTTTGCCAGATTGGGGAAGTTCTCTTTCATTATTTGTTCAAATAAGTTTTCGCTTGGTTGCTCTTCCTCTTCTCCTTCTGGTACCCCTATGACCCAGATGTTGGGACGTTTACAGATGTCCTGGAGGTTCCTAAGCCTTTCCTCATGTTTTTGAATTCTTATTTCTTTATTTCTTTCTGGTTGAATGTTTTCCTCTTCCTTCTGGTCCACACTGTTGATTTGAGTCCCAGTTTCTTCCCCATCACTATTGGTTCCCTATACATTTCCCCTCATTTCTCTTAGTGTAGTCTTCATATTTTCATCTAATTTGTGGCCAAATTCAACCAATCCTGTGAATGTCCTGATTACCAGTGTTTTGAACTGTGCATCTGATAGGTTGGCTATCTCTTCGTGGCTTAGTTGTATTTTTTCTGGAGTTTTGATCTGCTCTTTCATTTGGGCCATCCTTCCCTTTCTCTATGAGCCTGTTACTTTAAGGGGCGGAGCCTTAGATGTTCATCAGGGCGGGGTAACCCATGTGGTTGTGTTGTGGGGGCGGGGCCTGAGAGAGAACAATGGCACTTGTTCCACTCTCCGAAGGCTCCCAGTCACCTCACCCAACACCCACAAGCAAATTGGGCCCCTCTGTGCCGGTTCCTGAGAGGGTGGGCCTGTGCCCTGAGGGTCTCTCCAAAGAACTCTCCCATGATGCTGGGAGTTCCTCTAGCTGCTGCCTCAACCACCATAGGTGTTTTAATGGGTGGTTTGAGGCTTTATTCCCTGTGGTGGTGGGTTGCGTGGTCTGCTCTGCTCCCCACCTTTTCCTCCTGGACTATCTGTGTGCTTATGAGGGGCCACCCAGTCCACCAGTCTTGGCCCCGGTGGGTCCGGGTCAGCCAGCTACGGGTTTCACTGAGTGTGCCAGCTGAGGGCCTCTCTGGGCAGCTGCAGCATTGCCTATATAGCTCCACAAACTGCCCTCTCCCCGCCCGCTCACCGCCTGGCTCTGCCCCGCTTACCAGTCTGGATGAATGTGTCTTCTTTAACTCGTTGGTTGTGGGACTTCCATACAGTTCGATTTTCTGTCAGATCTGGTTGTTTTTTTGTTATTAAATTGTTGTTTTCCCTCTTTTGGTTGTGCAAGGAGGCATAGTGTGTCTACTTATGCCTCCATCTTGGTTGGAAGTCCCCCCCCTCCCCGCCTTTTTTTAAAAGATTTTATTTATTTCTTTCTAGAGAGAGAGGGAAAGGAGGGAAAGAAAGAGGGAGAGAAACATCAATGTGTGGTTGCCTCTCATGTGCCCCCAACCGAGGACCTGGCCTGCAACTCAGGCATGTACCCTCACTGGGAATCAAACCTGAGACCTTTGGTTCACAGGCCTGTGCCCAATCCTCTGAGCCACACCTGCTAGGGCTGATTGACTCTTTTACTGTGAGACTCATGTATCACCCCACCAGAAAGGCCATTCTTTCAGTGTGTCATCACTCTCTTAAATTCCTGTAATAGATTTCATTCACAATCACCCAGAATGTCATATTCACCCCTAAGTCCCCATCACAGACAACAGAGCCAGGTACATAATAGATGTTTGGTACAAAATTGTTGACTGGCCAACTGAAGCCCAACCCTGCATACTGCCCCTTGATCTTGCCCCTAGAGGCAGTTCCACCAGCCGATCCCTCACCTCTCCCCTGGAGCAGGACAAGGTACCAGCATGTGCTCCCAGTGACAGCTAGGGGATGCAGACGGCCCATCTGGGTTTCTGGATCCTGAATGGAGCCCAGATCCAAAGGGAAGGGAGAGCTCAGAAAGGGCATCTGTGGGCTCTGGACTCAGCTCCAGGGCAGGGATCATAGGGCAGGAGGAAGAGAGGAATGGGACCTCAAAGGGCAATAAAGACAGAGGTGGCTTGGAGTCCTGGGGGGCAGTCTGGAAAGGAAGAGGATTGGAGGTCTGATTTGGAGGGAGGTGTCTGAATGAAAAAAAGGGCAGATTCTTGGAGAACTACATGGTAAGAACGTAAAGTAAGGGAAGGGGGCAGGTAGTGTCTAAGGGATTCTGAGAGCTGAAGGAGATCTAAAGAAATCTGAGGGCTGGGCACCAACTGGAGGAGAGGGTGTAAGGGCTACAGGGATAAGGTCTGGGCCCGGGAAAGGAATCTGGGGTCTTGGCAAGAGGGTCCAAAGATTACCTATTGGCTGGAGGAAGAGATGCCTAAGAGGGGGTGGAGTCTATGGGCTGTGAGAGTGAAGAGGACAGTCCAAGGGCAGGGTCTGTGACCTGAGTAAAGGGCCCTGCTGCAGTGGTTGGGGTCTGAGAGAGGAGAGAGGGGTCAAGGTCCATGGGCTATGAAGAGGGTCTGAAGGTTGGGACATGGGCTGAGGTTTAGGGAAGTGTCTGTGTGCTGGGGTGGGGTCTACAGGCTACAGGAAGGGACCAAGAGCAGAAAGGGGTCTAAGGACTATCTGTGGGCTGGGGGAAGAGTCTGCTAAGTGGAGCCAGGCTCAGATAAACGGTGAGGCCTGGGGTTGTAGGAGGGGTAAGGAGGAAGGGGGCAGCCTGAGGGTGGGGTCAGCAGACTGGGGGAGGGGTCTGGTGTAGAGCTGAGAACCCAGTAAGCTCTAAGAAGGTTCTGCGGCCCAGACTAGGGTCCAGAAGGCTTGGCACCTACCAAAGGGCTCCAGCAGTGATCATCACATGACTGCCATGTGGGGTTCTAGCTCTAGCAATTTGGGCAGGAATCCTAAGCGCAGGTGCATCAGTGGCTTCCTGCCACATTTGCAATTGTGCAGCAGGCTCCTTCCACTGAGAGGCACCCTTCCCCCTAGGGTCCTGAGGTAACCAGAGAGAAGAGAGAGTGATGTCTGCCCCAAAACTGTTAGCTGCACCCTACGTGTTACCCCCTTCTTATCCCTGTCCCAGGACTTGTTTGAAGTGGTTGGCCCTTCCTGATCCCTGTGCTTGCTGTCTTCTTCCCATGCTTCTCACCCATCCCCATAGGCTTTTTCCTCTCTCTTTCCCTACCTCAGCCTTTCCTCTTTGCCCAAGACCTGGGGTCCCACAGTGTCCTGGACATCCCCTGGGATCTTCATACCCACCAGGTCCCACACTGACCTCAGTATCTCTTCAAAACTGCATTTCCTCCTGGATCCCTATCAGGATTGGCCTCACTGTCCCCTCTTCAAACCAGAACACTAGGCCTTGACCTGAATGTTCATTCCCATCCAGCCCATCAGTCCCACGTCCCACTCAACCTCCTGATTGTTCTTTCTACCAGCCCCCTCCTTCCTTACCCACAACCTTGCCCTGGAAGGATTTCCTACTCCAGATTCCCCTTCGCTCCCAGACTGTTTCCCTACTCTGGTCTACCCACAACATGGTAGCCAGGGGGATCTTCTTAAAGCCAGACCTGATTTGGTCCCTCCCCTGCTTGAAACCCTCTTGACTCTCCAGTGCCCTTGGGACCAGGTGCAAACCCTGCAGCCTGGCATCTAAGACTGTACCAACTGGCCTTATGTATCCTCTGTCCTTGTCTCTCCACTCGCCAGTCTGTTTCACAATTCTCTGTTTATGCACATGCCATCGTCTTTGAATGTTCTTCTCAATATTCACTTAGTTATTTTTATGAATACTCTGGGAAGCTCTCTTGATCACCAGGTGTCCCCTCTGGCCTTCTACAGCCTCCAGCTTTCCTCAACATCACCCTGATGCTCTGCATGGGCTTTCCCCATCACAACCTGACCACTTTGGTCTGTCACCATCTGAAAATGCATCTGTCTACCCCTACTGGACTAAAAGCCCTGTGAGGCTGGGCCTGGGGTGGTCTTTGGCACTATTGTGTCCTTGGTATCACTCACCTCAGAAGGGGCCTCAGAAAATGTTATTAAATGAGAAAGTGGTTTGCCTCTTGCCTCTGTCCCCCATGCACGTGTTGCCTTAGGCTAGCCTCTTGACTTTACTGCCTCAGGTGTGGTCTTCATCTGGGCATCCACTGGAGTGAAGAAAGTTCCTGCCTCAGCCACTGACTTGCCGAGTAGAGCTGACCCCAGGACTATCACAAGGTAGAACGCTTCAGGGTGGAAGAGGCTTCATTAGTCTTTGCTCAATGCTCTTGCTATGCATTAGGTTTATCTAAAGGTCTCTCATGAGCTGCAGAACACCCTAGCTGGGCTGGCTGAGGTCAAGACTAGCCCTTCTCCAAGGAGGCAGCTTCAGTGCAGGGTAGCAGCTTGGGCAGTAGCGCAGGACCTTTATTGACCACATAACCCGTGGGTGTGCTAACGGGGTGCCCTCAGGCCCCACCCCAGCAGCCTCCGTTGAAGTTCTTGACTGAGCAGCTCCCATTCCCTGCGGGCCCCGTGCAGCACACTCTGGTTCTCCTGAGCCCTCCGGATCAGGTAGGGGATCACCTCCTCCAGGGAGCCATAGGGGATGGACTTATATACAGCATAGCCGGCCTGCCCTGCAGGGAGAGGGTTGACAAGATGTGGGCTCATGTTTGGAGAGAGGGTCCCATAGGCCCCATCTGGAACAAAGATTTCTAGTTCTGAGAACATGGAAGATAGATGAGTTAGACAAAATTTCCCACTGAAAAACTGAAAATTCTGGAGTAAACATTTAAAAAACTTAAAGTTACTGAAATGCTGCCAAGAGAATAAGGAATTTCCTAATCCAAGAATTAAGAGAAAGTGAAAACCAGAAAGGGAAAGGATGCACAGGAAGCACTTCTGCCCTGAATACAAAATTGAGCTGCTATTTGACGACTTTACAGAGTTGAGGGGATACAGAAATTGAGGCCTAAAATCTGAACAGGGTGAGAGGTATAAAGGAGAGCTTCCTCACATTAAGCTGGAACCCAAAAATGAACACTCTCTGAGTAAGTGTTCCCTCTACTCCCAGGGAATGGCCTTGGCAATAAGCAGAGCAGGGAAGAAAACAGAAATCCATCTCTGAGAGGTTGTGGCCATGCTTTAGCCCACTTGCATATTTGCAGCCCGAATTTGCGTATCTGAGATGTCTCAGGAAGCCTCAAGCTATGAATTTAGGATACAATGATTGTGTACCCCTTAGCAACTGGCAGCGAAAGACATAAATCTTCTGGTCAGACCCTGGGGAACAACATGGTAAAGATAAAGCGTATAGGAAAGAAAACACCATGATCGAAAACTAGCAAAACAACAGAGAGCAGGCACAGAGACAAAGGCCTACAAGACTTTAGACATTGGAAGAGACTGGGCCATCTGCAAGCTCTAGATAGGAGCATAGTCAGGCATTGGTTGAAAATGGGAGAAGGATCCTGGCTGAGAAGGAATGAGGCCTGGGGCTGGGTGGAGCATGGTGGTGGTGGTGGGGAATGGGCCATTCACATACCCAATGCCAAGGAGACGTGGTCACACATCCCTAGAAGTTGTCCAAAAGAGACAGGCCCATCCAGAGGAATGCCCAGCTCCCACATGCTACAGAAAAGGCCACATCATCAATCCAGACAGTGGTTGGATCCAGAGCTCAGTCAGCCATTGACACCCACATGGCTATTCCAGTTATTTAACTATTGAAATATTTCTAAACTTAATGATAAAAAAACCACTCCTCTAAGGCCCCTGAAATCTCCTCGGTGAATCCCAACTCTTTCCCTGGAACCCTAGGACTTCCCAGTACTGTAGCATATATGGGGTGAAGCCTTGTTCAGCCGGGGACTATAAGACCTTCAGGTGTAGCAGGAGTTTAATGTTTTTAATATCCTCTGAGAATTCCTCTGAGCCTACTGTTGCCATACTGCTCCTCACCTGGTTCCACATCCACCACCCTCTACCCATTCCAAGCATGTGAACAAGGGAGAGGAAGGAAGGGGCCCATCTCATACCGTTTTGTTGCCTGGTGAACAGATTCCTCATTGTGGGATGCCACCATGAGGCGGCACATGGGGCCACGGTGGGAAACATGGGTCAACATCAGCTCCAAACAGTGTCTGTAACTAAAGAGAGATGCTCCATTCAGTTATGGCACCAGGTGAGTAGGAGTCAGGCGTCAGGGACTGGACATGTCTGACCTTAGGACATGGGGTGCCTAGGGACAAGAACTCTGGAGTCATAAAATAACCCACTTCTACCCGGATCAGTTGCAAAGGACATCACTTATTTGAGCTTTTTTCCTCTCTTGTAACAGTTCAAGTTCACCTAAAAGTGATGCTCTGAGAATGGAATGAGATGTAGGTATACAAAAAGCCTTTGGCACAATGACGGTCTCACAAGAAAGGGCCACATCACACACACAACATGACATTTTCTCAAGGTCATTCACTGCAGCATTGTCTACATAACATGATTAACAATAACCCAAATGTCCTTAAGTAGGGGCCTGGTTTGATGAGTGATGGTACACAGAATACAGTGGAGTGCCATGCAGCTGTACAAAGAACAAGGACTGTCTTGGTCCTGACCTAGAAAGGTAAAAAGACTGGAAAATTCTTTCTGAGCTGCTATAGGCCAGGTGCCACCCGATGGCCTTCACCTGCTATGGTGGTTGTTTTCCACTGCCCTCCAGATCTGTTCTTTGCCCTTCTCTGCCCCCCCAGGAGCTGACGTTTTACATCCTGCAACACCCAGGGAGTCATGGGCAGGAGATTATAAGGTGGGAGGGAAGAGAGCTCAGGTGTTTTGTCCCTTAGCCCCCTCTCTGGCCCACCCTAGCTGTCCACACCTTCTCCAGTGTGGCCCTTCTTCCTCACCTATAGCATTAGGGTCATAACCACTTCTGACTTTTGTGGGTTTTTGAGTGCCTCAACACTCCCTGTGGATTATTTGGACCATACCCACACTCCATTAATTTTTAATATTATTTTATATTATTATTTAATATTAGGGAAAGAAACACTGGTTGGTTGTCTCTCACGACCCCAGCTGAGGACCTGGCCTGTATCGCAAACATGCGCCTTGACCAGGAATCAAACCTGCGACCCTTTGGGTTTGCACGCCAGCCCTCAAATTCACCGTCCAGGGCACTCCATTAATTTAGTCTCTTCACTAAATCTCCTTTACCTTGCCTGACACACATATATTCACTCATCTCACTCTCAAATCAACTCTGTAAGGCAGATGTTCTGGTTATCCTCATTTTACAGAAGCAGAGTTGAAGCTGAAAGAGGTTAAGTCTCTTGTCCCCAGGTCACCCAGCTAGAAATGGCTGAGCTGGGATTCAAACTCAGACTATCAGATGCTCCAAAGCTTGTGCTCATCACTAGACTATTTTACCTTTAAGAGAGGCAGTTGAGTGGAAAAGCAAGGAGCATTATGTAGACATGTGACTTTTATAAATATAAAAATCTTTGTGTTTGCCTCTGTATGCATAAAGAAATTTAAGAAACACATGTAAGAAGCTAATAAAAGGGAGTACCTGAGGGAGACTCCATGATTAGACAGGGATTTGGGTCAAAATGAGATATGTCAGTGTATTCATTTTCATATCATTTTAATTTTTGAATCATGTGAATTCATGATTCATTCAAAATCTATATTAAAACATGAGTGGTACCATGCCAGTGAGGATGTGCAGAACTTGGAACCCTCATCAATGCTGGTACAAATGTAAAATGGTGCGAGACCATAGAACACCATCTGGCAATTCCTCAAAAGTTTAAATGTGGAGTTATCATGTGACACTGCAATCTCACTCCCAGATAACTGAACTTTCAGGAAAATTGAAAATGTACATTTACACAGACTTTCAGCCAAGATGGAGGCATAGGTAGATGCACTGTGCCTCCTCACACAACCAAAAGAGGAAAAACAACAATTTAAAAAACAAAAAACAGCCAGAACTGACTGGAAATCGAAACGTGTAAGTCCGACAACCAAGGACTTAAAGAGAACACATTCATCCAGACTGGTAAGCGGGGTGGAGCTGGGCAGAGAGCGCTGGGAGAGAGGGCGGTTTGTGGAGCGGTACTGGCAACGCTGAAGCTTCCTGGAGAGACCCACGGTGGGTGCACCTGGCCAAAATGCAGCCAGTGCACTCAGTGAAACCCATGGCTGGTTGACCTGGACCCAGAGGGGCCGAGACTGACGGACTGGGTGGTCCCTCATTTGTGTGCAGATAAACTGGAAGAAAAAGCTGGGGAGCAGAGCAGACCCCGCAACCCACCATCGCGGAGAAATAAAGCCTCAAACCACCGATTGAAAACACCTGTGGGGGTTGAGGCGGAGGCGGGAGGAACTCCCAGCCTCACAGGAGAGTTCATTGGAGAGACCCACAGGGACTTGGAACTACGCAAGCCCAACCACCAGAGAGCCAGCACAGAAGGGCCCAACTTGCTTGTGGGTAGCGGGGGAAGTTACTGAAAGCCAGCAGAGAGCAGAGCATGCAACACTGTTCTCTCAGGCCCCACCCCCACAGGCGAGGTTACAACACAACAATGTGGGTTACCCTGCCCTGCTGAACACCTAAGGCTCCACCTCTTAAAGTAACAGGCACGCTGAGAAAAAAGTGGCCCAAATGACAGAACAGATCAAAGCTCCAGAAAAAATACAACTAAGTGACGAAGAGATAGCCAACCTATCAGATGCACAGTTCAAAACACTGGTAATCAGGAAGCTCACAGGAATGGTTGAAATTTGGTCGCAATTAGATGAACAAATGAAGGATATGCTAAAGGAAATGAGGGGAAATGTGCAGGGAACCAATGGTGATGGGAAGGAAACTGGGACTCAAATCAATCGTGTGGACCAGAAGGAAGAGAAAAAACATTCAACCGGAAAGGAATGAAGAAACAAGAATTCAAAAACATGAGGAGAGGTTTAGGAACCTCCAGGACATCTGTAAACGTCCCAACATCCAAGTCATAGGAGTGCCAGAAGAAGAGGAAGACCAACGGGTTGAAAACTTATTTGAACAAATAATGAAGGAGAACTTCCCCAAGCTGGTGAAGGAAATAGATTTTCAGGAAGTCCAGGAAGCTCAGAGAGTCCCAAAGAAGTTGGACCCAAAGAGAAACACACCAAGGCACATCATAATTACATTACCCAAGATTAAAAATAAGGAGAGAATCTTAGAAGCAGCAAGAGAAAAGGAGACAGTTACCTACAAAGGAATTCCCATAAGACTGTCAGCTGATTTCTCAAAAGAGACCTTTCAGGCAAGAAGTGGCTGGAAAGAAGTATACCAAATCATGAAAGGCAAGGACCTACATCCAAAAATACTCTATCCAGCAAAAACTTTCATTTAGAATGGAAGGGCAGATAAAATTCTTCTCAGATAAGGTCAAGTTCAAGGAGTTCATCATCGCCCAGCCTTTATTATATGAAATGTTAAAGGGATTTCTATAAGTCATGGAGGGATATCAACAGGGGAGTGGTAGGGGGAGAGAGGAGGGAAAGGGGCAGAGAATAAGCAGCATAAACAGTAGGTAGAAAAGAGACAGGGGGAGGTTAAGAATAGTATAGGAAATGTAGAAGCCAAAGAACTTATGTGTATGACCATGGACAAAAACTAAAGGGTGGGGAATGGGGGGGAGGTGCAAGGCAGAGGGGAATAAAGGGGGGGAAGTGGGACAACTATAATAGCATAATCAATAAGGTATATTTTAAAAAATGTATGTTTACACAAAAATGTATACATGAATCTTCATGGCAGCACTACTCATAACAGCCAAAAAGTGTAAACAATTCAAAAATCCATCAACTGATTAATGGATAAATGAAATATGGTTCATTCATACAAAGGAATATTACTTAGTCACTTAGTCATAAAAAGGAATGAACCACAGACACATACTGCAACATGGTTGAACCCTGAAAACATGCTGAGTGAAATAAGCCAGATACAAAGGCCACATATTGCATGGCTTCATTTGTATGAAATGTTCAGTATAGAGACAGAAAGATCAGTGGTTGTCAGAGGTTGAAGGGAAAAGGAAATGGGGAGTGAATGCTAATGAGTGGGTACGAGGTTTCTTTTTAAGGTGAGGAACATGTTCTGGAATTATAGTGGCTATGGTTGTACAACCTTGTGAATACACTAAAATCTACTGAATTAATTGTACACTTTTAAATGGTGAATTTTATGGCACGTGGATTATACGGCACTTGTGCGGAAAACCTCACTGGCCCTGGATGCAACCCATGGCTTGGCCACTTGCCCTGATAGCTTGGGTAAGTCCCTGAAGCTGTACAAATCTCTCCTTGATTCACTGTGGAATGGAGTCAGACTTTGAAAGCTCCATGAGGACAAGACCTAGGGTCACCTTGGTTGCTACTGTGACCAGGGTCCAAAACAGGTCTTGATCCAAATCAGATGGTTGGCAAGTATGTGTTGAAGAAATAAATTCCTTCTTTCCAGACCCATGAGATGGGGGTCCAACAAACTCATTCACATCTTGCCCCAGCAAGGGGTGATTTATGGTGGGTAAGAATGAGAGTTCTACAGCCAGTCTTCCTGGGCTCAAATCTTGGCCCTGCCACTTACTAGCTATGTGACCTTGGATAAGTGATTCCACTTTTTAGTGCCTCGGTTTTATCCTCTGTGCAATGGGGATGTTAATAAAAGTATCTACTGCTTGGAATGATTTATTTATTCATTCAGAAGCCATATACTGAGTGAACACCACCATGCAACAGGCACAATTTTAAGCAGTGAACACATTTCAGCAGTGAACAAATCAGAAACCCTCACCCTCCTAGGCCCACACACTAGTGGGGGACACAATGAGCAATTTAATATGAAACTGTATAGAATCTCAACTACTGATAGGTGCTAGAGAGAAAAATTAATCCAGGAAGAGAATGGGTGATAAGATATTCTAGTTGTTTCTTTTTTAAGATTTTATTTATTTATTTTTAGAGAGAGGGGAAAGGAGGGAGAAAGAGGAAGAGAAACATCAATGTGTGGTTGCCTCTCATGTGACCCCCACTGGGGACCTGGCCTGCAACCCAGGCATGTGCCCTGACTGGAAATCAAACCAGCGACCCTTTGGTAGCTCAATCCACTGAGCTACACCAGCCAGGGCGGTATTCTACTTTTTGATAGGGAGGTCAGGGAAGGCCCACTGAGAAGGTATCAAATACACAAAGACCTAAGGAGGTGAGGGACCGAGCCATGCAGCTGTCTGGAGGAAGAACGTTCCAGGCAGTGGAACAGGAAGCACAAAGGCCCTGGGGATCATCAAGGAGAGCAGAGAATGAGGGGGAAAGTGGAAGGACAAGTTAGAGAGGTGGCAGTGACTGGATTGTGTGGGGCCTTGTGGACTGCTGTAGGATTTGGGGTTTACTGAGGGTGCAATGGGATCCATAAAAAGATTTTTTAAAAAATAATATGGGTTTTTTTTTTAACATTTTATTTTTATTGTTTGTGCTGTCACAGTTGTTCCCACTTCTTTTTCCTTTCCCCATCCATGGAAGGATTTCAAACTGAGGAGGGACATGATTTGACTTGGGTATAAACAGGACTCTCTCTGGCTGCATGTGGGGAAGAGACAGGGAAGCGGGTAGTCAAAAGAGAGAGCACGGTGCCCAAGGAAATGTCTATGATCAGGTGGGATGTGGGGATGTCCTGGACCAGGAAGCAGGAGTAATGTGTAGACACATACAGGATGCTCAGTATCTTGAGTAGTGAGCTCTAAAGGTTAGAATGCTATTATTACTTGTCACAGAGCCTGGCCTAGCCCACTCCTACCTCTGACTGGTAGCCTCATAATCAGGCTGAGTGGGATCTTTGGTCCCTTGGAGCCGGGCCATCTTTCTCTCCGTGTCCAGATATGCCCCTCGTACCAACTTCACTCCGAAGGCCAGGCCAGCCCTCTCTGCGGCTTCAGCATCCCGTCTCAGCCGCTCGTGTGTGTCCTGGCAAAGCACACAGACCGTTTCAGGTCAGGATTCTGGAACTCCAGCCTGAATAGCCCAGGAATGCACCACAAACCTTCAGATAGGCCTGGTAAGTGTTCCACACCCAGGGCCCACCCTCCCTGGAGCTGTTCCAGCGCAGGGCCAGCGTGGCCACCAGCAGAGAGAGAGCAGGGTTCAACGAGGTGTACTCAGCATCCACCAGGAGCCTCACTTGTTGGGCCCGGGCATGCTGAGGGCAAGAGGGACTGTGGTTAGAGCTCCAGAGGTGCCCAGCAGGACAGCGGAGCCAGGCCACAGCAGGAGGCATTACCTGTACCACCCGCTGCAAGCGGCTCAGAGAGGCCTGGAGATGTCTGTTTTGCTCAGTGCTGAGGCAGGAGACCTGGAGGTCCTAGGGGAGGGCAGCAAGGAAGGTGAAAGCAGCTCAGGACTTCCTTCCAGGGCCTAAGTCTCCTCTCCCCCACTTCAGGAAGGGGAAAAAATTAGAAATTGTTAGAAATCTAAAAAGTTGCTTTTTCACATATTTATTGAATTTATTGAAGTGTAATACAGTGGTTGAGAGCCCAGAAACTGAATTTGAATCCTGGTTCTACCACCTACTCTGTGGCCTTGGGCAAGTCATATAACCTCTCTGGGCCTCAGTTTTCTCCTCTGTAAAATGGAAATGATAATAGTAGCTTCCTCATGGAGTTATGTGGATAAAAATGGGTTAACGTGTGAGATGTGCCTAGACATAACCAGAACAGGACAGTGCCAGCACATAAAAAGCACTCAATACATGTTGTCATTATTATAATAATAGGTAACTGCATATACTATCGTGTTTATTTACTTTCCATAATGATCCTAGTAGATAGGTGTTCTTCCAAGCTCTATTTTCCAGTGAGGAAGCTGAAGCTTAGACAGAGAAGTGACTTGGAGTTGGCCTATAGAAAATGCTTACAGCAGTGGCTAGCTCATAATAAATGCCATGTTTTCCTCCTGTTAGTCTCTTAGGACCTCAATTTTCTCGACAAATACCAAGGGCTCATTGCAGCCTTCTAGGCTCCACCCCGTCTGGCCCCTCTGTTCTCACTGCCTCCCACTATCCATCTTGCTCTCTGCCCTCCAACTGCACTGGCCTCCCTGCTATTAAACATGCCAGGTATCTTCCGACCTCAGAGCCTTTGCTCTGGCTGTCCTGTCTGCCTGGGACACTCTTCCTACAGAGGTCAACTTACCTCTCCTCCAGATCTTTGTTCCAATATCCCCTACTTAATGAGGTTTTCCCTGGTTTAAATTCTCAACTCCATATCCGGGGCTTTCCTTGCCCCTCCTTCAGCCTTTTTCACCTACAATATTTATTTATACCTAACTTGTTACATATTGGCTTTGGTTTTCATTTTTAAGTGTCTCTTATACCCTCCTTGATAGCAAGTGAGTGCCTTGAGGGCAGGGAGTTTGTTTATCTTGGTCATTGCTCCTCCACCCCTAGCACAGCACCTGGAACATGATAGATGGCCAATAAACATTTAGGGTATTAGTGCATTTTTAACGTGGAAATCATAACTATCTCTAACTCAGCTTTACCACATTGTTTGGGATGGTGGAACCAGGGTATCCATCCCAGGAAAGATAAACCACACCACTAAAAGCAGCAATTGCACACAATGGAATTCTATTCACAAAGACACTTGGATGGAACTTAAAGACTGAGTGCTCAGAAGAAAAAGTATGTAACAGATCGAGATAGATAGCATAACACTATTTGCATGCATCTTAAAACATATCCCCCAGACTGATGGAGAAGGACACAAGGGAGCTTTTGCGATGATAGAAATGTTCTATAACTTGATAGGGATTTGAATTGCTCAGTTTTGTGCATTTGTACAAGCTCATCAAAGGTAATATTTACAGCCCTGCCTGGTGTGGCTGAGTTGATTGGAGCATTGTCCTGTGAATCAAAAAGCTGTGGGTTCTCTCTCCAGTCAGGGCACGTGCCTAGGTTGCAGGTCTGAGTCCTGGTTGGGGAACCCCAGTTGGGAAGTATGGGAGGCAACCAATTAGTGTTTCTCTCTCCCCCTTCCTCTCTCTTTAAAGGCAATGAAAAAAATGTCCTCAGGTGAGGATACAAAAAAAATTTTTTTAAGCATGCATTTACAATTTGTGCATTATTCACTATAGGAAAAATTTACCTGAAAAGAAATAAAGTACTATAAATAATTATTGAGCTCTAACTAGTGACATGCTTTCTGAAGCATTTGGAGGAAGTGTGCTGATGTGAGCAACTTACTTTGAAGTTCAGCAAAAAATAAGATGGAGAGGGAGGAAGGAGGGTGCAGGGCATTGGGAGGGAGAGGCGCAGGGCTGGAGCTCCCACGCTTGCAGTCCTGGGGAACCGCGGGCCAAGGGCGCAGTAAGGGTGTGGGTTGGGAGGAGGGTGAGTCAGAACGAGATGTGTCCGGGAGAGGGAAGACGCGGACCTCCGCTCTGGTAGTAATAAACATCTACCATTCGTTTATCTGAAGATGTGTGATGTGCTTTGCTGAATGCATCCCCTTTATTTAATACAAGACCTCTTTTGGGTAGGTAGTCTATTTTTCATGAGGGTAAATGAGGCACAGATGGGATGCGTGATTGGCCTGCAATCATTCAGCCAGTGAGGCAAAATTGGAACACAAGGCTTTTTAAGTGGTTTATTTTTTAAAAAATCATACATTGAAGGCCTGCTAAGTTTGGACCCAGTGCTGAGGCTAAGAAAACAAACGAACCAGGCTGATATGGTTCCTGGGCTAGAGAAGCAGAGGACTTTTGGGGGTAGGAAAGGTGATATTAAGTATGATAATTACTGGCACATATTGGACTCTCACTGTATAGTAACAGGGTAGTAAGTGCTTTACATGAACTATTTCCTTTAATCCTTTCAATAATCTTATGAAGTAGGTAGTACTATAACTTCAGTTTTACAGGTAAGGAAAGCAAGACCTAAAAGAAATTTTTAAAAAAAATTTTAAATGCCCCCCCCAAAATAAGATGGATTGATAGATGGACAGAGAATGGATAGAGGAACAGATGATTTAAAGCAAGTATAGTTAAGTATTGACAATGGCAATTATATGGGTGTTCATGGTAAAATTCTTTAAACTTTTATATATGTTTGAAAATTTTCACAATGAAAGGTTGGAAAAGCATGCCCTCAAACAGTATATACTTGGCAAAACAAAATCACAATAACAAAGATATACACTATACAGGACAGAGTGGGTGCCAATGGCAGGCAGGGTAGAAATAGGACATGAAAATAAAAAAGAATGAAGAAGCGGATGGTTGGATGAGTGACTGAATGATTAAACCAAACCCCATTGGTCTAACAACAACTTCCAGCATACACTAGCATAGTTAAGTAGATTGATAAAATATTGACATACTTTCTTCTATTTGATAAAGAGCTGCTGTCTCAATCACTCCTCACAGCCCCAGGCCCCTCCCCTAGAACCCCCAGATGGCCCATATTCCATCCATTCCAACTACAGCCGCATTTATTCTGATTGTTCTGAGCCTAGAAAGTAGTGGTAGTTAGATAGTTTGAACAAACTGCTTGTAGGTGTCTGCTACATACAAGTCCAGGGGACTCTGTTACCCCGACATTCCCCACCAACTATTCATTTCCTCCCCAGTCTGAGATTCTTACCCGCCCAGAGTCCATGGCTTCTGCCAGCCTTTCAGGGCTCAGCTCCAAGGAAACTTCTGGCCTTCCAATCCATGAAGTTAGCACCTTCTGGAACAGGGTGGTGGGTGGGTTGGTGAGGGGGACATGGTGGGCAGCCAGCCACACCTTCCTCCCACATCCTGCCAGTCTCTTACACAGAGCCAAGTGCTGGTCAGCGCCGTTAACTTCAACTGCATGAGGATGTTCCCAGTTGGGGCAGACGTCTTCAAGAGGCTTCGTGACAGCTCCACACACTGCAGCATAGCCTTGAGGTTCCCCTCATACCAGGCCTCACTGCCCAGCCAGCAGGCGTTAGGTCCTGGAGCCTACTAACACCCTTCCCTGGACCCTGACCCCCTGTTCATTCACTTTCTTTTAAATTTTATTTTTCCCTGTTTTATTTTTAAAATTTTATTTTTAATATAACCTTCCATGACAAACCCGGGACTAGGCATGTATGGACTGTGATGGCCATGAGGTGGTTGTGCTTACTCACCCAGTCTTGACAGTTGAGTCTGGCTCCTCCTCTGTGGGCACTGCCAGCAGGGGCTGGAGGCTTAGGGTCTGGAGCTGTTGGACACAACCCCTCACCTCTTCTGCTGTCTCACCAGCCACAAACTGCCCATAGATGGAAGCTCGGAGAAGAGCTCCCAAGAGCCGGGAGCCCAGGAGTCGCTGAGACCAGGCCTGAAGCTGCAGTAACAAGGAGTGAGGGCTCAGAGCCAGACCTTGGGGAGCACTAAGGCCAGTCCCCAAGATCACTGCTCACCGCCAGGCCATGAGTGACCAGAGGGGGCCAGGCACACAGTCGCAGCACCAGCAATGCCCGCATCAGTTCTCCTGTGCCCTTGAGGTGGAAGACCCCACCATCAAAACTCAGGGGCTGCCAGCCCCTAGTTGGGGTGCCCGCCTGGGAATAGAGTACTTGACGGGTCCGGAGCATCATGAATTCCTCACCACTTTCACACTAGGTAAATGAGCTTCAGAAGCTGCAGCGCTACCAGACAGGGGCAGTGACTGATTAACCAGGCAGTAGGCAGGGAAAGGCAAATCTTTAGGATCACAGGCTTCTTTGGGGACAGTTAACGATTAACTAAAAGGGACAGAGTTCAAATAACTTAGACAGGAAAGGAAACCCTGAATAACAGTCCTCTATACCCTCATTATGTTAGTTCACAATTATTCAGTGTCCACATTTGCCACTGGGTGCTAAGTGAGAGCTTGGCTCTGGAAGCAAGGATCTTTGGGTTCAAGGCAGTTTGGCTTTGTGATCTTAGGAAAGTTACTTGACCTCTCAATGAAATTTCTTCATCTTACAATCAGAAAGAGTGCAGTGTTATTGAATAAATTTGAAAATACATATAACCTGTAACCCAAACATTTCAAGTATGTATCCTAGAGAACTTGAACATGGGCATCAGGAAATATGTACAGAAAATAATGTTCATAGCAGCATTGTTTTCAATAGGTCCAACTGGGAATCACCCAACTTTCCACCAACTGCAGAAAGGATAAATACATTGTAGTATATTTACACAATGGCATACTACCCAGCAATAAAAAGGACGAACTACTGATACATACAACCACATGGATAAATCTCACACACATAATGTTAGTGAAAGAAGCCAGACACCAAAGAGCACGTGCTGTATTATTCCATTCAATAAACTTGAAAGTAGTCCTGGCTGGTGTGGCTCAGTGGATTGAGTGCCAGCCTGTGAATCTAAAGGTCACCAGTTTGATTCCTGGTCAGGGAACATGCCTGGGTTGCAGGCCAGGTTCCTGGTTGAGGGCATGTGAGAGACAACCAATCGATGTATCTCTCTCACATTGACATTTCTCTTTCTCTCTTTCTCCCTCCTTTCCCCTCTCTAAAAAGTAAATAAATAAAATCTTAAAAAAAAAAAACTTGAAAGCAGGCAAAATAAAATGAAGCAATAAAGTATTGGGGATACATACATGGGTGTTTCAACTATAAAGAAAAGACAAGCAAGAAAATGATTACCTTGGAAGATGGGAGGAGTTGTCACTGGATAGGGGCTCATGGGGCTTCTATGTCCTTTATTCTATTATTTGAAGGCTTTATTTATTTATTTTAGAGAGAGGGGAAGGGAGAGAGACAGAGAGGGAGAGAAATACAGATATGAGATGGATTGGTTGCCTCTCGCACATGCCCCCAACTGGGAACCAGGCCTGCAACCCAGGCATGTGCCCTGACTGGGAATCAAACTGGTAACCATTGGCTTTGTAGGACAACCCCCAATCTACTGAGCTACACCAGTCAGGGCTATCTTTGATTCTTAAGGTGATGATGATTCACAGTTGTCTACATAGTATTTTTTAAAGCTATACATCTATATTTTGTACTCCTGACTATAAAATACATTTAACAATAAAAAGTAAAAAATTAATCATAGGTGGGGAATGGGAATAAAAATTATCAGTTTCACAGGGTTGTCATGAGGAATAAGTCAAGTTCATGGACACAGAGTGGTATACATTATGAACTTAATAATTACTGGCTGTGATTAGTACATGTTGTGTATGCACAATCTGCTTGGTGCCTGTGCCCTGGTGAGGTATATACCATTAATCATCCTTGCGTCTGGGGATCCAAAAAACCACCTCAGATTCAGTGATTCACTAGAGGGACTCACAGAACTCAGAGAAGTTTTTTACTCACAGTTACGGTTTATTACACTGAATGGATACAGATTGAAGATATCAAAAGGAAGAGGAGCATAGGGTCCAAGAGATGCCAGGCACAAGAGTCTAGTTGCCCTTTCCCAGTAGAATCAAGTGAATAGCACCCAGTTCTCCCGGCAACAATGTGTGACAACATACAAAGAGTACTGCAGCCAATGATGCTAACATGATAAAACTGTCAACATAGTTTTGTTGATTAGGTTCCTGTTAAAGATGAGATCATACAGTATTTGTCTTTCACTGCCTGGCTTATTTCACTTAACATAATGCTCTCCAGTTCCATCCATGCTGTCACAAAGGGTAGGAGCTCCTTCTTTTTCTCTGCTGCGTAGAATTCCATTGTGTAAATGTACCATAGTTTCTTGATCCACTCATTTGCTGATGGGCACTTAGGTTGCTTCCAGCACTTGGCTATTGTAAATTGTGCTGCTATGAACATGGGAGTGCATAGGTTCTTTTGAATTGATGTTTTAGGGCTCTTAGGGTATAATCCCAGCAGTGGAATTGCTGGGTCAAAAGGCAGTTCCATTTTTAGTTTTCTGAGGAAGTTCCATACTGTTTTCCACAGTGGCTGCACCAGTCTGCATTCCCACCAACAGTGCTCTAGGGTTCCCTTTTCTCCGCATCCTCTCCAACACTTGTTTGTTGATTTGTTTATGATAGCCATTCTGACTGGTGTGTGGCGGTATCTCATTGTGGTTTTAATTTGCATCTCTCTGATGACTAGTGATGCTGAGCACCTTTTCATATGTCTCTGGGCCCTCTGTACGTCCTCCTTGGAGAAGTGTCTGTTCAAGCCTTTTGCCCATTTTTTAATTGGGTTTTTTGTCTTCCTGGAATGGAGTCATATGAGTTAGTTATATATTTTGGAGATCAAACCCTTGTCTGAGGTATCACTTGCAAATATGTTTTCCCATACTGTTGGTTCTCTTTTTATTTTAATACTGTTTTCTTTAGCCATGCAGAAGCTTTTTAATTTGATGAGGTCCCGTTTATTTATTCTTTCCTTTTGTTGTCCCTTGCTCTAGGGGACATATCATTGAAGATGTTGCTGCATGGAATGTCTGACATTTTCCTACCGATGTTTTCCTCTAGGGCTTTTATTGTGTTACGACTTACATTTAAGTCTTTTATCCACCTTGAATTTATTTTTGTGTATGGTGTAAGTTGGTGCTCGAGTTTCATTTTTTTGCATATAGCTGTCCAGATTTCCCAACACCGTTTCTTGAAGAGGCTATTTTTACTCCATTTTATCCTGCTGCTCCCTTTGTCAAAAATTAATTGGCCATAGAGTCTTGGGTTTATTTCTGGGCTCTCTATTCTGTTCCATTGGTCTGTCTGTCTGTTTTTATGCCAGTACCAAGCTTTTTTGATTACAGTTGCCTTGTAATACAGTTTGATATCAGGTATTGTGATCCCTCCTACTTCACTCTTCTTTCTCAAAATCGCAGCAGATATTTGGGGTCATTTATGATTCCATATAAATTTTTGAAGTGTTTGTCCTATATCTGTGAACAATGCCATTGGTACTTTGATAGGGATTGCATTGAATCTATAAATTGCTTTGGGTTGTGTGGACATTTTTGTGGCAGGAATTCTTTGCACACACATGGAGAAATGCCACCCCGGGAGTCCACGCGTGCAGAGCATGGCTCCGCATGAAGAAACCCTCCCATGTGGGCCAGCTGATCCATGTCAGTGGAAAAAGAATTCTCTAATGGGAATTTGGCAAAAATGTTTCTTAAGAAATTCTCTGCCTTGCTGAGTCTCTTTCTCCGAAGCCAAGAAGCTCAAGTTAATGGATCTCTGAAATTCTTCCCTGCCTCAATGTTTTATGGTCCTAAAAGTTAACAACCCTAGCTGAAGACCCTTGTTCTGCATGTAGTTCATGAATATCCAATCCAATGCAAATGTATCCTAAAACTTCTAATAAAAAGCCCGGCTGAGCTACGCCCGGGACCTTTCCAGAGATTGAGGGAAAGACCCGTGGCAACTGAAACTTCCTTCTCCAAGCGTGTCTCTGGGTGAGATTGATTCATGCATTTGGTTACGGTCCCCCACGGATTTTGCAGGACAAAATCCGCTATACATTTTGATGATGTTGATTCTTCCAATCCATGAGCACGGTATATGTTTCCATTTGTTTGTGTCTTCCATGACTTCTTTCTTCAGTGTTGTGTAGTTTTCTGAGTACAGGTCTTTTACCTCCTTTGTTAGGTTTATTCCTAGGTATTTTATTTTCCTTGTTGCTATATCAAATGGGATTTTTTTCTCTGATTTCTGCTTCTGAGGGTTCTTTCTGAATATTGACTTTGTATCCTGCTGTTTCACCAAATTCATCTATTAGGTTGAGCAGTTTTTTGGTGGAATCTATAGAATTTTCTATGTACATTATCATGTCATCTGCAAACCATGACAGTTTTGTTTCCTCTTTTCCAATTTGGATGCTTGTATTTCCTTTTCTTGTCTGATTGCTGTGGCTAGGACTTCCAATACTATGTTGAATCAAAGTGGTGAAAGTGGACAACCTTGTCTTGTTCCTGATCTTAGTGGGAAAGATTTTGGTTTTTACTCATTGAGTATGATGTTGTCTGTAGGTCTCTCATAGATGGCCTTTATTATGTTGAGGAATGCTCCCTCTATTCCCACTTTGCTGAGTGCTTTTATCACAAATGGGTGCTGTGCCTTATTAAATGCTTTTCCCGCATCTATTGATATGATCATGTGATTTTTGTCTTTGTTTTTGTTTATGTGATGTATTATGCTTATTGATTTGCGAATACTGTACCATCCTTGCATCCCTGGGATGAATCCCACTTGATCATGGTATATGATCTTTTTAACATATTGCTGGATGCGGTTTACCAATATTTTGTTGAGGATTTTAGTGTCTATGTTCATCAGCGATATTGGCCTGAAGTTTTCTTTCTTTGTTGTGTCTTTATCTGGTTTTGGGATTAGGATGATGCTGGCTTCATAAAACCATTTTGGGAGTCTTCCATCTTCTTGGATTTTCTGGAATAATCTGTGAAGGATAGGGGTTAGGTCCTCCTTAATGCTTTGTAGAATTCTCCTGTGAAACTGTCTGGTCCAGGGCTTTTGTGTGTTTAGAGTTTTTTGATTACTGCTTCAATTTTGTCTGCTGTTATTGTTCTGTTCAGGCTTTCTGCTTCTTCTCCATTGAATTTTGGGAGATTATATTTTTCTAGAAATTTGTCCATTTCACCTAAGTTTTCAAATGTCTTGGCATATAGTTCTTCACAGTAATTTCTTACAATCCTTTGTATTTCTGTGATATTAGTTGTCATCTCTCCTCTTTCATTTCTGATTGTGTTTATTTGGTTCCTCTGTCTTTTCTTCTTGATGAGTCTGCTTAAAGGCTTGTTGATTTTGTTTCTCTTTTCAAAGAACCAGTTCCTGGATTTATTGACCCTTAGAATTATGCTTTTAGTCTCTATGTCATTTAAGTCTGCTCTGATCTTGGTTATTTCCTTCCTTCTACTTGCTCTGGGCTGTCTTTGTTGTTCTTCAAGTTCTTGTAGATGTAGGGTTAGGCTGTTTATTTGAAAGGTTTCTTTCTTTCTTTTTTTTCTTTTTTTTAGGTAGGCCTGTATCACTATGAACTTCCCTCTCAGGACTGCCTTCACTATGTCCCATAAGTTTTGGGTTGTTGTGAGTTCATTTTAATTTGTTTCCAGAAACTTCTGCATTTTTTCCTTGGTCTCATTCTTGATCCATTCGTTGTTTAATAGCATGCTATTCAATCTCCATGATTTTGAGTGTTTTCCTTGAGATTGGTTTCTAGTTTCAGTCCCTTGTGGTCAGAGAAAATGCTTGATATGATTTCAATTTTCTTGAATTTGTTGAGGCTTGTTTTATGCCCTGTCATGTGGTCTATCTTTGAAAATGTTCCATGAAAAGTATGTGAAGTGTATTTTGCTTCTTTGGGATGAAAGGCTCTATAAATATTAGTTAAGTTCATTTTATCTAGGGCTTTGTTCAAAGTCGCAATATCTTGGTTGATATTTTGTTTGGAAGATCTATCCATTTTTGACAGCAAGCTGTTGAAATCCCCTACTATAATTGTGTTGTTGTCAATATCTTTCTTGAAGTCCTCAAAGATTTTCTTTAAGTATTTCGGTGCTCCTATGTTGGGTGCATATATATTTACAAAGTTTATGTCTTCTTGGTGGATTCTTCCCTTGAGTATTATGAAGTGACCTTCTGGGTCTCTTTTTATGGCCCTTTTTCTGAAGTCTATTTTGTCTGATATGAGTATTGCTACCCTGGCTTTTTTTCCTGTCCACTTGCTTGGAAAATTTGTTTTCAGCACTTCGCATTCAGTCTGTGTAGGCCTTTTGTCCTGAGATGGGTCTCTTATAGGCAGCATATGTGTGGGTCGTGTTTTCTTATCCATTCAGCTATTCTATCTCTTTTGATTGGAGTATTTAATCCATTTATGTTTAAGGTTATTATTAATAGGTACTTATTCATTGCCATTTTTTGTACCTGTGTTCCTCTCTCTCTCATTCTTTTCCTTCCTTTTCTTAAAGCAGTCTCTTTAGCATCTCTTGCAGAGCTGGTTTGGTGAAGGTGTATTCTTTTAGACTTCTTTTGTCTGGGAGGCTCCTAATTTGACCTTCCATCTTAATTGAGAGCCTCGATGGATAAAGTAGCCTTGGTTGCAGGCCTCTGGTTCTCATTACTTGGAATATGTCTCACCATTCTCTTCTGGCTTAAAGCATTTCCATTGAGAAGTCAGCTGCTGGTCTTATCAGGGCTCCCTTGTATGTTTTTCCTGTTTCTCCCTTGCTGCCTTTAAGAGTCTCTCTATGTCTTGGAATTTTGCCATTTTAATTATGATGTGTCTTGAAGAGGGCCTCTTTGGGTTCCTCTTGATTTGGACTCTCTGTGTTTCCTGGATTTGTGTGACTTTTTCTCTCATCCAATTAGGGAAGTTTTCCATTATTACTTTTTCAGACAGATTTTCTATCTCTTGCTCTTCTTCTTCTCCTTCTGATATCCCTATTATATGGATATTATTACATTCATGTTGTCCTGCATTTCCTTTAACCCCTCTTCATTCTTTCTGAGCCTCTTTTCTTTTTCTTTCTCTTTCTGGGTGTTTTTTTCTACCTTGTCCTCCAGCTCACCGATCCAATCCTCTGCTTCATTGAGCCTGCTTTTGATTCCTTCTACTGTGTTCTTCAGTTCAGAAGTTGTATTCTTCATTCCTCTTGGCCCTTGTTGATAGTTTCTATTTCCTTTTTCATGTTGATATAGTTTGCAGTGAGTTCATTGTAGTTTCCCTGTAGTTTTTGGTAATTCTCTGTGAGCTCATTGAGCTTCCTGGTAACCATTGCTTTGAACTCAATATCTGATAGTTGACTTGCCTCTATTTCATTTAGCATTGTTTCTGAGGCTTCCTCCTTTCCTTTCATTTGGGGATTGTTTCTTTGTCTTCCCATTGTTTGTGAGACTCTTCTTTTTAGCCTCTGCTTCTTAAATTGATCTGTTCTGACTCCCTGGGTTTATGGCGTAAACTTCTATAGTAGAAGACCTGTGAGATTTAGTGATGCAGTCTCCTTAATCTCCTGAGCTCGCTGGTCTTGGACTGTTGCTTATGTTGGCTCTCTGTATGTCTTTGGTTTTGATAGTTGTTGGGTCATTCTTTGGTGGGTCCTTCCTTTCAGCTGGTTAACTGAGGGTCATTCTGTCCACCATGATTTGTATTCTGCTGTACAGTTGTGGACAGGTTGTGTTGAAGTTGATTCTTCTGTGTGTACAAGGTTTTGAGGCTTCTCTCTCATTCTTTTTTTTTTTTAAGATTTTATTTATTTTATTTTTAGAGAGAGAGGAGAAGGGAGGGAGACAGAGAGGGAGAGAAACAGCAATGTATGGTTGCCTCTCACATGGCCCTCACAGGGGACCTGGCCCGCAACCCAGGCATGTGCCCTGACCGGGAATCGAACCAGGACCGTCTGGTTCCCAGCCCGCACTCAATCCACTGAGCTACACCAGCCAGGGCTTCTCTCTCACTCTTGTTCAGTCATTTGTTGTGGCTAATTTCTCCACCATTTAGTTGTATTTCCAGATCGGTCCTGGGTGGAGGTTAGTGTGGCTTCCACTCCCTCCTTCACCTACTTCTGTTGTTATCTGTTGGTATCTCCTTTGTAGGTGGGTTTCCTCTTCCAGTAGGTGTACTGGTGTTCACAGCTCCCATCATCTGATTTTTCAATGTCTTCTACAATTTTGGTCTCCAATCTTCATATATGCTGGGATACTGTTGGCTGTTTGCTCTGTTCCTCAGAAGATTGCTAGGTGTTTCACCCATGTGCAGGGGGAAGTGTCTCACTGCCATCTTCCAATTATCCATTTTTCGTAAAAAACAATGCCTCTACTTCATATAAATCAAGGTCAAAATAAATTAAGAGCTCAAGATAACATCAGTCCCATTTGTCCGAGTCCTGGTGTGTGGAGGAAAAGCAGCAGCTAGTTATGATGACAGGTGATAGGCTAATCGCCTAATTTGTTAACTCTTTTCCATTTCTAAACCATCCTTAAAGAAAATCATGTATGGGGTCACACCTTTCTCACAGTAGTCCAGCAGAGCAACCATGCCATCTGGATTCATGTTTTCACCAATAAAGAACTGGTAGTTTTTGAAATTAGCAAAGATGTACTTGATTTGTTGATTTGTTCTGCAGCCCTTGTCATAAATGGCTTTTTACTCTTTCTGGTCTCTGTTCAAGTTTCCCTTTGATTGATTTCATGTAATCTTTGATGTACTTCTTGTAGGCCTTTTTTGCGAAGCTGGTTTCAAGCAAATGATGGTTCACTGTTGCAGACCCCAGCTCGTGTGGTCTGTGGTGTTGTGGCTGAGACACGAGACAAATTCACATGGACTACCAAATCCTGTGGAGGAAAAGGGACAGCATGGCCACTCTCTCAAGGGGAGAGTGTCTTGGAGCACCTCGGCCACTCTGTCAAGAGGAGAGTACCCGGACCCTTGCCTTGACAGGATTTTATTGCTTTTCTGGGTACACTACATGGAAGATGGTTCTCATTTACTATGCACAGGTTCACTGTAGGTGATTACCTTTTACAGATAACAAGAGAAAGAATGTTGTTAATTACTTCAAAGAGAAAGATGTTACAGATCCAGTGGGAAAGTGGTTGAACAGGTTACACTCCATACTTGGGAGGTTTAGCTCAGACTGTAGGAAGTTACTTTAGAGATATGCAGTTTGTTGCCTTAATCCAGGGTGAGGGAGTTTTAGCAAAAGCAAGTCTCATAGCAGCTTAGGTACAATGCAGGCCTGATTCCCCATGAGAGAACCTATCCATGAGCGTGGGTCCTATGTCGTTTTCCACTGGCCTTTCCGAGTGGGAGCTGGGCCCATGCCACACAGAATGGTCTCCTATAGTTCATGACAATATCAACACCAGTGATTACTGTGCTTTTGGTTCCTTCACCCTCCAGGCTTTCAGCAGAGGCATTTCCACCAATAAGTGAGTCATCAATGTTACCCTCTGTCCTACTGACCATCTTCTCCTCTGCCTCCAAACAGACCGTCGTTACCTCTGGATCTTATAGATATCAGAGAACATCTCATCATGACTAATAAGGTCCTGGTAGATGATCAATGATGGTTGCTGGAAGAAAACGACAGCCGCACTGGCTGAACAATAGCCCCACTAGCAAATGAGGTGCAGCCTGAGAGGCGCTCTAGGGGAGGGGGGAGTTGGCCGGGGGGAAAAAGTGAATTCTTTTTTAAAACGATTTTATTTATTTATTTTTAGAGAGAGGGGAAAGGAGGAGAAAGAGAAGGAGATAAACATCAATGTGCAGTTGCCTCTTGCAAGCCCCCTACTGGAGACTTGGCCCACCACCCAGGCATGTGCCCTACCTGGGAATTGAGCCAGAGACCCCTTGGTTCACAGGCCGGTGCTCAATCCACTGAGCCACACCAGCCAGGGAGGAACTCTTTTTTCTTCTTGCTGTTTTGGTTGAATGCTGTTTCTTCATTATGTTCCAAATAGTTGATGTGAATTCTGGCTTTATCCCCTCCACTGTTGACTCCCTGTAGATTTTTCTTTATTTCACTTAGTGTAACTTTCATTTCTTCCTGGGTCTTTTTTATCTTGTTGCCATACTCAGTGAGTTATTTGAGCATCCTGACCACCAGTGTTTTGAACTCTGCATGTGATAGGTGAGTTACCTCTGTTTTGTTTCGTTCTTTTCCCAGTTTTTTTTTTCTCCTGTTCTTTCATTTGGACCATATTTCTTTGACTCCTCAGTTTGGAGGAGCAACTAAGGGAAGCAGTGTTCCCATAGCCTTGGAGGGGCCTGATAAGTAGTGTTCTCGTAGCCTTGAGATTGAGTCTGATAAACTGTTCCCATAACATGAAGGGGGCTTGCATGCGCAGAATTATTCTATATTATATAATTTTCTGACTTTTTGCCAGCTTTGTTTGTTCTAGTATTTAAAAGGGGGCCAGGGACCCCCTGCCGAGTGCCATGATGTGTGCCACACTAGGGAGCAAGGGCCATGACATGTGCCACGCAGAGACATGCAGGGGGATACGTGGCTTCCAGCGTGTGTGGCTCATCCACCCCAAAACAAAGGCATGCCACGCTCTCAACAGCTCTGTGACTATTCTTCTGTCTGCGCAAATAATATGAACCTCTCAGGCCTTGAACAGTAGCAACACAGGCAGCCTCTCTGTGTTTGTTTCTGTGTATTAAGTAGAGCTACTTTGACTCCCTGTCTTAGTAGTGTGGCCTCTTATAGAAAAGGCACCTGTAAATTGTGTGGAGTGGAGCCTTAGGTAATTACCAGGGTGGGGCAACCCACTTCACTGCTTTGTGACTTTGTGTCGGGGGAGGGCTCAGAGGGAGGACAATGCCACTTCCTGACTTCTGGAGGTTTGCCCTACACTTGTCCTGTGCAACTGGTACGCTTCTAGCTGTTGCCCTGGTGCCGAATCCAAGAGGGGGTGGGCCTGCATATATTTTAAGTCCTTGAGGGCCCTTTAAGTGGAGTCTCCTGAAAATCTGACAGTTTCTTCCACTGCCTTAACCCCTACTGGTTTTTATAGCCAGAAGTTATGGGGATTTATCTCCCTGGTGCTGGAACCCTGGGCTGTGTGGTCTGGCCTGGGGCTGACATCACTTGCTCCCAAGGTATCCCTTCCCATTTTTATCCACCACACGTGAATGTATGACTGCCCATTCAGCCTCTGCCTCTCCATGCCACACTGCATCTCTGGCTCTTGGTCCCTTCTGCATCTCTGCCCCTCCTATCCATCTGGATGAAAGTGGCTTCTTTAAATCCTTGGTTATCTAATTTCCATACAGCTCAATTTTCTGATGGTTCTGGGTGTTATTTGTTCTGAGGTCTGTTTGTAATTCTGTGGTTATGTGAGGAGGCAAAGCATGTTTACCTATGCCTCCATCTTGACCAGAAGTCTGAAAATATATTTTTTTAAGAAAAAATTAAACTATGATACAAATAGAATGAAAATTCTTTGTTGTTGTTCGACACAGTATCAGAGGCTGCTCATCATCACATTGGAAAATCATAATTAAATGCCATCTCAAGATGCAATGTAAAATTGTAATGATGTATAACACATAAAGAAATGTGCCCATACTATAAGTGTTCAGGTAGACAAATTTTTAGAAAGTGACAACACCACTTGTTGAAACTAGCATCCAGGTCAAGAAACAACATTATTGGCCCTCTAGCAGCTTTGCATCCCATCGCAATCACTCTCCCTCTCTCCACACCAAAGACAGCCACTCTTGACTTCTACTGCCACAAATTATTTTTTACCGTTTTTAACTATAAGCTGATGAAATCATACAGAATGCTCTTTCTTGGGTCTGACTTCTTAGATTCAATATCATGTTTGTGACAGAAACAAACTCATAGACATAGAGAACAAGCTGATAGTTGCCAGGTGGGTGGAGGATGAAGGGGGACTGGGTGAAGAGATTAAGAAATATAAATTGGTAGTTACAGAATAGTCATGGGGATGTTAGGTACAGCATACAGAATATAGTCTATAATATCATAATAACTATGTATGGTGTCAGGAGATACAAGACTTATTGGGGGATCACTTTATAAGTTATATAAATGTCTAATAACTATGTTGTACTAATATAATGTTGAATGTTATCTATAATTGAAAAATAATAATGGGCATCTACCTAGGTAAATAAACATAATTCACAAGTCCATTTTAATTAATTACTTTAATTTACTAAATTATTACTACATTGATGGACATTTGGGTTGTTTTCAGTAGTATGATGTTACAAATATTTCAGGGGTTAGCATATCTCCATAAATGTCTGCACACTGGTCTTACCTTAGTTTTAGCCACTGAAATTTAGGGAAGTCTAGGACAGGGTTGCTAATTTATATCCCAGCAACAGTGGCCTCTTTTGCTATATTATTTATAACACCGCATATGAGCATCTTTTTAAAAAAAAATTTATTTATTTATTTTAAGATTTTATTTATTTTTAGATAGACAAGAAAGGAGGGAGAAAGAAAGAGAGAGAAATATCAATGTGTGGGAGATACATCAACTAGTTGCTTCTTGCACACCTCCAACCAGGGACCTGGTCTGCAACCCAGGCATGTGCCCTGACCAGGAATCAAACCAGTGACCCTTTGGTTCACAGACTGGCACTGAGTCCACTGTACCACACCAGCCAGGGCTTATTCAACAATATTTATATAAATTAAGAGAAACTAGATTCTGGCAGACAGAAGCAATAGAGATCTGCTACATTGATTTAGACAATGTCAAAGAGGAAGTAGGGAGTACAGAAAGAGATCCACTCACAGCCTGAAGTTCCCTCCGAGAACATTGCTCAAATGATTTATGTGGTAGAGCAACCCAGGACCTAAGTTATCAGTATATTTTGTTCCTTGGCCACAATGATTGGTTCAGGGATGGACATGAGACCCAAGATGGGCAGATGAAAGACAGGCCCATAATTTTCCAGAACTATTGGCAAAAGAGGCACTCTGGCTACTGAGCTTGTGGAATGCCAGCTTAGAACTGTAAATGGTCATTTTCGTCTACCAGATGAAAAGTCTACCCATGAATGAAATCAACACAGAAAAAAATGGGGCCAGGAGATACAGAGAAATTGACTCCTCATGGCTTTTTCAAACATTGGATGCAGCAGTGGTTGAAGCTAACATTCCCTGGAGAATGTCAGCTAGAAAAGCCAATAAATTCATCTTTCCTGCAAAACCAATGTGGAAACAAAATGTTGAAGATTTCTTCTTAGAAAAGGAAAAATGCACAATTAGAAAAATTCTACTCTTAGGAATGGAATCATTTTTTAAAGATTTTAGATGTTTATTTTTAGAGAGGGGAAGGAAGAGAGAAAGAGAGGGAGAGAAACATCAATATGTGGTTGCCTCTTGCACATTCCCTACTGGGGACCTAGTCTGCAACCCAAGCATGTGCCCTGAGTGGGACTCGAACCAGCAACCCTTTGGTCCACAGGGTGGCACTCAATCCACTGAGCCACACCAGCCAGAGCAGAATGGAATCATTTTTTAACTAAATGGAAATTATTTGATTCAAGTGCTGTGGTGTAAACCTATTTTAGGTCTATAGTGATAAAAATAATATATGGACAAGCATTTGAATAGTTTTGATATTTATTATTATTATTATCATTATTATTCCTCACCTGAGGATATTTTCTCATTGCTTTTTAGAGAGAGAGAGAAAGGAAGATAGAGAAATATTAATGCAAGAGAGAAGCATCAATTGGTTGCCTCCAGTATGCACCTGGTCAGGGGACCAAACACACAGCCTAGGTATGCGCCCTGATCTGGAATCAAATCTGCAACTCTTTGGTCAAGGGATGACACTCCAACCAACTGAGCCACACTGGCCAGGGCAGTTTTGATGATATTATTAAAAAAGTAGGAGTGGAGACCTAAAGATTTTGTCTGTCCTCTGTGGAAACAGATTTCTCAGTTATCTTTTTCTGCTATTCAATATAAAGAATAAAATTTATGTTGCTGTGCTGCTTTACTATGGAGGCTGTTTATAAAGTCACCTTTACTTAAGTATTGAGGTATTATGGTATATACCACAAATGCACTTATCTTAACTGTACAGTTTAATGATCTTTGACAAATCTATACACCTATGTAACTACTACCACACGCACAATAAGAAACATTTTTATCACCCCCTCAAAAAACGTTCCCCCATGGCCTTTTACAGTCAATTCCCTTTTCATGGCCCCAGACAACAACTGATCTGCTCACCATAGATTAATTTCACCTATTTTAGAATTTCTGTAAGTGAAATCACACAATATGTATTCTTTTGTGTCTAGCTTGTTTTGGTAGTCTATTTTATTTTTATAGAGTCTATTTATGTTTACATGTGTGTCATAGTTTATACATCATATTTTAGATAACTGGAAAATAATAAAACAAGTAGGACACAACAATAGTCCATAAAGTCCACTTATTATTAGCTATTTCAGATGTAGTTAAACATTAAATGAACTGAGTTTTTAATGTATCTTTTCTCATTTCTGAAAAAGCATTAAAACCCTCAGAATAACTTTTCATTATTAAAATGTCCATTACAACTCACTGTGTCCCTTTGTAGAAGTTTAGTTTCTAAAGCTGACCCAAGGAGGAGCCTTATTTATACTTTGATGCCAGCTTGAATCCTTTTTTTTTTTTTGTCACTGACACACATATCCCCATGTCCTTTCCTAAAAAAGTCCAGTACCTTTGTGTCTTTTAGAGCTCATTTAACAAGCTCATCCCAGGCTGGAATGAAAAGAACCGCTGAAATGTTATGTCCTGCAGGTATAGGAAGAGTGTTGAGAAGCCTGTTACACCAGATGCCCCCTCAGCTCAAAGGGTAGAGAATCCGTTTCCACAGGGTCCAAGTCTCCTGCCACCTGATCGTAGATTCCTTTTGGATTCTCATATTTGTCCTCAGGCCAGTGAAGGTCCCAGGGGCCCTGACAAACAAAGGTGAAGTTAGAACCATAAAGAGATGCCCTGTGGGTCATCATTACAGCTGTGGGGTACACATACTCATACTCACCTTCCCAGAGAAAAAAAGTTTTACTATCAAATTATGGGGGTAAATTCCAACACATAATAAGAAGAGAGACTTCTGGCCAAGATGGAGGCATAGGTAAATACACTTTGCCTCCTTGAACAACCAAAAGAAAGACAACAACAAATTTCAAAACAAAAAATAACCAGAACTGCCAGAAAATCAAACTGTATGGAAGTCCAACAACCAAGGAGTTAAAGAAGAAACATTCACCCAGAGACTGGTAGGAGGGGCAGAGATGGGCAGACAGGGCAGAGAGTACTTGCGGAAAGTCAGCGGCTGGAGGACCAGGTGTGTGAAGTGGTGGCTGATGGATGGGGTGGTCCCACATTTGCATGTGAATAAATCAGGAGGAACAACTGGAGAGTGAGACAGACTGTGCAACCCAGGGTTCCAGAGAAGGGAAATAAAGCCTCAAAACCTCTGACTGTAAAAACTGTGGTGGTTACGGCAGCAGGAGAAACTCCCAGCCTCACAGGAGGGTTCATTGGAGAGACCCACAGGGTCCTAGAATGCACACAAACTCACCCACCCAGGAATAAACACCAGAAGGGCCCAACTTGTTTGTGGGTAGCAGGGGAAGTGACTGAAAGCCCAAGGAGAGCTGAGCAAGAAGCATTGTTCCCTCTCAGATCCTTCCCCCACATATAGCACCATAATGAAGCCAAGGTGGATTGCCCAACCCTGGAAAATACCTAAGGCTCTGCCCTTTATAATGTAACAGGCATATAGAGACAAAAAAAATGGCCAAAATGAAAGAACAGATCAAAGCTCCAAAAATAGAACTAAGTGATGAAGAGAATCTGTCATAAGCATAGTTCAAAACACTGGTAATCAGGATACTCACAGAAATGGTTGAGTATGGTCACAAAATAGAGGAAGAAGTGAAGGCTATGCAAAGTGGAATAAGAAAAATGTACAGGGGACCAACAGTGATGGGAAGGAAACTGGGACTCAAATCAATGATTTGGACCAAAAGAAAGAAATAAATGTTCAATCAGAACAGAATGAAGAATCGAGAATCCAAAACAATGAGGAGAGGCTTAGGAACCTCAGGGACAACTTTAAATATTCCAACATCTGAATCATAGGGGTGCCAGAATGAGAAGAGAAATGGAAAGAAATGGAAAGAGCAAGAAATGGAAAGCTTATTTGAAAAAATAATGAAGGAGAACTTCCCCAGTCTGGCAAAGGAAATAGACTTCCAGAAAGTCCAGGAAGCTCAGAGAGTCCCAAAGAAGTTGGGCCCAAGGAAGCACACACCAAGGAACATCCCAATTTTTACCCAGCATTACTCAAGATTAAAGATAAGGAGAGAATCTTAAAAACAGCAAGAGGAAAATAGACAGTTACTTACAAAGGAGTTCCCAGAAGACTATCATCTGATTTCTCAAAAGAAACTTTATAGGCGAGAAGGGGCTGGAAAGAAGTATTCAAAGTCATGAAAAGCAAGGACCTACATCCAAGATTACTCTAGCCAGCAAAGCTATCATTTAGAATGGAAGGGCAGATAAAGTGCTTCCCAGATAAGGTCAAGTTAAAGGAGTCCATCACCAAGCCTTTATTATATGAAATTTTAAAGGGACTTATCTAAGAAAAAGTAGATCAAAAATATGAACAGTAAAATGATAAACTCACAACTATCAACAACTGAACCTAAAAAAACAAACAAAAACAAACTAAGCAAACAACTAGAACAGGTACAAAATCACAGAAATGGAGATCATATGGGAGGTTATCAGTGAGGAGGGGGAGGGAGGAGAATGGGGGAAAAGATACAAGGAATAAGAGTAATTAGTATGTACAAAATAGACAGAGGTAGGCTAAGAATAGTATAGGAAATGGAGAAGCCAAAGAAGTTATATGTATGATCCATGGACATGAACTAATGTGGGGGAATGCTGGTGGAAGAGCAGGGTGCAAGGTGGAAGGGAATAAAGGAGAGGAAAAAGTGGGACGACTGTAATAGCACAATCAATAAGATATATAGAACTCTTATCATGAACCCCCATGTACCTGTTACTTAGCTTCAATAATACCAACTCTCAGTCAATCTTGATTTATCTATATCTCTATATTCTCATCCTCTGTTCCTACTAACTGGATTATTTTTAAGCAAGCCCAAGAAATCTCATGAATTTCTGTCAAAAAAAAAAAAAAGAATTTAAATGTCAGATATATGAAACTTTTAAAAGTCCGTGATGTCAGCTATGGGAATTGTGGAATGTGAGTCACGATTCTGTCAGTCCTATGAATTTCCAAAACATTTCCTTATCAAAAGAGAAAAGAAAAAGATCCATGTAGGGTCATCCCTACCGAGGATGTGTTTTGCACTAAGTTTGGGAGAAAATGGTTGTTTTGGCTCAGGAAATTTTACAACAGATTTGCCATGGGCCAGATATAGCCTGCAGCCTGTTTTTGTACTGTCCAAAACATGAGAATGGTTTTACATTTTTTAATTGCAAGGAAAGTATCAAAAGAAGAATAATATTTGTGACATATGAAATTCAAATTTCAGTGTTAAAAAAAAGTTTTATTGGAATTTAGCCACACTCGTCTGCCCATGTATTGTCTATGGCTGCTTTTATACTATAATGACAAAGTTTAGTAGTTTTGAGGACAGTATATCCTGCAAAGCCCAAAATATCTACTATTTGGTTTTTTACAGAAAAGGTGTGCAGAATGTATCTGTGCTTTAGAGGGCACATGTGGTTCAGCACCATGGACAACATTTTATGCTCCTTATATCCACCCTGGTAGGGAGAACAGTGCCCCATCTGGCACAATGTTAGAGGTGGAAATCTTTTGCCCAGAGGTGCCAGCATTAGCTAAGGTTACACCAAAAGTCAGGTATTCTGCCCCACTTCCCTTACTGTGGGGCAGTTGATGGGGGTTAGTTTATGATCAAAGTACTCGTCTATTGTTTTTACCTATCCTGTTCATTTCTCTCTGGGCTTTCTGACCCTCTCCCACTCTCAATCCAGTGGATTGAGTGCCTGAGTGGGGCTGGTCCCTACTCCCTGATCCCATGAGTAGGCATTGATCCAGACCTGTCTAATTAGCATATTCCATTCCCTGCCTCAACAGTTTAGTGATGAGTATGTGACCCAAGCTAGATCAGTAAGTGTCAGCACTGGGGCTTTGGAGATATTAGAAAAGAGGCATTCTCTTTTTTTGAAGGTTTCCAACTAATAGGATACAAACCTGGATTTTCTGGGAACATCTTTAAGGAGGAAATTCTTCATCCAGTCATTTGGTCCTGAAGACAATTCTACACTTTGACTTTTCAATTGAATGAGCCAAAATATTTTCTCTCTGTAGCGGAGATAACTATCCAACAAAATGCATACCTTTTTTCTTCCACAGTAATCTAACTGTAGTGAGGCATATAGCTCCCAAACTAGACTGCATTTCTCAGCCTCCTTTGCAGTTAGATGTGACCATGTGACCATGTTTTCACTGGGGAAATGAGTAGAGTGTGTAATTTCTGGGCCTGAACCATAAAGCAGGATTGTGCCTGCATTACTCTCTTTTTATCTCTTCCATTGGTTGAAACCATGGTGAAATGGCCCATCCATGCAAACTTGGGCAATGTGCTAGGGGATAGCACATTCTAGGGGATAGAACACAATGGAAAGAACTTGTATTCTGTAATAACCACCTGCATCAGGGCCACTCACCTCTGAATACTATGAGAGAAAAATAAATAGATTGTCTTCTTTAGGTCACTGATTTGTGGCCAGGCCTGTTTGTTATAGAAGCTAGCTTACCCTAACTAATATACACAGTAAGATGTGGGTTTCTGGCACTGGCCAGGAAAGACTTCTGCAGATACAAATCTCCTCACCAACTGTACTTCATCGTAGAGGGGTCCCCAGGTTCCAGATGGGTTGTTCAGTCTTTCCACCTCATCATATAAGTGCCCAGGAAAGACCATATTCTCCTCTTTAAGACCTGTGAAATCTGGGGTTGGAGTGGAAAGAAGGGATGGTCAGGGCATCCAGTCCAGATATCAGGGGTGTCTATGAGTTGGGGAGTTCTGATGTGGTCACAACTCACCTATGGGACAAGATACCTCCTCCAGTGTTGGTGGCAGTTGAGGGCTGAAATCCTTCATGGAGTGATAATATGGCTCCATATCTTTTGTGCTAACCTGTCAAAACCCCCACCCCCCAAAACAGGTAAGGTCTTTTTCATCCTTTGACTCCCTGGAAAGGTCAATGATTAACCTGAAGCTAATAGAATTTTAATCGCTGTCAGTTCCTTGTCAGTGAGGCTGTCTGAAGTACCCTCACTCACCGTGGAGCTTCTGTTGTCCAGGTCTTCAGTCCACTGGCTTTCTTCATAGTCATTCCTCATTTGGTCCTCCTTTGAGCTTTCAGGATGGAGGTATGGAGGGCAGTTAGGTGTTGATCCTCAGACACCCGTCACCCCCAAACCTCTTCCCTCAGAGCCTTTCTTACAGATAAATATACCCACTTACCCTGCCTTTGTCTTCTCTGAGATGCCTGAGGGAAGTGGGGAAAAAGGGGTCAGAGACTCCCCCAAGCCCACCTGGCCCTGGGAGACCTTCAATATGCAGTGGCCACAGGGTTCCCCATCACCCATGGACCTCAATCCCAGCAGGGTAAGGCTCCTCACCCTCAGCAAGATGCCTTAGTCTCCACTGCCAGAGGAATCCCCCAACACAGGAGGCATTAGAGAGCAGCAGAAGACCTCCAACAGCGAATAGCACAGGCATCAAGGGTAGCTCCGAGAAGCCTGAGGATAGAAGTTAGCCCCCTCAGTGAGCTCAAAATAACTGGCTCTAGGCCCAGAGCAGGGTTCTCTGAGAAAGTCTATCCCTGGCCACGGAAAGCCCCTCTTCATAGGTCAGGGAAGAAAATGGACAGGGGATTTTATGTCCACTCCTTGCCACCTCAGGGCAGGTAGGCTCCTTTCTCAAGTCAAGCCACTAATAGAGGGTCCTACCTTTGCAGACCTGTGATCTGGCCTCTTCCAATGTCTCCAGCCTTGATCATCAACCATAGACCCTGATATTAGACCCTCCAGCCATACAAACTAACCATACTGTTTCCAGAATCACTGAGGCAAACCTACACCCCTAAGCCTTGAAATAGTCGAGTGTCTGTCCTTGAATGTCCTTTCTTCTCAGCTTTCATTCACCCTTCTAACTCCATCTCAAATGACTTCTTCTTTGTTCAAACTTACATCCCAGACAATATCAGACTCCTCTGCTATATCCCTGAGAACCAGACTAAGTGCCTCTAAATATATGCCTGTTCAGCATTCATTCCCCATCTTCTGCTAACAGCACTCACTTTCCTTTGATGAAATAGCCACTTCCCCACTCTTGGTCTGTATGGCTCTGCAGGACTCGTGGAGGACACATGGGCCCAGCCTGGCCCAAAACAGCATTTTTTCATAGTGATTGGTTTAGAGACTAGTGTTTGACCCAAGGTGGATTTTTGCTAGAACATTTAGGACATTCCTCTGCAGACTGCTAAGAAGTAGAATGAAAGCTAGAGGTGTGTGTGAGACTTCTTCGTACTCTTGATGAAAGAACCTGAGAAGGAAGCCATCACAGAAGAAAGCAAAGTTGAGAAAGGGTGAGAGATAGATCCTTATTGAAATTTGTAAGTACCTAAATCCAGCCATACTTGGAATTTTTAATTTCATGAGCCAACCAATTCCCTTTATTGCCATGAACTGCCAAATTTCTGTCATTTGAAGACTTCTTAGGCTCTAAAAGGGGATTGTTTGCAAAATGATCATAATTTTCTCCCTGTATTCATACTCCTGAGTAGTCCCCTTCCACACTGACTTGGAGTTGAGCTATGTCACTTGCCTTAGCCACAGAGACAATAGCAAATGTGACAGAATCAGAAGCTTGAAAGATGCTTATAAATCATAACTTGCCCTCTCTTGTGGCTCTTGAGACTCCTGTGACCACCTCCATGTGAACAAGCCAAGGAGAGACATGTGGCCCAGTTATCTCCATTGTCCCAATCACGAGCCATATTGCCAGACATGTAAAGAGGAGATCATCTTGCACCAACCAGTCCCAGCTGAGCTGCCAACTAACTGTTCAGCCACTCATAGAGTCACGAGAAATAATGTTTGTTGCTGTAAGGGCTGATGTTTAGGGTGGTTTGTTATGCAGCAAAAGCCAACTGATACAGGCTCTGCATGGGGCACGAAATCAGCTAATTCTTTCAGAATTAAACTGTGTTAAGAAGAGCGAAAATTTATCATATCCAGGCAATAGGAAGAATGAAGGAAATGGGTTAGAGCCTACAGAACAGAGCTAAGTCTTCAGGGACTGTGTCTATGAGGCAGAGGAGGCATGGTTAGAGACGAGAAAGTTCTAGTCTCAGGGGTGAAAGGGGTTTTCAGGGAATTGAGGACTTGCCTGCAGGCTGCTCTGTGGGCTGCTGGTAGTCAGGTTTTTCAGGAGGCTGGTCTAGACCTGAGGGGTGGATAAAGAAATTGTGAATTAACATAAAAAATCTAGGATAAACCTTAAATACATCTCAATCTTCTATTAAGCTTTGCATCCCATTTTGAGATTCATGAAAACTGGTTTATGGCTTTTTAGAAATATTTCAAGAAGAACTGCAAATTGCTGATAAGAATGGCAATACTATTAATAACCATTCTAATGTCTGCAATAATAATAATTACTTGATGAGTGCTTTATGGTATGCAAGTTTCTTTTAACCTGAATTGTCAATTTTTCAGGTTAACTAAAAAAGTGCTTGCTCTCAGGATCTCTTAATAGAGGTATAAGTTCCAGAGCAAAGGCTGTGGGTGTAATATTTTATGCCTTAGTTCTTAAAGGGAAGGCTCAAATCTGGGGGAAGGAGGAAGAGAAGGGAATATTGTTGAGATGGGGAAGTGTCCTTCCTTCCATGATTAAAAGGCTGCTCTGCCAGAAAAGGAAAGACAGAAAGAGGATGTTTTCATGGGATTAAGTTAAGGAAAGTGAGCAAGGGGCATTTCTTAAAAAGTAGTATTTACATTGCACTTACTTTGTACACAGCACTGTTCTAAGCACTTTAGGTATATTGATTCATCTAATCCTCACAACTGTCTGGCACACCTTATTTTTAGAAACTGTGGCTCATAGAGATTTAACTGGGGTTCAGAGAGGTAAAGTAACTTGCTAGGATTCAGCAGAGTTGGAACTTGAACCCAGGCTTGTCTGAACAAGACTCTTTGTGATTAGCCACTACACTACGGATTGGCCTGCCAGAAACAAAATGTTCTCATTAATCATATTCAAAGAACTTGTCCATTTCATCAAAGATGATAAATTTATTGGCCTAAAATTGTTCATAATACTTCCTTATTATCCCCTTAACGTAATGCCTCCTCTTTCATTCCTGATATAGTTTAACTTGTGTCTTCTCTCTTTTTTGCCTTAACTCTATAAATGTTACTGATCTTTCAAAAGAAGCAACTTTCAGTTTCCTTAATTTTTCTCTAGTTTTTCTGTTTTTGAGTTCACCAATTTCTGTTCTTATCTTTATTATTTCCTTCCTTCTGTTTACTTTGTGTTTAACTTGCTCTTCTTTGTCCAGTTTCTTAAGCTGGAAACTTTCAGCATCAATTTGAGGTCTTTTTAAGAAAAAAACCTAAGCCCTGACTGGTGTGGCTCAGTTGGTTGGGTGTCATTCTGCAAAGCAAAAGGTTGCTTGTTCCATTTTGGTCAGGGCACATGATTGGGTTGCAGGTTCAGTCTCCAGTTGGGGCACACACAAGAGGCAACTGATAGGTGTTTCTCTCTTATATTGCTGTTTCTCTCTCTCTCTCTTTCTTTCTCTCTCTCCTTTCCCCTCTCTCTAAAATAAATAAAATCTTATTTAAAAAATCTAATGTGAGCACTTAACACTATAAATTTTCTGCTAAGCACTGCTTTAGCTGCACCCCATAATTTTCATATGTTTTCATTTTCATTTGATTCAAACTCTTTTTAATTTCCTGTATCATTAATTGCATTCAGACAGTATATTTCAGTGAATAAAACCTAGCCTCTGGAGATCATCTGCCTGGTTTCAGTCTCATCTCTACCTCCTTCCAGCTGTGTGACTTTGAACAATATGTTCAGTCTCTATGGGCCTCAGTTTCTTCATCTGTAAAAGGGAAATAATAGTACTGACTTCACTGTACCACCCTTTAAGTCCTCTGAGGAACTCTGCAACCTGCCCAAGACTGTCCCTTCCCACCTGGGGTGGTGATAGAGATCTGGGATCCTTTGTCTGGTAGTCCACTGTCCCCCAGGGCATTGCTGGCCAGCAGCCAGACCCTGTATCGTGTAGAAGGCTGCAGACCAGTCAGTGTGAAGGTGGTGGCCTGGGGTGGTAGGACATCCATGTAGAGGAACCCTGGGGTCTCCAGAGCCTCATACCTGCATGAGAAGGAGCCCAATCACTCAAGGGGGTACCCCAGCCCTGTTGGCTGCCACCCTTTCCTGCCTTAACAGGGACCCACCTGATTTGGAACGTCTGTGGCAAACCCCCATCAAAGCCAGGCTTCCACTCCAGCCCCACAGAGTATGGGGTCATGCTCACGACCTTTAACCCAGATGGAGGATCAGGGCGGCCTTTAAGGAAAAGGATCGGAAAAGTAGTCAGAGGATACAAAAGGGTTTTTGGCAGATTCCTTCCAGATTCTTCCTAAGAATGATTTTAAATATGCCAATTCTTATTATTCATGGTGGTTGTGTTCAATAAAGTTATTGTGAACACTGAATTAGCAAATTAGCAAACCACTGCTTCTAGGGGAAATGCAGGGTTAGGTTCCTAAGCCTCTAGTCACAACATTTTTATTAAACGACCACTACATGATCTTGTTTTATGTGCTTTTCTGTTGAAAAACACCTTATTTAATATGTCTTCTTGATGTATTAATATTGAAGTCATAGTCAACAGCTCTAACCCATGCCTGAGCGAAGCTTTTCCAACAGAGGCATTTTCTCCACATGGCACATCACAGCCTTCTTGCACTTAGGAACACCGGACAGCATTCCAGCACTATGTTTGGAGGCCATTTTAAATAACAAAACCACAGACAAAGAGCACAAAATATGTGGTAACAAATAGACCTCAAAAAGGACACTTATTTACATACAAGAGCTGAAACAAGAAGGAAGAATGTGGCTTTCTCCCTGGACTGAGAATGTGCTCAGTGGGTGACTCACACTTCTTACCCATTCTGTACATGTGCCTGAATGACTAGATCATCAACTGTATTATATATATATTCATTCTTGAAGTGAATTTTTGTGCTTATCTCACACCCATTCCATTAATTTCTTCTGGTTACAGAACCCTGAGTAGCCACTGGAGAAACATTTGCCCACATCCTCAGTCCACATGCTTCTTATAGAAGAGGCTCTGCTCTTTCCCTGACCACATGATTGGTTCAGGGCTGGGAGCCAATAGAGCCAATAAATCTTAATTCTAGCACTTTTATACCACTGTTAGGAGGAGGTAAAATTCAATTTCCCCCAGGAAGTCTAACAGCCCAGTATGAGAAGCCTTAGAATAAAGCCAACACACAAAAAAGCAGACCTGATAGAGTTCTGATGACAGCTGAACCCAGATCCAGACTCCTGAAATCTACTTTTAAGTTACTTGAGCCAGTAAGTCCCCCCTCCTTTTTTTTTAATTTGTTGTGGGTTCCCCTGCGCCTTCATTAGAATTTTCAGGCCAGGCAAAAACTCTATCCTTACTCGTAAACACTTCTAAGGTTTCAGGAACACTGCCAGTAGAAGCCAACTAGAGACTTGGGGATTAAACCAGAGAGCACCCTCCCAAAGCCCTCACAGCCCCCTCCCACCGTACTGATGCTGACGAGTTGAATGTTGGTGTGATCTGAGCCGAGGGGGTTCGTGGCTGTGCATGTGAAGAGGGCATAATCCTGGGCTGCAGAAACGTTGGCAATTGTCAGAAGACTGCTATGGACTCCACCCTGGTGGTATGTGTGCTCTGTGTACCTGGAAAAGAGGTGTGGCAGGAATTCAGGGAAGGTGACTGGGGCTGGGGGAACAGAGTTGGAGCTGGAGTGCTGTCTGTCTGGGCCTGGGCTCACCTGGGATCCTGGAGATCCAGAGGGACCCCGTTTTTCGTCCAAGTGAAGACAATGTTGGGTACACCTCGAGCACGGCAGTGGAGCGTGGCAGAACTGGTGCTGTCTCCAGCTGCAGCCACCTTAGTTAGGGGAGTGGGATGTTCTACCTGCGGAGCAACTAGGAGGGGTTGGAGGTCAACATGAGGTATTTGGAAGAACATGAGAATTGTAGGTTTACTGGCAAGAATTCAACTCAGGGATATGTGTGTCACTCACATCTGACGACAAGACGGACCAGCCCTCGGGCTGGAGGTGCCACCCCATTGTCCACGATGCACTGGTAAGCACCTGCCTGAGCCAGCTTGGCATGGTGAATCCGAAGACGCCCTGTGGATCCCTTTGACAGCTTCTCCATGTCATCCAGGCTCCAGTCCTCCACTTCTTCTCCCTGGGTGCCCAAGGCTCAGGGCGATGGCCCCCAGCCTTGCCCCAGTTCCATTATCCCCCAAAATGGGTCCCTCATGTAGCCTCATTCTCCTAGCCATAATCACCCTTTACAGAGCTAGCAAAAAATTCCCCCTGTCATCCATCTATCCATCCACTTATCTAACTATTCATTCATGAAGCCATTTATTGACATATCTGTTCATCTATTTAACCATCCACCTGTTAACCTACTTCTTTGCCCATCCATCTACCTCTCTTTCCATCCATTCATTCATTCACCCATTCATTAAACCAACCATTTGTCTTCCTTATATCATTCATCTATTTGCCCTTTCATCTCTCTACCCATCTGCCCTATCTATTCACTCATACATGCACACACTCATGAGTACATGCATCTGTTTATTGATTCATCCATTTTTCTACCTCTCCATCCATTCATCCGTCATCTTTCCACAGACATCTTTACACTGATGGAGTACCTAATCTAATTAATTTATCTACTTATTTCTCTCATTCAATCATCCATCTAGCCACCCATGGTTATTTATCTATTCATTTACTTGTCCATTTGTTTATCTATTATTCCATCTACTAATACATCCATCTACCTGTTCATCTACCCATTTACCTATTAATCTGCACATCTATCCACCTGCCCACCCACTCACCTGGTTATCTATCCACTCATCCATCCATTCACCTGCCAATCAACAGTTAGTTCTTGGGGAATGTCCTGACAAGTATATAGAGTCATATAGATGCGACCCTTCTTCCCAAGGAGTTGACAAGTAAGAAACCAGATTGCCCAGCCCCACCTCCATTTACCAAATGTTGTATCCTTACCAGTCTCTCCCAGTTGAACATCCCCGGAAGGATGGGCTTGGCATCAACAGTGCAGACTATGTCTACAGAACCCCCAATATTCACCTCAGTTGGGTCCTGGAGAGCTCGAATGGTGGGAGCATCTGGAGGAAGAGACAGGGACTTGAGGAAGGCACTTGGACCAGATAGGCCATGGTGGGAGAGGATCCCAGATGGGTGAGGTATCTTAGAGGTGTCTAGGGAAGTTATGGGTATGACAGTCTGCCCTTTAGATAGAACATATGGAGCACTTGGAGTAGATATCAGGGTTAGTGAGGCTGTCCCTATCCTTTACTCTGCTTCTGTGGTGACAAGAGTAGGTCGGGTGGACTTCCAGAATTGTTTGGAGGTGGGATTTCCACAATGGACTTTATGGGAGTAACTCCCATGTAGGTGGGTCCCCTGTCGGGGCAGGAGCGCCCTAGTGGGCAGTAGAGCCAACGTGGGCCAGGTTTCATTATAGCTGGGGCTCCCAGAGTGAGAGGCTTCCAGGAAAGGTGAATATCCCTGGGTGGGCAGAGCTTCCACAATAAGGAGACTCCACAGTGGGCAAGGTTCCAGGGTAGATGTGGTTTCCATGATGGGTGGGGCTCCCAGAGCTGCCTAGCTTCCTAGGGTGATGAGGGGCTCACAGTGTACATCCAGCCGCACTAGAGCTTCAGCAGTGCCCTCCGAGTTCTGGCAGTGCAGCTGATAGAAGCCATCGTCAGCGCGGGTCACATTCCATAGCTGCAGAGCTCCACCAGATAGGATGCGATGCCGGGGCCCACCAGCTACGGGAGGTCAAGGTGAGGAGCTTACCAGGCCTCCCTTTCTGAAGACCTGCACCCTTCTCCATGCCCTTTCCTGCACCTGGGCTGAGGCGGTAGCCACGGAAGGTCCAGTTGAAGGCCTCCGGGGCCGGGTTGGCAGACACCGACACGGGCAGCACTGCTTCGCCCTGCTCCACTGCAGTCACCACAAGAACCTGCTCCCCCAGGAACTCTGGAGGGTCTGTGAAGGGGGCACCACTGGGAGTCAAGATTGATGTTAAGGTTGGGGACGGGGACAAATTTGAGATCAGGTACAGGTATACAGAGTGAAAGTACGGGTTGTAACTAGATTCAAGGTTGTGGACAAGGAACAATTAAGTAAAGAATTGAGCTGGGAGGTTAAGTTCAGAATAGCAGGTAAGACCCAGTTTAGGAAAGGGGTAGAGGCCTGAGTCAGGTTAAGGATAGAGAGAGTGTTCAGAATGGGAGTCGTGATCAGGGGTTAGGATAGAGGACAAAGGCAAGATGTGGTTTGGGCAGGATAGGAGTTGGTGCAAGGCTGGGTCAAGATAAAGTTCAGGAAAGTTTTAAGGTTTAGGATGGAGGTCAAGGTCAGTGCCAAGGTGAAGACCCGAATGATATAGGGTCAGGTGGGAATCAAGACGGAGTCCAGGCCGGCGCACATACACAGCACGTTGAGTCGGTAGAAGGCGCTCACGGTTTCCCGTAGCCCGGTACTGTGGGCACGACAGGTCACACGTTGGCCGTGGTTCCCGGATGATATTCTAAGAAGGACACTCTTGGCGGCGGCAGAGCCTTTGAATGGGGCGCTCCGGGGCGGTGAGGTTACGCCTTCCAGCCTGTGGACAGGGCAGGGGTTGGTGGGACCATCTGACGGCTGGCGCAGGGGTGGGAGCAGAGCCAGAGGTGGGCTGGAAACTGGGCAGGACCGCAGGCAGGGCGGGGACCGGACTCGGACTCGTAAGGTAAGTGGGCAAGGCCAGAACAAGGGAGCGGGAGGGGGGCGGGGGGAGCGCCACTCGCACTCTCACTTCTCCCCTTCCTTGTCCCAGGACAAGTTGACTGGAGGGTTGCTGCTAACGCTGACGCAGGTCAAGTTTAAGGCATCCCCGGGGCGCAGCACTGACACGTTGGCCAGGATCGTCAAGTTAGTTGGGGGAACTTCGAGAACATGTTGAGGAGCAAGGTTCAGAGGTGAAGAGGATATCTGCGCCTTGACCCCAGGCCCGACCCAGCCCCGCGTCCCTTTACCACGACTCCTGGTTCTGCCGCACCCACTGTTTCCCCAACCCGCTCCGGCTCAGTTACTGGCTACGGCCAAGCCCTCCCGCGCATCCGGGTCATTCCAGCCCTCACACTGCACCACAAGCTGCATGGTCGCGCTGAGCTGGCCTGCCTTGCACGTGAACTTGGCTTGGTTGTCCGATGGACTCGTGACCAGCACCAGCTCACGGGAGACAGTGCTTCCCGACTTCTCCAGATTTCCCAGCTGCACCCGCCGCGGCTCCTGGGACAGCCGCGGCTCCGTCACTGTGCGCGAGTCCTGAGGGTAGAGGCTGACTTGAGGACCGCGGATAGCCTTGCCTTCCCCCCATTGAGTTGGTAGCCACCAGCCCAAGATAAAGCCTTTGTGTGATGAGGAGAAGGAGCCCCCTTACACGGGCACCCTGCTAGAGCAGAGGAAGAGGTTGGACTCGATCATTCCCAACCCGGAATCTCTCCCGACTAACCTGGACCCCCTTAAACCCTGCTGTTTGGCTCTCGGATCCTCCTCCAGTTCCACGCCTCACCTTTGCTCTGCAGAGGCCTGAGATTGTTGGCGCCCTCTGCTGACCCTCAGGCCCATTTCTCAAAATCCATTCCAGCTCCATTTACCAAATACCAAACTCCAGGAAACTCCCTTGGAATTCCCAAGTCTTTCCAAGAATTCCTTCATTTTTTCCAATCCTTAGTTTGTTTTCTTTAATTAAAATTCCCACTTTCTCTTAGATTTCATGAAATCTTCCCAAAGATTTTATTAGATCATCCTCTTAATTCACAGGTGGCAAACACAATGCCTGAGGGCCAAATCCGGCCCTCCACTTTGTTTTATCCGGCCCAGCACCTTGTTTCTACCCAGCAGCAGGGCCGAGCTCCTTGCCCCTAGTTAGGGGGTAGTTACATTTATACAGTTCTAAGGCTATGTTCGGTTACGTTCGGCCCTTTGAAAGCAACCTGGAAGCTGATGTGGCCCCCCGGTGAAAATGAGTTTGACACCCCTGCCTTAATTCAATTGTCTTTTCACAGATTTCTGAATCCTTTCCCAATATTTTCCTATTAGTCTTTTACTAGAATCCTTTGTGAGGCCCAAAGTCTTGACATTTCCCCAGAATTCCATCCAGTTACAGGAATTTCCATTTCATCTCTGTAATTCCTACTTTTTCTCCCAGAATTTCCACTAGCTCCCTAACTTCCCAAGATCTTTCTAGAATTCTGTCAGAATTTGTTTTATTTTTACCAGAATTTCATTTATTTACCTCCAAATCAATTTCAATAAGAAGTCAATTTAATACTAATTAATGAATTTTCAATGATCAGTGGAATTACTAGTGTTTCCCCAAATTTCTAGTCTTTGCCTGTCATTGTCTTTGTTCCTGGAATTCTCAATCTTTCCCTAAAATTTCTGCCATTTCACCTGAATTCTGAGATTTCAGCAGAATTTCATTTAATGAAATTGTCTTTTCTCTAGAATTCCCAATTTTAATCCAGAATTCCTTCACTTAAGCTACAATTCTCACTGATTTCCCAGGATTTTCCTAGGATTCCATTGAATTCTTATGGCATTTGTGTCTTTTCCAATTCCCTGCAAAAACTTGAAATCCTTAGTATTTCTTTTAAGTTCAGGTTTTTCCAAGATTTCCGAAGACTCTGGAGGAGAGACAGGGCTTCAGCATTTCCCTACATTCGTGGCCATCCTATGGCCCTTGCTTGGCACTCACCTTGTACCAGGTGAGGGAGGGGTCTGGGTTGCCTCCAATGGCCAAACACACCAGCCTCACCCGGGTCCCAGCCCGGAGGGGCTGCCCCTCTGGCGGCCCCTCGATCCACAGTTTCTGGGCAGGATCTGTTGGGAGAGACAGAAAGAGTGACTCTCCTCTCTGGGTTGAGGACTGAGGGTGGGGTTATTAAGGCAGGGGATACCCCTCAGGGGGAGGATAGGGGCTCACATTTCACATTCAGTGTGAGTGACTTTTTGAAGGTCTCCTTGGTGAAGGCCTCACTAAAGGCCTCACAGGTGAGGGTCAAACCATTGTCCTCCCGTCGTACCAGGAACGTCAGGTTAGACATGGAGATGTGGCCACCATGAAGGCCCTGGCAGGAAAGAGCTTTAGGCTAGGGACTAGGGCACCCTCATCTATGGTCCACTTCATGCCCCAGCAGGGACACATGAAGCCTTCCCACCCCCTCCTCTGTCAGACCCAGGATGTCCAGGTCCCAGCCCACACTCCCCAAGAACCAAGACATTTTCTTTCAGATCCAAGAGCCACGCCTTCAACTCCCTCCTCCCTCACACCCAGGAGTCTGGCCCCTGCCTCACATCCATGACAGTCTCCTCTGTGGGCAGCAACTGCCGCCATCCCAGCCACCATCGCAGCAGGACCCGTGGGCGACTGGACTTGGTGATGCAGGAGAGCGTCACATTCTTGTTCTCAGATTGGGATGCAGATCCCAGGATAGTAATGGCACTGGGGGGAACTGAGGGATGATGGGCAGAGGAGAGACACTAACTAGGGCTGGACACCACACAGACCAGCCCAGACAGACAGGGGCCCTGGGGACAGATGATGAGGTCTTTTGCATTAGATAGGCATGATTTGGGGGTACAAACAGATGGCTTTCTGGTACGTGGACTGACAGATGGGCAACTGGCGCCAAGACTCACAGGTAACCTGTAGTGTGACCCCACGTTCTTGGATCCCTGTAGATACGCTGTTGTGGGCCTCACAGCTGAGCCTCGCCCCGTGGTCTTCCGGTCGCACGATCATTGCTAGCATGCTTCTGGCCACTGCCTGAGTATGCTCTGTGCCCCACGCTGTGGGTATGGGCTGGCCATTCTGGAGAGAGGAACAGGCCTGGGCCATCTCAGGGCCAGCTCTCAGCCCCAACCCCTCTCCCCATTCTCATGTATGCTTCTGTCTTCACCTTCAGCCACTGCAGTGTGGCTGGTGGATTTCCTCCTTGGGCCATGCACCGCAGCTCCAAGCTCTGCCCTGCCCGCACGTGCCCCTCGTCCAGGCCTGGCCACTCAATCACCGGGGGACCTGGGGGGACTGGAGAGCAGCCGTCCCTCAGTGGGCCAGGGGAGCCCACCAATTCTTTCCAGGCTCTACAGTCTTTCTCTGAACCCTCATGTTTCTCTTTGAGAACCAGAACCATTCATAATCCCTGTGCACCCCCAGGCCCCCCAATTCCTGCTCCCTGTCCCCAGTGCCCACAGCTCACTCAGTTTCCCACTTACACAGGACATTCATGGTGACTGAGACCTTGATCGGGGTGTCCAACGCTGGGCTGGACCCCTCACAGACCAGTAACTGCCCATTGTCCGAGCTCTGTGGTGTCACTCTGGGTGGGAAGTTGGGATTTTAGAGTCAGAGTCATTATCGGAAATTTGGGGAGTTAGGTTAAAGAAGTCCCCACAGCTGGTCTAAGTCTCCATGCTGATTTCCTCTAGGATCTGGAGTTCCATGGAAGGGATTTGGGGGATCAGGAATAAGAATTGTGGTCCCAGAGCCACATGCATGGCCAAAATCTTCATACTTGATTCTCTGGAACTGTTCTCATGAAGAAGTTTTGGAGTGTCACGGTGAAGACAGTCAGAGTGAAGTCAGGGACCCTGATATTCATACCTAACCATTTCATGCTTGAATCCCTGGGACATGGGGTTATCATGAAGAAATTTGGGGGTCAGGCTAAAGTTTGGGCATCCCAACTCACATACCTTGCTGTGGCCTCTGTGGTGAAGAGTTTCTCCTGGGATCCCTCATTCACATTAGCAGTAATGTCGGCAATTATTTGTCCACCTTGGGGTAACAAGAGGGCAGAAGGGATGCCAGGTTCTCCCTAAAGTAGACCCTGGGGATTATGGCCTAGAAGGCATCAGGATGGATATACTGCCCCCTCCCTCCTGGCTCTGGAATAAAAGTACTAGCTCCGTTCCCTCCACACATTCAGGCTTCCCTAAATCCCAGATCACTCAGGGCCGGTTCCTGGGCTTCTCGCTTCCCCTTCCATCTTTGCTAGGTATATCGCCTACACTCATTACTCAGTTTCTCATTTTTGCACTGTCGATGACACCACATCTCTCTCTGGAGTCTCAGCCCAGACGACTGAGTCCCAGACCAGCACTCCTGTGATCTTGTTGGTGCATTTCCCTGGATGTCCCCCCATCCACCAGATCCCATGATAGCCTCAGCATCTCCCCAAGCCTGTGTCCTCATCTCAGAAATGTCATATTTTCTGAGGCCCTAGGAGGGCATGGGGCAAGGGTACCCCCCTCCCAACTCCAGGGGCCTCACACTGCTCCCAGAAGTTCATCCACACTCACTCTGAAGGAAGGTGATATCAGGTGCTGGTTTTGCATCCCCAGATACACAGCTGACCTCGTACTCCTGCCCAGCTACCCACGTGACTGTGCTCCCTGACTCAGGGGTCATCTGAAGCATCTTAGGAGGCACTAGTGAGAAAGGGTCTGAAGTAAGCCATCACTATCGACAAAGATATGAGGATTTCATTGCTTATGAAATGAGTTCTGCACCCTGGATCTGAGGAAGGAGAGGCTAGTAGCTTGGATTCCTAGGTCCTGTGGTAGGAGAGGGCTAGAAGTACAGACTCATACCCAGAATGGAGAGGATCACTCTGGGGGACACGAGCTCCAGCCCTGTCTCTGAGCGGCTGACCTGGCACTCATACTCTGCATCGTCACTGAGGTCACACGCTTCAATATGCAGGTGGAATTCACCTGCAGGTAGGACTCAAGGTCAGGATCACGGTCAGCTTCTGCTGGTGGCTCAGGGTCTCAGGATCTGACACCTTACCTCTAGTAGGGTCCCCTACCAGGTGGTACCGTGGGAAGCCAGGGATCCTAGGATCAGGGCCTAGGAGTAGTCCATCTTTGGCCCATTGCACTGTACTGCCAGGGGCACTGACCCCACACAGAAGCTCAGCAGCAGCCCCCTCCACCACTGTCATGTTTTCAGGCAGAACCCAGAAACCTCTGGAGGTTGAAGCAGGAATCTGCAACTGGGCCAGGCCTGGGGATACAGGAAAGTCAGCAGGAGAAGGCAGAGGGTCTGTCTGGAGAATGCGAGTGGGAAATGAGGGTCTCTTAACACTAGGTCACAAAGCCAGGATCCCACTCACCTGTGGTCAGCAGCCCCATGAAGAGCAGGGGAGCCTGGATGGGGATCCTCAGGACCATTCTGTGCCGTCTGCCTCTGGCTTCTGCAATACCCACTGCTTGCCTCCTGCATCTGTCTGTGGCTTTCTCTGGGTCCTTCTCCCTATGTCTCTGTCTCTTGTTTTTCTCTTTGTTTCTCTTTTGCCATCTGTCCCTTTCTGTTTCTCTGATTTTTTCTCTTCCCATGAGTCTGTGTTTCCCTCCCTTTCTCTTTCCCTCTCTCTTTCCCCTTCTCTCTTTCTATCTCCCTCCCTGCCCTAAGTCCCTTCCACTCTCCCTCCTCCTGTCTTTCTATCTCTTTCTCCCTAAGGCGCAAGCTCTTTTTCTCTGAGTTTCTCTATCTCTCCCCATAAGTCTCTATTTGTCTTTCTTCTCTCCTGCCACCCTAACCCCTGCGTTCCTCTCACCACTCATAGCCTCTCAGAGTCCAACAGGCCCCATGAACCGAGGAGAGGCAATGAGGCCAATGAAGGCAGTGGCAGAGTTGAGTCTCGTTCTCGGACCCAGTCTGATCTTGTCCTCCCACTGCCACCTCCCCAGTCTGCCTCTAGAGTCTCCAGCTCCAGGCCTCCGTCCAGCAGGCTCCTCCAGGCCCAGCTGGAGCATAAAATCCCCTGTCAGCACATGCCAGGCATATTCTTTGGTGCCTCCCAGCCCCTATGACTCCCAAGGGCCTGGCTTGGGCCAGGCATGAGGAGGTTCAGGTCAGACCCAGGCAGTCCCAGCTCAGCATGGGGAGGAGAGAGTTGGGCCTGGCATGGGGCTAGGACTCCCCAGCCCTTCCCTGCCCTGGTATTACAAACTTGGTAAGCCCTTTCCTGCCTTGAGTAGGCATTACCCCCTAAATGACATCAGGGATGTCTGCTGGGGAGTATGCAAGAATGTGTATGAAAGACTGGGAGATATCTTTGTGCATGTGTGTGTGAAGTGCATGTGAGTGAGTATGAGTGTGAGCGCAGAGGTGAGAGTGAATTGTCATCTGTGAAAGCATGTGCAGAGTGTATGAATGTATATAAGTGAGTAAGGTGTAAGTGTGCAGGGGACAGGGCAATCAGAGTGGATGGGAGTGTAGGATAGAGTCTAAGACCACCAGCACTACGTGTGGGTATAACAATGAGCCCAGGTAGGAGCCCTTCGTCAAAGGCCGTGTGAGTTCTCATTCACATAGCTTCCCTGTCTCTCCCTATCTCTTCTGTCTGCTTCTCTCCCGTCCTCTATCCATCTTGATTTATCTTTTTAATTTTCTCCATCTCTTTGAGTCTCTCCTCGCTGTCTCGGTGTCTTTCTCTCTTCATTAGGTTGTTACATCTCAGTCAACCTTTGACTACGTCATTGCCTCTTGCTCGCTCACTATATATACATAGGTCTCTGTATATAGATATTCCTCTATATAGATTCCTCTATGGATATATTCCCGCTTTTCTGTCTTTGTGTCTCTGTTCTCATCTCTATCTTCCCATCCCATCCCATACTCTCTCTCTCACACCAGGAGCTCAATAAGTTTTGTGCTCAGTCACCCTTTGACTACATCTCTTTCTTTTCTTTGTTTCTCCTGATTGTTGCATCTTTGAATTTTATAACCATATGCTAGTTGACCTGCCCTCCCCACCCCAGTGTGTTCATACACACTCACATAGGATAAGCTTCTTCTGCCTGCTTATCTCCTGCAGGAATTGAAACTGCTTGTTCTCCTCCGCCATGACGCCCTATCTGGTCCTCCTGTAGGAACAAAATGAGGCATCCGGCCTAAGCCCCCGCAGCTCCATCTCTGATGCTCCCTCTAGTCTTTCTTCTTCCCTCCCATTATTGACTCCTTGCACTCCTGCCACGTTTTCTCTTCCAACTGCCCCCACACTCCCTGGGGAATGGGTAGGATGCAGAGCTGGAGGTTCTGTTATAGGGGCCCTCACCAGATGGTGTCCATGTGGGCCAGGGTGTAGAGCTGTCAGTTGCTGGGGCCTTTAATTAGCACAAACCTTCCATCCTCCACTTTAGCTGTTTTCCTACTCTGGGTCCTCCTGGGACTCCAGGCTCTCCATCTTTCCATGCCTGTGGCCCCAGAGAGCCAGGAAAGGAAAGTGATATCAAGTGTCTGGAAAAACAGCCTTACTACCTGACTTCCTCCCCAAGCCTCAGGAGTGCTGGCCCCAAGCTCACCTTATTTCAAAATCCAGGTGTTGGATCCACAAAAGAGAAGCCAGGAGTTTAGGCACCCAGACCCAGAAGTCTGGGCCCACAATGACCCACCCCTCTCAGATTCAGGAGGCCAGGCCTGCAGCCCCTTCTTCCCAAATTCCCAAGAATTCAGGTCTCCATTACCTGCTCCCCAACCCTTCCCACCCCTCCCCCACCTATCCCACCCCCGCCCACCAATCTTAGGGCAGATGTTCACTGTCTGCTGACTTTCGAATCCTCCTCCTGGGCCTGTGTGGGGGTTGGGAGAGAGATTGGTGCTTAAATCCACTGACTCTAAGACTTAAGACCAGACTTTCTGACCCCCTCCCTGTCATCCTCTCCCAACTGCATCCTGCTGCAGGCAGAGGACCTAGTTGAGTCCCCAGCTCCTCGGAAACTAGGAGCTACTCGGTCAACAGAGGTCTGAATCCAGTCTTAGAATCCTGGAAGTCCAAGTCGCTGCCACTTAGGAGGAACGCAAGAATCTGCGCTCAGGAGCAATGGGAAACACGAGTGAGGACCCCAGTCCCAGCGGACTCAGATATGTCAGACCCACAGTCGCCCCTCAGCCTGCTCGAGGTCCCGCCCACCTGCCGGGGCAGCTGGGCAGCGTACCCGCGGGCATGTAGCGTGGGAACGCCCCAGCTGGGCCGCCTGCAGCAGTCAGGACAAGCTGCGAGGTTCCCAGCCTCCCAGCCTGACCAGCCCGGGCACCGCCGCCTCCCAGCTGTCGCCCGGCAACCACAGCCAAGCGGGGCGAGGGACTGAGCCCTTACTGCGGGGTCTAGGGAAAGGAGGGGCTGGGGGCCTGGATTCCCGTATATTAGGACTTGCTATGGTTTGCAGCGGGATATTTTTGAGGAGGTGTTTTGAGAGGGGAGAGCAGAACCCTCCTCTTCTCGGGGGTCCCAGCTGCCCCCACCCTAGGCACCCCGGCGCCCTCTTCCTGACCCCCAGGCTCTGAGGAGCCCTGAGTCCCGCCTCCCCCAGGCGCGGAAACTAGCAAAGCCCCAGGGGTTCCCATTTATAGCTAGGTTTCCACTCGGCGCGGTCCCTCCAGGACTTGGGCTGAGCAAGTTTCTTCCACTCCCTCCTTTTCAACCCCGTAGCCCCGCAACCCCGGCAGGGTGCAGGTGTCTAACCCAGCCTAGACCCCTTCCTTCGATCCAGGTGTTCCGGCTCCCAGATCCCAGTTGGGCTGGGGCTCCAGCCCAAGGGGAGAACCCCGCCTTACTACTTTCTCAGATTCGTTCGGGTCTCGATCGTGGGACTTTCTTCATGGAAAGGGGGCGGGTCCCCGGAGGCGCAGGGCGCGCCGGGGCCTGGCGAATGGGATCAGACCCTCTCCGAGTTCCTCAGAGACTCAGCGCGCGGGCTTCGCCGGCGCCGCAGAGTCCGAGCCAGCGGCCGAGCAGACTTAGGAACTCCAGCCCGCGTGAAGAGTCGGCGCAAAGGGGGCTCCAGGAGTGGCGGGAGGTGTGCTTCCGAGGAAGCAGGTGGCAAGGAAGCCAGTGCGACAGCAAGTCAACTGGATCTTGGAGGACACACACTCAGGATGCTGGTTCCCGCACTCCTCGTCCTCTTCTTCTGCTTCAGGGGACGTGCAGGTACCGCGAGGGGCGGGTGAGGCGGTAAATATGGGAGAGGATTGTTTGCCAGTTGCTGCTTTACTGGGGCGAATGGGGCTGAGGACTCGGTCGGTCTTCTGGATCTGAGGGAGAAGTCTGGGAGCCTGGGCTTCTGGGTCTGAGGGAAGCAGGGTTTGGGGACTGAAGTCCCGGGTCCTGAATGAGGGAGCTCTCGAATATGTTAAACTCAGCTCTGCTTCCCCTCCCATTCTCCTAGGCCTGTCGCCCTACTTCCTGCAACAGCCGGAGGACCTGGTGGTACTGCTAGGGGATGAGGCCCGGCTGCCCTGTGCCCTGGGCACATACTCAGGGCTGGTTCAGTGGACTAAGGATGGGCTGGCTCTGGGGGGTGAAAGGGACCTGCCAGGTGAGACTGTTCTCCCCGTCCAGGAAGGGGCTGGCTCTGGCTCCAGGGTGGGGATGCGGGGTTTAGGCTTCAACCGAAGCATCTGTTTTGACATTTTCAGGTTTGGGAAATTAATGGGCTCAGGTAAACATTTGGGTGTCCTGAATTTTTAGTTTATACTTTGAGGATGACCCATAGGGTTTGGAGATTTTTATTTTTATTGTAAAATATTACAAAAATGCAAAAAAAGCACATAAAACATAAATGGAAGATTTGCCCAATAACCATAAAGTAGACACCCAAGTAACCATTACCCAGGTCCAAAAGCCCTTCCTATTCCTTTCCCCTATTATTCCCATTCCCTCTTTTCCCCATGGGTAGCATCTAATCTGACTCTTACGGTGATTGTTTTCTGGCTTTTTTTCTGAATTTATCATCCCAAAAGTGACTCTGGATTGGGAGAGGGTTAGTGTCTCCTTGTCCCAGCACCTACTTTCGGTGTGATCCAGAGCCATGGTATGACTGCCTCTTCCTTGATGCCAGGGTGGTCCAGGTACTGGATATCAGGGAATGCAGCCAGTGGCCAGCACGACCTCCACATTAGGCCTGTGGAGCTAGAGGATCAAGCATCATATGAATGTCAGGCGACACAGGCAGGCCTCCGCTCTCGACCAGCCCAACTGCATGTGCTGGGTGAGGATCCAGCCCACTCATCTCCCTAGGGGTGCCCAGAGGGACAGCTAGTCCTAGCTGGGATTATCAGAGTCCAGGCAACACAGAGAAGTGGTTGGTTAGAGCTGGGAAGATCAGGGTCTCTGGACCCAGGATTCAGCTCTGACCCCAGATCTACCAACAGTGCCCCCAGAAGCCCCTCATGTGTTGGGCGGCCCCTCTGTGCCTCTGGTTGCTGGAGTTCCTGCAAATCTGACCTGTCGGAGCCATGGTGATGCTCGCCCCACCCCTGAGCTGCTGTGGTTTCGAGATGGGGTCCAGCTGGATGGGGCCACGTTCAAACAGGTCAGATACAAGTCCCTGTGCCGGCCCTTGCCCATTCAGGGAAATGTGAGGATTCATTCAGACCACTGGCTCATCCAGAGGAAAAAAGGGCATGGGAGGGCAGGGGTTCAAAGTTGAGACCCTTGGTGTATAATAAAGGGTGATGACTCTAGGTCCAGATTACCTGGCTCAGTCACTCATTAGTTGATTGATCTTGGGTAGGTGACTTAACTTCTTCTGTCTTTCAGTTTTCTTATCTGTACAATGAGGATAATAGTAGTATGCACCTTAGCCCTGGCTGATGTGGCTCAGTGGATTGAGCACTGGACTGAGAAGCAAAGGGGGTTGCCTTTTCGATTCCCAGTCAGGGCACATGCCTGGGTTGCCGGCCAGGTCCCCAGTAGGGGGCGCATGAGAGGCAACCGCATGTTGATGTTTCTCTCCCTCTCTTCCCCTCTCTCTAAAAATAAATAAATAAATAAATAAAATAAAATAAAATAAAATAAAAAATGGTAGTATGCACCTCATAGGGTAATTGTATTGAATAAAGCAATGCTTCCTAATTACCTAGAAGAAAACCTGACATATAGTAAGTACTATATAAGGAATAGATGAAATCGTTGTTATTATTCATAACCTCTAGGCCCTACAGAAGGAAGGGGCAACGGAGTCAGTGGAAAGCATCTTATCCTTGACCCCTTCCAGCCATGATGATGGAGCCACCTTGGTCTGCCGGGCCCGGAGCCAGGCCCTGCCTGCGGGAAAGGACACAGCTATCACGCTGAGCCTGCAATGTAAGCATAGTTGGACACTGGGCCTTGAGCCTGAGGTCCTTAGTGAAATAGGGGGCTGGGATCTCAACTTCAGGGTATGAGGAGGGCGGGAGCTGTGGACCTGTGGTTTCTGAGGGAATATGGAACTGGAGACCTGCCTGGACTCCCAGCTCAAAGGGAAGAGGGAACTGGGGATCCACACTCCTGGGGTGGAGAGGTTGGGAATTTGACTCCCAACTCATCAACGGAGATGTTCCAGGTCCTGGACCAGAGATGATTATTGACCCACCTCCACAGATCCCCCAGTGGTGACTCTGTCTGCAGAACCACAGACTGTGCAGGAGGGAGAGAAGGTTACTTTCCTATGTCAGGCCAGGGCCCAGCCTCCTGTCACTGGCTATCGGTGAGGATGAAGATCACTTTGTGCTGGGGAGGGGCTGGGGCTGAGACATGAGTAGGTGTACCTGGGGAGCAGAGACAGCACTAACAGCCCCACCACCTCCACAGGTGGGCAAAGGGGGGTTCCCCAGTGCTGGGGGCCCGAGGGCCAATGTTGGAGGTGGTGGCAGATGCCTCATTCCTAACTGCGCCAGTGTCATGCGAAGTCAGCAACACTGTGGGTAGCGCCAACCGCAGCACCGCACTGGATGTACAGTGTGAGCCTGGGCGTGCCGTGGATGTGGGCAGTAGGGCCTGCTGAAATGGGCTGAGGGCTAGACTGGGGAGTGGCTGCCATGGGCTGAGGAAGGAGGTGGGAAGGACATAGGATGTAGGCAGAGTTTAGTTGTGTTGGGTCAGTGCCGAAGTGGGGCAGGGGTGGGGCGAGGGCATTGTGGAATGGGGGCCTGTACTTGGGTCCTTGAGGGTGCCATTTCTGAGTGGCTGATCCCCGGTCAGATGTTGCAGCCCCACCCAGGCATGTGACCCTTCCTTTCCTCCAGTTGGGCCGATTCTGCTGGCAAAGCCAGAGCCCACATCTGTAGACCTGGGGGAAGACGCTTTGTTTAGCTGTTCTTGGCGTGGGAACCCGCTCCCACGGGTAACCTGGACCCGCCGTGGGGGTGCACAGGTAAGATTGTATCAGGGGCTAGTGATGGTGGCAGGCAGCGAATGGGGCTTTCTCCCAAGTTTCTGCCCCTGATGCCCCTTCATATCCCAGGTACTGGGCTCCGGGCCCACATTGCGTATTCCTTCGGTGGGGCCGGAGGATGCAGGCGACTATGTGTGCAGGGCTGAGCCAGGGCTCTCCGGTCTAGGGGGCGGCGTTGCGGAGGCTAGGCTGACTGTGAACGGTGAGAAATCATTGCTTTCTAGAGGACTGGGCAGGTCCCGGGACATGGATGGGCTAAGTCTAATAGAGTGGGTAAAGGCTGGTCCTGGGGGTACTAGTGGGACCTAGTGAAGCGAGTCTCCCCCGGGGGGGTTGGAGTTTGTTGAGGGGCCTGGCCTGGTTGGTTGGGGTTAGTGGGGAGTCGCCTTTGGGTGGGAGAGCGGCCCTCTCTTCTGATTGGTTCACAATCTCCAAACCAGCTCCCCCTGTAGTGACTGCCTTGCACTCAGCACCTGCCTTCCTGAGGGGCTCTGCCCGCCTCCAGTGTCTAGTCTTCGCCTCCCCCATCCCAGAAGCTGTGGTAAGAAAACGTCCCTGCTCTCATGACCCACCCAGGTGTGGTCCCTGATCTCCCAGCCAGACTCCCAAAACTGTGTGTCTACCTCTGACTTTCCAGAAACTCTGCTCCCCTCTCTCCCTTCCCAGTCTCCTCTGACCTCTTTCTTTTGTACCCCAAGGTCTGGTCTTGGGATGAGGGCTTCCTGGAGAAGGGGTCACGGGGTCGGTTCCTGGTGGAGACGTTTCCAGCCCCGGAGGGCCGAGTTGGACAGGGTCCAGGCCTGATCTCTGTGCTACACATTTCGGGAACTCAGGAGTCTGACTTTAGCAGGGGCTTCAACTGCAGTGCCCGTAACCGGTTGGGTGAGGGAAGTACCCTGGTCAGCCTGAGCCGTAGAGGTGAGACCTGGATCCCAAAGACCTCCCAAAATGTGAGGATCCCAAGCCCCTAAAATGCTACAGTCTGTAAGAAAGGCCCTCCAAATGCAAAGACCCCCCAAACCTTAGGAGCCTCAAAACTATGAGTCCTTTGAATCCTGAGACCCCCAAAAATAGTTCCCTCAAGTACAGAATGCTAAACTGAGACACCTCTCACACTCAGGAGCCCCAAAGAAGGGAAGGTTAAAACCCTTCAAATTCTAAGACTCCCTAAAGCCAAAGAGTTTACTATGGAACCCCAATTTCATGAGCCCTTAAGCCCAGGGGTCCCCAAGCTTGGGTACTACAAACCTTGGGTACCCCCAAACTTGAAGACTTTTTGAACCCAGAGATCCCAACCCAAGCCCCCTATTCCCCAGTTCCTCCCCAGTCTTCTGCTCAGCCTCCTCGCACCATCCCATCTTCTCCTTGCAGACTTGCCGCTGCCTACAGTGCAGATCGTGACTGGAGTGGCTTCCTCGGCCATGACTCTTCTTGTGGTCATCACTGGGGTGGCTCTCTGCTGCTGGTGCCAAGGCAAGGGTCAGTACCCAAGCCCTACCCCAGCACCACCCACCATACACACACACACACACACACACACACACACACACACACACACACACACCCTCGTCCTCCTCACTGACAGGCCTGGCCTTGGGACCTGTTGGGGCTTGGCTCGTGTTCAGACCCTGGTTCCTCTCTGAAGCCCTAACTCCACTTCCTGAAAATCACACTTCTTGCCCTCCTAGACCAGGGCTCTCATTGGTTCCTGGTCTCCTAACCTGATCCCCCCAGTCCTCTCTTTTCTTGCTCATTGGTCTCCACAAACTGTGACCCTGCCCCTTTGCTTACCTCTGCCTCCTTCCCTCCACCCCCACTCACTGTCATGGCCTCAGCCTCTTTCTCCAAGCAAAAGAACCTGGTGCGAATCCCAGGCAGCAGCCATGGTTCCAGTTCGCAGGGTCCTGAGGAAGAGGGGACAGGCAGCAGCGAGGACCAGGTAAGAAGCTGGGGTCCCCAGACTGAACCATGCCTCTAGACCCAAATAGTAATCCAGTCCCAATCAGGCCTCTAAACTCAAGATGGGCCCTATTGCCAACATTGACCCCAGACCCAAAAGTCCCTCAAATCCAAACCAAGTTATTCCCTAGACCTAGTATGTCCCCAGGGCCCTTTGCTTCCCTGAGTCTAGACCCCAGCTCCATCCTGCCTGGTCTCCACTGTCCAGTTGAGGGTCCTTGGGGTCAGGCACTGGGGCAGGAGGATCCTTTGAGCACCCCCATCTCACTAAGCACCCTATCCCAGGGCCCCATCATGCACACAGACCACACTGACCTGGTTCTGGATGAAGAGGGGACTTTGGAGACCAAGGTGAGTATTGAAAGGGGAAGGGCTCCCTTCTTTGTGTCTACAACTCTCTCCCTACTCTGTTCCCTCCTTTTTTACTCTTTTGTCTGAAGAGCAGGGACAGAGCCCCCTCTACCTTCTTTCTCCTGCCTCCTGCACTGTTTCACACTCCTTCACAGCCTCAGTTTGCATATTTGCTGACTCCACCCACATATCTGTTCTAGCCTTGGCCTCCATCTTGAGCCCCAGATCAGGGTTCACTTTTCCTGTGCTTTCCCCATAACAGTCATGCTTCAGGCCTCCTGGATGCCTCCTCTGGCCGCCTCCCCCAGGACCCTTCCACTTAGGTCCCACATTTGCCTACCATCTCTCCAGACTGCCCCACCTTTAAGGTCCCTTCTCTCTTTCTTCTGTACCTAGAACACGCTATTCTATTTTCTTGGCTTGAAACACTCTTACCTTCCTTCCCATACTTACCTAATTCTCTCCTTCAATGCCTCTTGTCTTAGCTCAGATATTTCTTGTTCTAGAAAACCCGTGTTTTCCTCCTCACATCCCTGACAGTCCTGTCCATGTTTCACCTGTCACAGCCAGGAACACTCCAACTTGGGCTTCTCCATCACAGCCCGATCACTGTGCTGAAAGTTCCCCCCATCAAAGCCATGATAATCTTGCCTGTGCTTCCCCATAAAGTCCCATCATCACAGTCCCGGCCACTCTGCCTGTACTTCCCCCAATACAGCCCTGACCCCTATGAGCTCTGTCTGGTGATCTGTCATTTCCCTGTTGGCCTGGTATCTCTATGAGGACAAGTCCAGGTCTGTCCAGCAGCAGCATAGGGCATGACACAAAAGCAAAAGAGCCATGGGGCTCTTGGGCAGATGTATGGGTTAATACCTTGGTCTTGATCTCTCTCTCTCTTGCTCCTTCCGCATCTCCTTCCACACCACCACCTCTTGGGAGGGCTACATCCTTGTCTCTGCCTTTTCCTGCCCATCTCCTTCCGCCACCTTGTCTTTTGTCACTGTTTTTCTGCCTTTGTCTTCCTATTGGTCTACATATCTGTCTCTTTGTCTCTGCCTGCTCCTTTTTCTGTCTTTTGCCTCTCCCTAGGTCTGGCTTGATCTCCATCAGGGGTCTTCACCCCTTTATATCCTCACATACTCACAGACCCCTTTTGTCCCCTCAGGACCCAACCAACAGTTACTACAAGGTCCAAGGAGTCAGTGTGAGCCTGAGCCTTGGTAAAGCCCCTGGAGGAGGCCTCTTCCTGCCACCACCCTCCCCCCTAGGACCTCTGGGTACACCTCCTTTCTATGACTTCAATTCGCACCTGGACATGCCTACCCCCTGCAAACTGTATAGAGCCCAGGCAGGTTATTTCACCACACCCCATTCTCAAGCTTTTACCAGTTACATCAAATCCACATCCTTTGGGCCCCCAGATCTGGCCCCTGGGACTCCTCCTTTCCCATATGCTGCCTTCCCCACACCTAGCCACTTGCGTCTCCAGACTCACGTGTGACATCTCTCCAACTGAAATGTTGGGATATTCAACTTGCCATAGTGGATTTTCCTGATTTCTGAAGAACCAGAACAAGTTAGTGACCTTATTCCTCCAGAACTAAACATTGAGGGGAGGGATAGGTCATTACTATTGCCTGGGTCATTGGTGACAGTTTTCTCAGCCAAAGGGGATGCCCCAAGTGGGGCAAGATGGCCACTATGTCCACCTATTCCCCTGTGTAAAGAGATTCAAGATGCCAAATGGTCCCTTTAAAGAGGAATAGAGACAGGGTATGATGGGAGTTAGAGGCAGATATGGAAGTTGTCAGGCAGACACTGAAAGAAGATATTTGCATAAGAAAAAATGTAACATAGGGCAGATTAAGATGGAGGCCAGACCAGGCCCTGTCCTGGCTTTCCTGGAGGTGCACTTTGCTTGGCAAATGGAAGTGAAGCCAAGAGAGCAGTTCACTCCTTGGGAACCCAAGATAGTCATCATCTTGATTCCTCCCACCGTCCTTAAAGGCCTTGGAAGAATTGGGTCCAAGAAGTAAGAACAGGGTGAGATCTGTCACTGGACAGGGTAGGGATGGAATCTGGGGATAAGAAGATATGTTTAGTTTCAAAAATTAAAATTTGTGTTCAGGATTCTCTTGGCATTATTACCCTCTGTCAAGAAAGGGATCCATCAAGCCTCCCCCACGGCCCTTCCTCTGTCCTAGGCTATGAAGTGGTTGTAGGAGCAAAACCAAGGGCCACCCCCAAGCACCTGGTTATCCATTTAGCACTCCAGGCTATTTTGATATATATCTACACAAACATACATGTATAGATGCACACACATGAAAGTGAGAGGCTAGGGGTGGGGAAATAGACATCTCTGGTCTTTAGAGCAAAGATGAAGGTCTAGACCCTTGTCCCGAGGTGCTGGGTACCTGACTTGGGCCATCGCTTAAAAAGGGGTCTGGGAGGGAGGGGGTGGGTGGAGGTGGAAGAGGGTATAAGGGGGATAAATGGCAATGGAAAATACAATAAAAATGAAATGTTAAAAAAAGAAGGGAGGGCCTGGGATCCCTGATGGGTAGTTCTGTGGTTAGAGTGTTGTCTGGAAACTCCAAGGTTGTGGGTTTGATCCCCAGGCAGGCCACATACAGGAATCAACCAATAAATGCACACATAAGTGGAACAACAAATCGATCATTCTCTTTCTCTCCCCTCCTCCTCTCTCTCTAAAATCAATAAACAGAAAAATTTTAAAAAGAAACGGGGGGGAAGGGCTGGGGATTTTGTATCATGGATCCTTGAGCTAGGAATTAAAGTTCCAGGCCCCTGAGACCTTTGGGAAGCAGAGCAGGAGGCCTGGGACTCTTGGGTCTTAGGGGGAGAAGGCTGGGCCCAGACTCCTGGATCCGAGGAAGAAGAGGACTGGGTCGCAATTGCTGTGCTCTTGATTGGGGAAATTTTGGAGGCCTGTATTCTTGGCACCTCAAAAGAACAATTTGCTTGGGTGAGGGAATTGGGGGGGGGGGGTTCTCCAATGCTGACAATTCCTGGAAGATAAGGAAGCAGATCTGTGAGTTGTGTAGGTCCGAGAGAGGACACAAAATCCATAACCGCGGTGCCCATGATCTACACTCCTGGGCAGGTCCTTGCATGGGGTGGTACACCTAGAATCTTAGAGGGGCGGGGGCTTGATGCTAACTCCCACAAGGGAGTTCCGGGGCTGCTACACAATGCGCAGAGCAGCCAAGCTATTGTCCTGGACGCGAAGGCGGGGCCGGCGTGGGGCGGGGCTGGCGGCGCCGGCGCAGCCGGGGGGCTGTGGGAGGAGGAGGCGGCGGCGGTGGTGGCGCTGGGAGCTTCTGTCACCGCTGGGGCCCGGCAGGGCAGGGCAGGGCAGGGCAGGGTGGGAGTGTAGGGGACGTGAGGGCTCGAGAACCCAGACATGGGGCACGTCAGCCCCGCCACTCGAGGTGTGGGCTGCTGCCGGGGCCTGCCGCCGCTGCCGCTGTTGCTGCCACTATTGCTGCTGCTTCTGCGCGCGCAGCTCGCCGTCGGGAGCCTGGCCGGTGGGAGTCAAGGCGCGGCCGAGGTGAGGCCCGGCCGGGTCCTTGGGGATGGGGGAAGGGGCGGGACCCGGCCTCTGGACCCCGATGCGGACGTGTCCAGAGCTGAACACGCAGTCTTTTCCAGCCAGGTGGCCGGCTCCCAGGCGCCCCTAACAGAACGAGGCGTTCACGAACCCAGGAGTCTAGGCCCCAGCTTCCCATCAGGTGTCGTCCCAGCCACCTCCTGCCGCCAGCGTAGGAACTGGCTCCTGGTCCCAGAAATCCAGCCCCCTCAGACCCTCTTGACCCAAGCGACTCAGCCCCAGCCCCTTCCCACCTGAACATAGGACCCACCAAGCAGTAAGACATTTAGATCCAAGAACCGGGGTCCCTTTGCATCCTCTGGACCCATATGAGGGCCCCGCATCCTCCTATGACCCAGGAGTCTAGGCTTCCAGCCACCGCTCCCCTGACTCAGGAGGTAGCTCTCCAGCCCTCAAGGGCCTTGGTGTCCCGGCCTGCAGGGCCCTGAAGCCAGACCATGTCTGTCATCTTTGCACCCAAGAATGGGAACCAAAGCTAGAGGTGGAGGGAGGAGGGGCCAGTACGCTAAGGTTCTGACCTACTCCCCAGCGATTCAGGTTTAACCCCTTCCAGCTCAAGTGCGGCTGCGCCAGGGTGCAGGTGGAGTTTGTCTCCGCCACAAAAAGGCCGCGAGAATCCTGGGGGATTCGAGTCGCCATAGCAACAGGGGAGCTGAGGCGCCTGGCCCAGTAGGAGCTGTATCCCAGGAAACCGTACCTCTACAGAGGCGTGTGCGCTGCGCTTGGTGGAGGGGGCTGGTTCTGGGATTCAAACATCTGGGTCCTAGGGAGCACAGCACCGAGAGGTTAGCCTACCAACCTTCCTCGGGCCCTCACTGACCCTTTCGCCCACACACGCAGTCCCTCGGGTCGGCACAGGTGGCTGGACTATGCGGGCGCCTAACCCTTCATCGGGACCTGCGCACCGGCCGCTGGGAGCCAGACGCACAGCGCTCGCGAGGCTGTCTCCGGGACCAGCAGCGCGTGCTAGAGTACTGCAGACAGGTGGGCGAGACCTACTGAGAGGGTCGTGCAAGCTAGTCCAAGATGCGGGGGAGTTGCCCTAGGGAAGCTAGACTTTCAAAAGGTCGGGAGACCAGGGATCTAAGAAGGCTGGGAAGCTGGGGGGCGTGGCTGGAGGGGAAGTTAGAATGGGGCAGGACCTGTTATTGACAAACTAGGTCACGAAACAAGACAAAAAAGAAAAGAAAAAAAGAGAGAAACTAGGTCAGGAAAGAGGAGAACCATGCACAAAAACCTTCTAAGGAACGTATCCACCGGTGAAATGGTGAGCTCTTTAAACAGTAGGTGAATAGATGGGCGTGGCCAAAGGGGGGTCTTTGACCTAAGGGGCCAGTAAGATAGGAAAAGCGGTGGAGCCCAATGAGAGTGGAAAGCTAGGAGGTGTGGCTACGAAAAGGAAGGGAAGGGACACTTACTGAGAGGCCAAACAAGGAAAGAGGCGAGGCTTAAAAGTTGGTAGAACCTATGGAGAAATTAACCTGATTGGGGAAGGGGGCCGAGGTGACTAGAAGAGGGGTGGGCTTGGCAGGATTGAGTTTATGGGCATAATGGAGGGACCTTTGTAAAGCAACTGGCCAGACAAAGGGGAGGGGCCTAAGGATGGCGGGGCTTTTAAAGGAGAGTTACTAGGGGGTGTGGCCAATGGTCATGCTGGTCTTCGATATCTAAGACCGGTTCTGTGGAGAAGCAGGACCTGAAGAGGAGAATTCCTTATGAACACTGGACTCTTGAAAAGGGACATGGCCAATAGGGAAGCGCGGCTGATCGGGGCCGGGCAGTGAGTTGATCGCTCCACCTCGTGTCCCCAGATGTACCCGGAGCTGAAGATTGCACGTGTGGAACAGGCAACACAGGCCATCCCCATGGAGCGCTGGTGCGGGGGTGCCCCGGGCAGCCGCTGTGCCCACTCTCACCGCCAGGTTGTGCCTTTCCGCTGCCTGCGTGAGTCACAGGCTGGGGGAGGGAAACGAGGGTGGGATCCCCTGAAGGGAGAGATTCTGGGCCCTGTTCTTAAGGCTCACATTAGGGAGTTAGATGCCTGGGTCCTGAGCAGTGCAGAGAATCCTCTGAAGTTAAAAAGTCTGGATTCTGAGGAGGGTGAGGCTAGTGGCTGTGGAAGGGTCTCACTCTGGTGCCCCCATTCCCCAGCGGGTGAATTCGTGAGTGAGGCCCTGTTGGTACCTGAAGGCTGCCGGTTCTTGCACCAGGAGCGCATGGACCAGTGTGAGAGTTCAACCCAGAGGCATCAGGAAGCACAGGAGGTCAGGACCCTGGCCCATCCATTCTCACCCCCCGGAACCCAGGAGTCCAGTCCCCTAATACCTCCCTCCTTCAGAACCCAAGAGTCTGGACCTCAGCCCCCTCTTCCAATCAGGACAGAACCAGGAATCCAGGCTCCCAGCCCCATCAGCCTTCAAGACTCAGGCATCCAGGCCCCTCCTTTACCCTCTCTTACCCCACAATTCTGGCATCTGGACCCACTCACTCTTCCCACAGGCCTGCAGCTCCCAGGGCCTCATCCTGCATGGCTCGGGCATGCTTTTGCCCTGTGGCATGGATCGGTTCCGAGGTGTGGAGTATGTGTGCTGCCCCCCTCCAGTGACCCCTGACCCGTCTGGGACAGAAATTGGGTGAGTGGGAGGGAATCTTCCATGCCCATCCCAAGGCTTCTGAGGTAGGAAGTAGAAGCCTAGGAGACTGGGCTCGTGTTCTCATTGCCTTGGGTCTTCTAATTCCTCAGTGACCCCTCCACCCGGTCCTGGCCCCTGGGGGGCAGAGTAGAGGGGGATAAGGACGAGAAAGAAGATGAATCCTTCCTACAGCCGGTAGATGATTACTTTGTGGAGCCCCTACAGGCTGAAGAGGAAGGTGAGGAGGAAAGAGTCCCACCTTCAAGTTCCCATCCCCCTGCGCTGCTCAGCAAAGGTGAGGCTATTTCTGAATCCCTAGTTTCCTCCACCCTGGAGGGGGGATGATTTGGGGAGCCTTAGGGTAGGGACATCTTTGGGAGGGACCTATGGGGGAGAGATCTGACTGGGGGAAATGGAAGGGATGAGAGCAGTTTTGGACAAAGTAGAGGTAGAAGGTCTGGCCTGTGAAGAATGATAAAGGTGGTTTGGGGGTACCTGGAAGTGGAGGAGCTATTTGGTAGGTCCCAAGGATTATTTTTCATTGGAGGATGGCATAATGGATTTCTCAGCTTTTCAAGAATAGACCCAGTCCAGAACTACATTTCCCGTAATGTTAGGCAGCAGTTATGGCTAAACCACACATGGTGGTTTCCAGTGCACTCTAGAAAATGTAGTTCTCTGGGTAGAAAAGGTGACCTGGAGATGGGCTTCAGGCTGATCCCCTGATTCCTGGCATGGCAGTGACTCCCACCCCAAGGCCCACAGATGGTGTGGATGTGTACTTTGGTATGCCTGGAGAAATCAGTGAGCACGAGGGTTTCCTGCGGGCCAAGATGGACCTGGAGGAGCGAAGGATGCGCCAGATTAACGAGGTGATGATACTGAAGGTCCTAGGACCCCCACACTGTAAAGCTCCCCAAATACCAGGAAATTTCACAGGGACAAGTAGGACGACCTCCAAAGGCTCCCCAAGCCCCTATCAACCCCTAGCCCTCAACGGCGCCACCCCTACAACGACCAGGGATTTCTAACCCATAGATCCCATTGAGATGCCATCAGATTCTAAGGAAATTCCAGTGCATGGTACTATTCCATCTTAAATTTCTTCTGAGTATTCTCTCTTGGGAACCAAGAACCAGTGGGACTTAAGGGATCTGGAGCCTCCAAAGTCTTGAAGAAGGATTGGGGACCTCACTGGGTGGAGCAGGGTGGATTCTAGAATCGTGAAATCACCCCTGCCCCCAGGTGATGCGTGAATGGGCCATGGCAGACAACCAGTCCAAGGATTTGCCTAAAGCTGACAGACAGGCCCTGAATGAGGTAGGACAACCTGCAGTTGCCCCTACTCACTCCTGCCTGTCCACTACCTGGGGCACACCCAATCTCAGCTGGGCTCAGACCTTGCCCTAGTCTCATCCAGTTCCACCCCTTCCTGCTTATGTCAGCCTCTCTTGGCCCCACCCCAACATTTGGCTCCTCTCCTCTTAGCCTAAATCAGACCTGACATCGTTGTCCTCCTCAGATTGGCCATGTTTTGCCCTGCTCTTAACTTGATTCTTACCTCCGTGTACTGGCTCTGGATTCCTCTCCCAAGCTGGGCCCCCTGCAGATACAGTAAGGTCCTTCTCAGCCTCTCTCTGATGCATTCCTGTCTGTTAGGCCACACCCCTGACTTTGGTCCTTCTTTTTTTTTTTTTTTTAAGAAATTTTTTTAGAGATAGGGGAAGGGAGGGAGACAGAGAGAGAGAGAGAAACAGCAATGTATGGTTGCCTCTCACATGGCCCTCACAGGGACCTGGCCCGCAACCCAGGCATGTGCCCTGACTGGGAATCGAACCGGGACCCTCTGGTTCCCAGCCCGCGCTCAATCCACTGAGCTACACCAGCCAGGGCTGGTCCTTCTCTTCTAATCTCACTTTTACTCAATCCCTCCTCAGTAGGCCCAGCCTCCTGTTTCTCCATCCTACCTCTCTCAACCTCACTTCAGTGCTGCCCTGCCCCCTATAATCCCCACTTGAGTTAGCCCATTCCATGACTTTTGATCCCCCCTCATCCCCACCCCGCCTTAGTCTCATTAGGGCACAGTCTGTCTCTAGTTTGCCCTTCCCAGGCCTAGAGCTCTACCTTTACTACAATACTCGCTTCCTTTCACCTTAACACAGGCCAGCTCTGTTCCTAGATTGTTCCTACAGAATACAGTGTACAACTCCAGCTTGGCTCCTAGTAGGTCTGGTTCTGCCCTGTATCCCCACCCCTTCCAGTCAGTGTCCAGTGATCTAGTCACACCCCCGAGTTGACTCTGCCCAGACCTAGACCCACTGCACCCACCCCATTTGGCCCTACAACCCTGCCTTTCCAGAATGCCATTGACCCAGGCTTCCACCCATCTTCACGTCTCCTGATCTTGTGTCCACCCCCTTGATAGCACTTCCAGTCCATTCTGCAGACGCTGGAGGAACAGGTGTCTGGTGAGCGACAGCGTCTGGTGGAGACCCATGCCACCCGTGTCATTGCCCTTATCAACGACCAGCGCCGGGCTGCCTTGGAAGGTTTCCTGGCAGCGCTGCAGGGAGATCCGCCTCAGGTGTGGGAGCTGTGGGGGCCGAGGGCAGAGGATGAAAAGGGCTGGGGCAGGCCTAGGCAGCCTTCATTCCTTCCGCAGCCAGAGCGTGTCCTGCTGGCCCTGCGGCGCTACCTGCGTGCAGAGCAGAAGGAACAAAGGCACACTCTGCGACACTACCAGCATGTGGCTGCCGTGGAGCCTGAGAAGGCCCAGCAGATGAGCTTCCAGGTGCTCAGATTCTTCCAGCTCTCGAATATCCTTTGCTTTCTCTCATACTCCAGTCTCTTGGACTCAATACCTCGGACTCTTTTCTTGTCTCTCGTACCCTCCTTCTGTCTCTTGAACCTCCTTCCTCTCTTTGGAACCCCTCTTTAGTGCATTGGACACGTTTCACTCCCTTGGATTCCTACTTCCTGACCCTGGAACACTGCCCCTGCCCCCACCTCTGCCTCCTGTGTCTTTGACCTCCTTCTTGTTTCTCAGAACCCCCCTCCTATGCCTTCAACCCTATTCCTGTCCTTCAATTCTTCTTTCTCCCTAACCCCGCTTGTTTTCTCTGGAATCCTTGTGCTGTGCCTTCAGATCCTAATTCCTATTTCTTGGATGTTCTCTTCCTGAACTCTGAGTCTTGCCCTCCAATCCTACTTCCTTTTCTGGAACCCCTTCAAACCTCACTTTCTATTCCTCAGATCCTATTTTCTTCCCCTACTACCACTTACCTCCATTTCCTGTCTTCTATACCACATTCCGTGTACCCTATATTTACCATGTCTCCTGTGCCACACTTTTCCTAGTAACTACCCATTTCCTTATGTCTTACTTCCTTTCCCAAGCCTCTCACTTCCTATCTTCCATACACCTTTTCTGTTTCTTTGTAGTCTGCTTCTCCTCCTCCAATTTTCTTCTTCCTGTAGCCCAATTCCTGGCCCTTGTACCTTGCTTCCTGTCAAGGAATATGCTTGTATATGCTACTTTTCATTGAACCCTATTGCCCTTCCTTCACCATCCTTCACTCTGTCTCAGTTTCCCTATCTCTAGCCTACATCGCCCAGTTCATCCTTCATACTCACTCCCCCACAGGTGCAGACCCACCTTCAAGTCATTGAGGAAAGGATGAATCAGAGCCTGGGGCTGCTCGACCAGAACCCCCGCCTGGCTCAGGAGCTCCGGCCCCAGATCCGTGAGTTCATATGCCCCTGCTTCCCACTCCAGGTCTCTAGGGGCAGATCCTAACTCCCAATCTTTGGCTGCACCCTGCCCCCACAATTTAGTGACCAATTCCTGTGGAGCAAACCCCAGAACTTACTGGCTTAAATCAACCATCTTCTTTGCTCACGATCCTGGCCTGAATTCTGCTGGGTGCTTCCTCTGCTGGTATTGCCAGTAGTCGCACATGCATCTCGCAGATCAGAGAGGGGCTGGGACTTTGGCACAACTGGGCCTCACTCCCTCCCCATGTAGACTCAGGCCTCTCTTCTCCAGGGAGCCCCCATGTTGTTTCTCCAGCAGGGTGCCTGGACTTCCTACATTGTGGTTTAGCCTCCCCAAAAATGAAAGTGGAAGCTGCCAAGTCTTAAGACATGGGCCCACATTCTATTGATTAAAGCGAGTCACAAACCCAGTTCAAATCCAAGGGGAGGAGCCTACACAAGAGCACGAATACCAGAAGGTGTGACTTATCACAGCCCCAGATCTGTTGTGACTTCCTCTGCGTCTCCCACATGGAACCCTGATTCACCTGCTCTTCAAAGAGGCCATTCTCTCACAACTTAACCTCTATCCTCCTTGCCAGGGGTGCCTCCAGCCAGCTCCCCTTTCCCAGATCATGCTTATGACTACCCCCAGTCACTTTACTGTTAAGATGTCATCCATTCATCCAGTTTGGTTTTTTTTTGTGGAGTCGCTATGCTCAGGACCTCAACTACCTTTCTGCATGTTTCCCTCAGAGGAACTGCTCCACTCTGAACACCTGAGTCCCAATGAATTGGAAGTCCCTGCTCCTGGGAGCAGCAGTGAGGACAATGGAGGGCTGCAGCCTCTGGATTCCAAAGATGGTGAGTTAACCCAAATATAGTTAACCTCAGATTTTGGGAGACAGGGCCCCAACCTAATTTCTAATGCCCCAAAGTCTAGGGGTGTCTCAGTTACCACAGCGAGTGGGAAAGGATGGGGAGGAATGTCTAAGATTACGGAGTCCTCTGTAGGATCCTTGATCCTCCTGCCTTGGACCCTGGGAGGGGATTTCTCCACCTTTCCCTCAATGAAACTCTCCTCTCTTCACTGTTCCCCATTCCTTCTCTGGCTGCCAGCAGATACCCCCATGGCCCTTCCAAAAGGTAAGTATCTTACCGAGTAGACATCCACCACAAAATCCCAATGAGTCTCCAAGCCCAAAATGGAATTGGGAACCCCAAGCCTCCTGGGGTGGAGTCTGGTGCCCCTCTGACCCCCTCTTCAGGCTGGGGCAGCACCACTCCGGACTCTCAGGAATGAGCTAGGACTTGGGGGGGTAGGGTCCACAGAACAAGATGCTGCACCCCCTGGGAAAGAGAAGCTGTCCCCCCTGGAACAGTATGAGCAGAAGGTAAGTTAGTCAGCCCTGGGGGCTCCTGAGGGAGCCCTGGGGATGGGGCTCGACTCGAAGGTCTGGAGGAGGAGGGTGCTAAGGGTTTGGATTCCTTGGCTAAGGGAAGAGGTACTGAGAACACGGGCTTCAGGATCCTAGGGAAGATGAGAGCTGGGAATTGCCCTCTCTGACACTAGGGGAGGAGGTGGCTGGGGCCCAGATGCCTGGCTCTCTGACACCTCCTGCTCCTCCAGGTGAATGCGTCTGTTCCAAGGGGTTTTCCTTCCCATTCATCGGAGATTCAGAGAGATGAGCTGGTAAGAGGAGGAATGTTTTGGGTACTTAGGGGGAGGGGTCAGAGGTCAGAGCCTAGGCTGTGACTTCCAAAGCCACACTAGGCCCTGGTGAGCCTCAAAGATGACCCCTGCCACATCTTCTCTCTCTGCAGGCACCAGCCGGGACAGGGGTGTCCCGAGAGGCCGTGTCTGGTTTGCTGATCATGGGAGCGGGTGGGGGCTCCCTCATCATTCTCTCGGTGCTGCTCTTGCGTAGGAAGAAACCCTACGGGGCTATCAGCCATGGAGTGGTGGAGGTGAGAGACATAAAGGCGGAATATGGGGAGGGGTTCCAGAGCCTGGGCATGGAGGGGCTGTAATATCTGTGGTCAGGTCCCTGTGCCCCACTCTCCCTCACCTGTTCCTATTGCAGGTGGACCCCATGCTGACCCTGGAAGAGCAGCAGCTGCGTGAACTGCAGCGTCATGGCTATGAGAACCCCACTTACCGCTTCCTGGAGGAACGACCCTGAACCAGCCCCCCTTCACCCCTTTGGCTGAATCCAGACCTTTCCCCTTCCTGGAACCCCAGAGCCCCAACTCCCAGACTGGGAAAGGTGTTGAAAAAGTTCAGTTCACACCCTTGTGAGGGGGCTAGAAATTCTTATTTCCCCTTTCCAATTCCAAATCCCATCCCTAAGATATCCCCAGTATTCCCAGCTGCCTCCCTGCTTGGGACCTCCTCACCTTAATTTATTTTGTAAGTTAATTTATTGTTCTTTAATGTGACCACCAGCTTGGTCCCGGGAATTCACCCTCCCACATGTTGCCCACTAACATCCCAATAAAGTCCTCTTTCCCACCAGGCCATCCTGCATATTTCTTGGGGAATCTGAGTAATTGTGGCTCCTCTGTTGTGCAGCCCTGACCAAGGATCTTTAAATCTGGGGTTGGAGAGGGGGGCTCAGAGTCCTAGGATAGGCTCTTTGTGCCCACTCTGAAGCTTTTCTTGATGCTTAATAGAATACCTACTGGGCCCCAGGGTAAACCCAGGAGGCTGGGCTCTGGCAAGTTTCCCCTGCCTCCTACTCTCTCATACATAATCACACACACAGCATCCACCTCCAACCTATGAGCCCAGTGAGGGCCTGGGAATCTTTTCTTTTTTTTTAAGCTATTTTATTTTATTAATTTAAATTTAATTTAATTTAAAATCTTCCCCGAGGATGCATTCACTGGTTTTAGAGAGAGAAGAAGAAGGAGAGAGAGCAAGAGAGAAACATTGATGTGAGAGAGTAACACCGACTGGTTGCCTCCCACATGCGCCAGGGGAATCCAGAACCTAAGTACATGCCCTGACTATGAATTGAATCCACGACCTCTCAGTGCACAAGATGACACTCCAGCTGAGGGCTTAGAAATCTTGAACTGCTCTCACCTTTCCAAGTCTTCATAACTTCTTGGGGAGATTATAGGAATCCCTGTACAGTGTGGAAATTCCAGTCAATGTTCCAGAGAGGGTTATATAATATCTGCAAGTGTCTATTGGAATTTATACCCTCACATGTCCATTTTGTGATGTATTGTAGCTATCCCTCTACGTATATTGTTTCCTGTCACGAGAGGGTTGGTGTGAGGATTAAAAGAGTTAGTATCTGTGGAGACATTAGAACTGTGCCTGCCACTTTGCAAGTATTGAATAAATTTTAAAATTGTATGGCAACAAACAAACACTCATATGACACCCACCCTGTGCCAGGAATTGCCCTAAGGGCTTTATATGTATTGGCGCACTCATCATTACTTATACCCATGAAGTAGCTACTATGACTATCCTCATTTATAGATGAGAAAATGGAGGCAAGAAGTTCTATCACTTTTCTAAGATCACCATTTAGGGAAGGTTGGAAAAACCTGGCCCCAGCACCCATACTCTTGCTAATCTACTGTCTAATAATTTGTGGCTGTCTCATATGGTATTCAGTATGTGCACTGCAAAATTCTAATCGATACTATTCACCTCTTAGATAGTATAGATTTGCATTTTTACCACAATTTACCAGCAGATGGCGGTAATGTACCATGTTCTAACACAGCAGAACCCTTCTGACAGATGTCTTAGGGAGAGGGCACCTATTTCTAATTATCCCAAAGGATCTATGAACTCACAGCAGCTCTACATTATATATACATTATATATAATGTGTACACTATCCTTCTTTCCCCATTGCAAATGATTTGATAATTCTTTTTTTAATAATGAAAAATTTATTGGAGACATTTTATCATATTAGTTATATGTGTGTTCATACATGTCAGGATATACATCTTATATATCCACAGAATATAGTATTACACACATTGTGTGTATGTATATGTAAATGCCAGTCAAGTGTTAAATATAGACCTGGTAGGTATTGGAAGAAAGATAAATACATGATGTAAATTGGATACAATGCCCAGCTTCAGCAAAGAACCCAGTTTGCAATATCATTCTGATACACTGATTATACCTTCAATTATTCTTAGACATCTCTAACAGAAATCTGTGGCCAGCACCACAAGCAGGGGAAAAACCTGCTTTTGTGGATTGACAGCTGAAGGTGAGCAACAGGAAAAGAGCAGGTAAGGAACGCCAATTAGGTGGGATAGGAAATGAAAGCCCATTTTGCTCAATATGCTCAGTGCCTGAATCCTTCATTGTATTCACATTTTAATGACAAATCTTAGAATAATTAATTTAAAAATACTGTTATTATTGAAATACCAGCAGGAAAAATAATTTTGCTATCCATTTGATGCTCTTGTGCCCCTGAGGTATCCTTCTTTCCCATTGCAAATGATTTGATAATTCTTTTTTAAATAATGAAAAATTTCTTAGAGACATTTGATCATGTAAGTGGTATGTGTGTTCATACATGTCAGGATATACATCTTATATATCAACAGAATCTGAGACGCCATCAGCAACAGGAAATGTAAGATGAATTCCAATTGAGTTCTTTTTAGCATCAATGAAATGCAATATATTCTTAGGAATTCTTCATGGGTCAGCTGCCACTTTGTGGGTACTCAGAAGAGCACAGGTACGCTGGTACAGGACAGTCCCTGATAACTCCACCTCCCAATATTCATGCCCTTGTGTAGTGCCCCCTGTCCCTCTAATTCTGGGCTTTGTTACGTGACTGGCTTTGACCCTTAGCATACATGATGCAAGCAGGGGCATCTCTTGGAACACTCCCTTTTGGAGCCACCATATAAAGAAATCCACCTGCCCTCCTGGAGAAAGCATATGGAGCGAGAGATGTCTGGCCCACTCCCAGGGGTTGCAGCCACCTCAGCTGAGCTACCAGACACACACGGGAAGGTGGCCAGTGCAATCAGGCTTCCACTTGACTGCAGCCACATGAATGACCAAAGCAAGATAACAGAACTGCCCGGCTGAGCCTAGTCAAGATTAAAGAATCGTGAACAAGTAAGTGGTGTTTATTTTAAGCCTCACGTTTTGGGGTAGAAACACTGACATGTGTGTACTCAGTTTGTTGTCCATGAGAGGCTCCAGCTCCAAGCAGTGGGGGGCTATGGTGTGTCCAAAGGCTTTCTGGGGAGTGCTTGTCGGTAGCATGGTGGCACTCCAGGTCTCTCTCCTTGAAGTTACAGTTGGATAGCTATAATCCAACAAAGGATTCCCTGCTGAACACACAAACGTGTCTGAGGGATCCATGCATTGAGGCATCTGAAGGCGGGCATATGGGAGTAAACAGGGGAGACAGGATGGAAGTAGGACAGAGATGGAAGTTGAAAACACAGTCTGGCACTGTCTGCAGCCCCAGAAGATGAGATAGCAGTGAAGGACTGGGGTGCAATCCCCACTGGGAAAACTGAAGGAGCAGAGAGCAATCAGGCATGGGTGGCCGGCATACATTGGGGCTGGGCTCAGGGTCAGAGGCAGAGAAGTGGCGCAAAGGGTGGCAGTGTCCCATAACCTGCCATCATTGGACAAAAGATGCTACAGACTTGGGAACACATCCATCCTCTTGTGGCCCGCCTGGCAGTAAAATTCTCATGCAGCAGATGGTGAAAAGACAGAGACAAATTTCCAGCCTAAGTAGTCTGTACCTATTGTGGTTAAACCCACTGGAAAAATCAGAGCCACAGACATGTGAACTGCTTCCCCCTGCCTACCCTACCCTACTGATTGCAATGGAGCCTGGTAGAAACAGCTGGGCCAACTCAGACAGAGTGGCTCTGCCAGAGGCTTCTGACTACAGGAAGGCAGCTCAAGGAACACACAGGCCAGGGGATCCATAGCCAGCCACATCCCACCACAGATGTGGTGCCCTGAGACCATAGGTGATGTGGTTGTGAAGGGGATGCCCACCATCTTGGGGAATATGAACTTTTGCCACGGCGGAGGCCACGTCACCCCACAGATACACTAGAAATCTCAGTAGTGCAGGTAAGAGAAAATAAAAACTTGTGCTTCAGCACCACCTACTGGAAAACAAAAGAAAGACTTTTACTTATGAACCTAAATAGTTGAGGGAAATACTTATAGAATTTTTTTTCTTTTTTGAGGGTTATTTATTTATTTTCTTTTTTAAAAACATATTTTATTGATTATGCTATTACAGTTGTCCCATCATGCCCCCTTTCTTCCCCTCCACCCCCACCCCCCACCCCCATTTCCCGCCCTTTAGTTTTTGTCCATACACATAAGTTCTTTGGCTTCTACATTTCCTATACTATTCTTAACCTCCCCCTGTCTCTTTTCTACCTACCATTGATGCTACTTATTCTCTGCACCTTTTCCCCCGCTCTCCCCCTACCACTCCCCTGTTGATATCCCTCCATGCCTTATATAAATCCCTTTAACATTTCATATAATAAAGGCTGGGTGATGATGAACTCCTTGAACTTGACCTTATCTGAGAAGCACTTTATCTGCCCTTCCATTCTAAATGATAGCTTTGCTGGATAGAGTATTCTTGGACGTAGGTCCTTGCCTTTCATGACTTGGAATACTTCTCTCCAGCCCCTTCTTGCCTGCAAAGTCTCTTTTGAGAAATCAGCTGACAGTCTTATGGGAATTCCTTTGTAGGTAACTGTCTTCTTTTCTCTTGCTGCTTCTAAGATTCTCTCCTTATTTTTAATCTTGGGTAATGTAATTATGATGTGTCTTGGTGTGTTCCTCTTTGGGTCCAACTTCTTTGGGACTCTCTGAGCTTCCTGGTCTTCCTGAAAATCTATTTCCTTCACCAGCTTGGGGAAGTTCTTCTTCATTATTTGTTCAAATAAGTTTTCAATCCCTTGGTCTTCCTCTTCTCCTCTGGTACCCCTATTACTCAGATGTTGGGATGTTTAAAGATGTCCTGGAGGTTCCTGAGCCTCTCCTCAGTTTTTTGAATTCTTGTTCCTTCATTTTTTTCTGGTTGGATGTTTTTTTTCTTTCTGCTGGTCCACTTAGTTTATTTGAGTCCCAGTTTCCTTCTCATCCCTATTGGTTCCCTGCAGATTTCCCCTCGTTTCCTTTATATTATCCTTCATTTATTCAAGTAATTGCAACAATCTTTCTTCGAATCCTGTGAGCATCCTGATTACCAATGCTTTGAACTGTGCATCTGATAGATTGGCTATCTCTTCGTCACTTAGTTGTATTTTTTCTGGAGCTTTGATGTGTTCTTTCATTTGGGCCATTTTTTTTCCTCGGTGTGCCTGTTACTTTAAGGCTCGGAGCCTTAGGTGTTCTCCAGGGTGGGGTAACCCACATCGTTGTGTTGTGACACTGTCTGTGGGGGTGGGGCCTGAGAGAACAATGGCGCTTGCTCTGTTCTCCGTACTTCCTCAGCTACCCACAAGCAAGTTGGGCCCTTCTTTGCTGGCTCCGGGATGAGTGGACGGGCCTGCACAGTTCCAAGTCCCTGTGGGTCTCCCCAACGAACTCTCCTGTGAGGCTGGGAGTTCCTCCCACTGCCGCCTCAACCCCCACAGGTGTTTTCAATCGGTGGTTTGAGGCTTTATTTCCCTGCGTTGGTGGGCCGCGTGGTCTATTCCACTCCCCAGCTTTTTCTCCCAGGTTATCTGTGCGAGAACGAGGGACCGCCCAGTCCACCAGTCTCAGCCCCGGTTTCACCAAGTGTGCCTGCTGCGTTTTGGTCAGGCGCGCTCACCACGGGCCTGTCCTGGCAGCTGGAGCATTGCCGGTACCGCTCCACAAACCACGTCCTGCCTAGTGCTCTCCACTCGGCTCTGCTCCACTTACAGGTCTGGGTGAACGTGTCTTCTTTAACTCCTTGGTTGTCGGACTTCCACTCAGTTCAGTTTTCTGTCAGATCTGGCTGTTTTTGTTTTTTAAATTGTTGTTTTTCCTCTTTTGGTTGTGCGAGGAGGCACAGTGTGTCTACCTACGCCTCCATCTTGGCCAGAAGTCCCTATTTATTTTCTTACATAAAAGAAGTCCAGAGGTTGGCAGGGCAGGGCCTCTGTGGTATCTTTGAATACAAGATCCTTTTTCTTCTTGTTTTTTTAATTATAATTTTAAATAAATTTTTGTTTTTCAATTAGGGCTGACATACAATATTATATTAGTTTCATGAGTACAACCACTGATAAGGCATTGTATAACTTACTAAGTGATCATCCCAGTAAGTCTCATACCCATCTGACACCATACATCATTATTATAATATTATTGACTATATTCCCTATCCTGTACTTTACGTCCTCATGACTGTTTGGTAACTACCAATTTGTACTTCTTAATCCCTTCACCTTTTTCACCCTGTCCCCAAACCCCCTCCCATCTGGAAACCGTCAAAATGTTCTGTGTATTTATGAGTCTGTTTTTTCCTGTTTATTTTTAGATTCAATTTTTGATGTTTTTATTGTCACATTATTGTTTATATTTTTATCTCTTTTTTCTTCTTCTTAAAGAAGACCCTTTAATATTTCGTGTAATACTGTTTGGTCATGGCGAACTCCTTTAGCTTTTTCTTGTTTGAGAAGCTCTTTATCTGTCCTTCAATTCTAAATGATAACTTTGATGGGTAAAATAATCTTGGTTGTATGTCCTTGATTTTCATCACTTTGAATATTAATCACCAATCCCTTTCTAGCCTCCAAAATTTCTTTTGAGAAATCAGCTGGCAGTCTTATGAGTGCTCCCTTGTGGGTTACTGTCTTTCTCTTGCTACTTTCAAGATTCTCTCTTTTTCTTTGACTTTTGCCATTTTAATTATGTGTCTTGGTGTGGTCCTCTTTGGTATTATCTTGTTTGGGATTCTCTGTGCTTCCTGGACTTGTATGTCTATTTCCTTCATGGTTGGGGAAGTTTTCCATCATCATCATTAATTATTATTGTCAATATTATTATTTTATCCTCTCTGCAGGACATTTTTTTTCATTGACTTTAGAGAGAAAGGAAGGAGGGAGAGAAATATCAATGTGAGAGAGAAATAATAAGTGATTGTCTGTCACACACTTCAACCAGGGGGATTGCAACTGCAACCTAAGTATGTGCCCTGGCCAGAGATCAAACCCACAACCTTTTGGTCCAGGATATGATGCTGCAACCAACTGAGCCACACCAGCCAAGGTCCATCATTTTTTTTTTTACATAGGTTCTCAATTCCTTGCTCTCTTTTCTCCCTCTTACACCCCCATGATGTGAATGTTGGTATGCTTGAACTTGCCCCAGAGGCTTCTTATACTATCCTTATTTTGGGGTTCTTTTTTCTTTTTTGCTGTTCCGATTGGGTGTTTTCTATTTTCTTATATTCCAAGTCTCTGATTTAATCTTCTGCTTCATCTACTCCATTGTTGATTCCCTGTAATGTATTCTTCATTTCAGTTCATGTGTTCTTCATTTCTGACTGACTCATATTTTATGTTTTCTAGTTCCGTTTTTATGTTTCATATCTCTTTGTTGAAGTTTTAATGAAGTTCATCTGCTCTTCCCCTAAGTTCATTGAGTATCTTTATATCTAGTGTTTTGAACTCTGCATCTGGTAGATTGCTTGTCCCTATTTTGTTCAGTTCTTTTCTGGAGTTTTGTTGTTCTTTCATTTGTGACACACTTGTCTCCTCATTTTGACAGCTTCCCTGTGTTTGTTTCTGTGAATTAGGTAGAGCTGCTACATCTCCCAGGCTTGGTAGAGTGGCCTTATGTAGTAGGTGTCCTGCTGGGTCCTGTTCAACTGAGTTGGGCATTCCAGGTTCATCCCTATGTGGGTTGTGTTCACGCTCCTCTTGTAGATGAACCTTGATTGCTCTTGGCATGTCAATAGGAGGGATTTATCCCAGGCCAACTGGCTGGAAAGACTGGCTACAATCACTGAGGAGGATCAGTTGTGCACAGCCCAACCCATGGAGCAGACTTAGTCTACCTCTTGAGTGTATTGCTTGTGGAGGTAGTTGGGTGGTACTTCACTATGGTCTGAAGATGCCCATTGAGTGTGCTCCAGGGAGTTGCAGGCCAAGAACAACCACTGCCTGTGTTCTGCCTAGGGCTACCCAGCATAATCTACAAAGCAATCTGCAAATTATTGCTACTTGTATTGGGCTTGGAGGTTGCCAGGGGAGGCCAACCTGTGAACCAAGGCTCACTGCTGCTTGTGCCAGGCCTGGGGCCACTCAGCGAGAGGTACGGGGCATGCTAAGACCAGGTGCTGCTTGTTTGACATATTTTAGGGAAGTCTGAAGTGTGGTCAAGACAGGCAATTTGTATGGAAAAGCCACTGGAAAGAACTTCTGTAGGCCTGAAATTTGGGTGGGTTGGAATTTCAGGAAATCACCAGGGTGGGGCAAAGAGTTATAGCCGGATTGATGGAGACTCAGATATTTGTGGGCTCTGTTGGGGGAGGGTTCAGAAAAGGAAAAGTGGCCTTTGCCAGAACTTCTGTCTGGGAGAAAGCTTCCCCTCCAGCTCTTCCCCTGATGCCAGATGATTTAGATCTTCCCTGTACGTCCTTGGTTCCTTTCCAGCTGCTGTCCCAGTGCTGGAACTCAGAGCAAGTGAATCCAAGTAGGTCCAGAAAACATAGACACAGACAACAGTATGGTGGTTATCAGAGAGAAAGGGGGGTGGGCAGAGGTAGAAGAGGGCAAAGGAGGTATAAATGGTGATGTTAGGAGACTTGACTTGGGGTGGTGAACACACAGTACAATGTATAGATGATTTATGAGAATTATAGAATTGTACACCTGAAGCCTACATAGCTTGATTAACCAATGTCACCGCAATAAATTCAATAAATAAAAAAATTAAAAGAAAATCCCCAAATGTAAACTTAAAGACATGGAAGACTGTAATTTAAATGACAGAGAATTCAAGATTGCAGTTCTGAAAAAAACTCAATGAGATACAAGAAAACACAGAAAAGCAATTCAATGAGCTCAGAAATCGATGAACAAAAAGAGTACTTAACCAAAGAGATTGAAACTATAACAAAGAACCAGACAGAAACTCTGAAGATGAAGAATTCAATGAATGAGAGGAAAAAATAAACTAATAAGCTTAGAAAATAGAGTAGAGCTGATGGAGGCAAGAATTAGTGATACTAAAGATAGAAGTCCAGAAATGACTCAGGTGAGAAAGAGAGAATTTAGCATAAAAAGAAATAAAAGAACTGTATGAGAGGTATCTGACTCCATTGGAAATAGCAATATAAGAATAATGAGGGGTGATCCAAAATAATATTAGAGTAGATGGAAGTTATACTCACTTCCTCCCAATTCCAAACTAGAATTACAACTAAATTATAAAATAATCAAACTGAATAACCAACCGAAGACTAGCTGAACAGAAGTCTTAAAATCAAGCCAACTTCTCATCAAGATAGAGGCATAGGTAGACACATTTCATCTCCTCAAAACAACCATAAGAAGGATCACAACTAACCCTGAGACAAAAAAATACCCAGAACTGGCAGAAAATCAACCTATATAGAAGTCCGACACCAAGGTTTGAAGAAGCCAACTTCATCTAGATGGGTAGGAGGGGTGAAGACAGGGAGCTGGGGTGAAGAGGGTGCGTGCAATGTGGTGGCAGTGAGGTGGTGGTGGCAAGGCAGCCAGTAGAATGAGTGGTCTCACACTCATGCATGGTGAATAAAATCAGGAGGGATACCTTTGGAATGAACGATTCCAGCTCTAGGTCTGACTGTGCAGCCCAGGATTCCTAAGCTAGGAAAATGAAGCCTCATAATTTCTCCCTGTAAAAACCAGTGGGGTTTGGGGTGGCAGAAGAAAGTGCTGGTCTCTTGGGAGAGGCTGTTTAAAGGGCCTGAATGGTCCAGAATGAATGCAAACCCACCCACTCTGGGAACCACCACCAGGACAGCAGCTAGAGGAGCACCAGTCGCATACGAGAAGGGGGTGAAGTCATTGGAAATAGGGTGAATGCTGAGCAAGCCTCAGTGGCATTGTCCCCTCTCTGACCCCTCCCCCACATACAGAGCCACAAAATGGTGAAGCAGGTTGCCCCACCCTGGCAAATACCTAAGGCTCCAATAAATACAACTTAACAGGTGTGCTAAGCCAGGGAGTCAAAGCAGCTCTACCTAATACACAGAAACACACACAGGGAGGCTGCCAAATTGAGGAGACACAGAAATGTGGCCCAAATGAAAGAACAGTACTAAACCCTCAGAAAAGAAATAAGTGAGATGTAGATAGCAAACCTATCAGATGCAGAGTTCAAAACACTGGTGGTAAGGATGCTCAGAGAACTCAATGAATATGGCAAAAGCATAAGAGAAGAAATGAAGGTTACACTAAGTGGAATAAAGAAAAATTCACAGGGAACCAACAGTGAAGGCAAGGAACCCAGGGTTCATATCAACAATTTGGAACATAAGGAGGAAATAAACAATCAACCAGAACAGAATGAAAAACAAAAATTCCAAAAAATGAGGAAAGAATAAGAAGACACTGGAACATCTCCAAAAGTGCCAACATCTCAATCATAGGGATGCCAGGAGGAGAACAGCAAGAGCAAGAAATTTAAAACTTACTTAAAAAATAATGAAAGAAAACATCCCTAATTTGGTGAATGAAATAGTCATGCAAGTCCCGGAAGCACAGAGTCCCAAACAAGTTGCATCCAAAGAGGACCACATCAAGACACATCATAATTAAAATGCCAGAGGTTAAAGTGAAAGAGAAAATCTTAGGTGCAGCAAGAGAAAAGCAGAGAGTTACCTACAAAGGAGTTTCCAAAAGACTTTCAGCTGATTTCTCAAAAGAAACTTTGCAGGCTAGAAGGGACTGGCATTAAGTATTCAAAGTGATGAAAAGCAAGGACCTGCAACCAAGAGTACTCTATCCAGCAAAGCTATCATTTAGAATTGAAGGGCAAATAAAGTTCTTCCCCAAAAAGGCAAAGCTAAAGGAGTTCATCACACCAAGCCCATATTATATGAAATGTTAAAGGGACTTATTTAAGAAAAAGAAGATCAAAACTATGAACATTAAAATGACAACAGCCCCAGTTGGTGTGGCTCAGTGGATTGAGCACCAGACTGAGAACCAAAGGATCACCTGTTCTATTCCCAGTGAAAGCACATGCCTGGGTTGTGGGCCAGGTCACCAGTAGGCAGCGTATGAAAGGTAACCACACAGTAATGTTTCTCTCCCTCTCTTCCTCCCTCCCTTCCCCTCTCTCTAAAAATAAATGAATACAATTTTTTTTAAAAAAATGACAACATACTCACAACTATCAACAACTGAATCTTAAAAAAAACAAACTATGCAAACAGCTAGAACAGGAACAGATTCATAGACATAGAGATCATTTGGAGGGTTATCAGGTGGGAGAGGGGAAGAGGACAATGGGGGAGAGGTACAGGGATTAAGAAGCATAATTGGTGCCAATGAGACCTTGGACAAGGGTTTGATATCCAAAATATATAAAGAACTCACACAACTCCACTCCAGGAAGACAAACAACCCAATTAAAAAATGGGCAAAGGACTTCAACAGACACTTTTCCAAGGAGGACATACAGAGGGCCCAGAGGGATATGAAAAGATGCTCAGCATCACTAGCCATCAGAGAGATGCAAATTAAAACCACAATGAGATACCACCTCACACTGGTCAGAATGGCCATCATAACAAATCAACGAACAGGTGTTGGAGAGGATATGGTGAAAAGGGAACTCTAGTGCACTGTTGGTGGGAATGCAGACTGGTGAAGCCACTGTGGAAAACAGTATGGAATTTTCTCAGAAAACTAAAAATGGAACTGCCTTTTGACCAAACAATTCCACTGCTGGGGTTATACCCTAAGAACCCTGAAACACTCATCCAAAAGAACCTATACACTCCAATGTTCATAGCAGCTCAATTTACAATAGCCAAGTACTGGAAGCAACCTATGTGCCCATCAGAAAATGAGTGGATCAAAAACCTATGGTACATTTACACAATGGAATACCACACAGCAGAGAGAAAGAAGGAGCTCTTACTCTTTGTGACAGCTTGGATGGAACTGAAGAGCATTATGCTAAGTGAAATAAGCCAGGCAGTGAGGGACAAATACCATATGATCTCACCTTTAACTGGAACATAATCAACAAAAAAACCAGCAAGCAAAATATAACCAGAGGCATTGAAATAAAGAACAATCTGTCAGAAACCAGGGGAGAGGTAGGAGGGGATAATGGGGGGAAGAGTTTTCAGGAACAACTATAAAGGACACAAAGACAAAACCAATGGGTGGGTGTGGAAGCAAGGGAGGGAGGTGGATTTGGCTGGGGTAGGGGAGGAGTGGAGGGGGATAAATGCAGACAACTCTAATTGAACAATGATAAAATAATTTTTTTAAAAAGAATCATAATTGGTAGGTACAAAAAGAGACAGGGAGATGCTAAGAAAAGTAAAGGAAATGGAGAAGCCAAAGAATTAATATGCACAACACATGGACTAACTAAGGGGGGCATTGCTGAGGGGAATAGGGATACTGGGCAGAGTAGAGCAAAGGGGGAAAACTGGGGCAACTGATATAGCATAATCAATAAAATATACTTTAAAAAAATTTACAGAGTAAAAATCAAGACTGGTAGAAAGAAAAGAGATGCAAAAAACCCCCAAAAAACAAAAAACTGGCCCTGCACCCACACGCAGCAGTTGAGAGTCTGGAGAGATATCTCAACTGCTAAGGATACCCCTGAGAGTTGGAAACAAGAGCTCACACAACATTTGGCTATGAAAATCACTGGGGATTCTGCCTGCCAGGGAAAGATGAGAGTCCACTAGAAACCCTGGGCACCCTCCTAAAGAGTCGGCACACAACATCTTGTTTGCAGCCACTTAACCAGCACTCCAGCAGAGAGAGGGTGGCTCAAAGTGAACTGGAGTCACGCAAAGATATACTGGGCTGTGTGTCTTTGGAAAGAGAGCTAAAAGAATAGTTTCCAAGGCTGAGTCCTTCTGCCACCTGCCCACAGATACCATTTTTTCTGGGTCAAGCACTCCCCTTCATAGTGTATCAGCCTGAGGGAATGTAGTAGCCCCATTGTCCTGATTCTCTGCTTCCTCGCCCTGCTGAGCTCACCTTCTGTGAAGGAGTCAGTGACCTAGGCCCATGGCATAGAGGTCCAGGCTGACTCAGGGAGGTCAGAAATTGTTTTGTGGCTCTAGAATGGGGACCATTTTCCTCTCTTGCATGCCTAGACCCCCATGGGAGATCCATTAGCCCCAACCTTGACTCCAGGTGGTGCTGCCCAGCCAAGCTCCTGCCCAGCAGAATTGTCAGCTTGCCGTGGTTAGCCTGGCCTCACACTGCGGACTCTTTTGGAAGGGTCTTCAGGAGGTCCAGGCAGAATCGGGAAGAGACTGAGTTGTGTGGCTCTAGTATAAGGACCATTATTCACTCATGCACCCAACCTGTCCTACCGTTTTGGTTTTTGGGGTTTTTTTTGCAAAGTCCTCTCTTCACATGGCCAAATCTTGGTCTGTTTGGACCTGATGAACTCTGCTGGCCTTACCCTGATTATTTGCTGACATCTCACCCTATCTTAAAAGTCCAGGCACCCATCAGGTGGCAGCTGATCTTGTTATATCCTGAAACTTATGTCGAGTGACCTCAGACCCAGCACTGGCCCCGAGATTGAATTTGTATCGGTCTAACGAACACCATTACTCTCTACCTGGTGACTCACTAAGAACCTGTCTCATGTAACTCGAATACTGCCAGAGGCTCTTTTAGTGACAAAGCCTAATAGGCAAACAGCAGGCAGAGGCAGATTTCAGGGTGCCTTGAACCTTTTGCTGACCTGGGCTTGTTGCTGGTGCAGGCTGGTCTTTTTTTTTTTTTTAAGATTTTATTTATTTATTTTTAGAAAGAGGGGAAGGGAAGGAGAAAGAGGGAGAGAAACATCCATGTGTGATTGCCTCTTGTGCGCCCCCAACTGGGGACCTGACCGGCAACCCAGGCATGTACTCCGACTGGGAATTGAACTGGTAACTGTATGGTTCTCAGCTGGCACTCAATCCATTGAGCCACACCAGCCAGGGCTTATTTGTTTATTTTTAGAGAGAGGGGAAAGAAAGAAGGCATACAGAGGGGGAGAGAAACATCGATGTGTGAGAGAAACTTCAATAGGTTGCCTCTTGCATGTCCCCAACTGGGGACCTGGCCAGCAACTCAGGCATGTGCCCTAACTAGGAATCGAATTGGTGACCTTTTGGTTCACAGGCTGGCGCTCAATCCACTGAACCACACCACCCAGGGCAGAAGCTAGTCTTGGTGCACATCTTGGCCCCTACCATATACACCTCTGATTGACACATTAGAGGCAGCCACAAACTGTGAATCACTTTGTAGCTCCAAACAAGTAGCCCATATCTGGTCACCTGCACCCAAGACCATCCCAAGAGGCCCTAAAACCACATACCTGGTGGTGGGATTCAGACCACATCAGAGCACAACTGAATTAGTTTCATAAGTGGTAACTAATAAGTGGGTAACACCCAAAGGAAGATCTTGGCAGGCATCAGACCCTGCTGGGTCAAATTCCGCTTCTTGGGATAAGCCCCTGCACAGTCCCTGTACTGTGGTTGGGGGTCGATCCTTATAGTCAGCCATCCCAACATTCAACCCAAACCACAAATGGATCAACAGCAATCAAGACTAAATTACAACTATAGGGTCTATATAACCCACACAAAGGACATTCCTGGAGCACCTAGCTCAGGTAACTAGGGAGAGTGTGACATTAAGCCCCACAAGATACCTATTGCATAAGGCCATCATACCAAGACTGGGAGGCATAGTAGATCTACCTAATACACAGAAACAAACAAAGAGAGGCAGTCAAAATGGTAAGACAAAGAAACATGCCCCAAATAAAAGAATAAGAGAAGTCCCCAGAAAAAGAACTAAATGAGATGGAGGCAAGCAATCTATCAGATGCAGAGTTAAGAAGAAATGGTTATAAGGATACTCAAGGAACTTAGAAGAATGGATGAACTCAGTGGGAACTTAATCAAAGAGATAGTATGGATGAGAAAGAACATAGAAACCATATAAAAGAAGTAGTCAGAAATAACATGATATCTGAAATAAAGAATACATTAGAAGGAATCAACAGCAGGTCATGAAGCAGAGGTTTGAATTAATGATGTGGAAGATAAGGAAGCAGGAAACAGTCAGAACAACAAAAAGAAAAAAAAATTTAATGAGAGCAGTTTAAGGAACTACTGGGACAGGAGTCCCAGTGGAACAACATCCACAACATAGGGGTACCGTAAGGAAAAGAGAGAGCAAGGAATTGAAAACCTTTTTGAAGATACAATGACTGAAAACTTCACTAACCTAGAGAAGTAAAAAGACACATCAGTCCAGGAAGCACAGAGTCCCAAACAAGATGAACCCAAAGAGGCCCGCATCAAGACACATCATAATTAAAATGGCAAAGGTTAAAGGGAAAGCAAGAATATTGAAAGCATCAAGAGAAAGACAGTTACCTATAAGGGAGCTCCCATAAGACTGTCAGCTGATTTCTCAACAGAAACATTTCAGGCCAGAATAGATGGGCATAAAATATTCAAAGTGATGAGGAACAAGGACCTACAAACAAAACTACTTTACTTAGCAAGGCAATAATTTAAAATTGAAAGAGAAATAGTTTCCTAGACAAGAAAAAATTAAAGGAGTTCATTACATTCAAACCAGTATTATAAGAAATACTAAAGGAACTTCCAGAAGAAGGAGAAGGAAGAGGAAAGGAACATAGTTACAAAGAATAAAACAATAGATGCATATCTATCAATATGCATCTTTAAATATATCTTTAAGATGCTTTAAATATGCATCTTTTTCTTTTTCAAAAAAATATATTTTGATTATACTATTACAGTTGTCCCATTTTCCACCCTTTATTCCCCTCTGCCCAACACCTCCTTGCCATTCCCCACCCTTTAGTTTTTGTCCATGGGTCATACACATAAGTCCTTTGGCTTCTACATTTCCTATACTATTCTTAACCGCCCACCCCACCCCATCTGTTTTCTATCTATCGTTTATGCTACTTATTCTCTGTACTTTTTCCTCCTCTCTCCCCATCCCACTCCCCTGTTGATATTCCTCCATACCTTATATAAATCCCTTTAACATTTCATATAATAAAGGCTGGGTGATGATGAACTCCTTGAACTTGACCTTATCTGGGAAGCACTTTATCTGCCCTTCCATTCTAAATGAAAGTTTTGCTGGATAGAGTATTTTTGGATGTAGGTCCTTGCCTTTCATGACTTGATATACTTCTTTCCAGCCCCTTCTTGCCTGCAAGGTCTCTTTTGAGAAATCAACTGACAGTCTTATGGTAATTCCTTTGTAGATAACTGTCTTCTTTCCTCTTGCTGCTTCTAAGATTCTCCCCTTATTTTTAATCTTGGGTAATGTAATTATGATGTGCCTTGGTGTGTCCTCTTTGGCTCCAACTTCTTTGGGACTTTCTGAGCTTCCTGGTCTTCCTGGAAGTCTATTTCCTTCACCAGCTTGGGCAAGTTCTCCTTCATTATTTGTTCAAATAAGTTTTCAATCCCTTGGTCTTCCTCTTCTCCTTCTGGCACCCCTATGACTTGGATGTTGGCACATTTAAAGATGTCCTGAAGGTTCCTATGCCTCTCCTCATGTTTTTGAATTCTTGTTTCTTCATTCTTTTCTGGTTGAATGTTTTTTTCTTCCTTCTGGTCCACACCATTGATTTGAGTCCCAGTTTCCTTCCCATCAATATTGGTTCCCTGTACATTTCCTCTTATTTCTCTTAGCATATTCTTCATTTTTTCATCTAATTTGTGACCAAATTCAACCAATCCTGTGAGCATCCTGATTACCAGTGTTTTGAACTGTGCAACTGATACATTGGCTATCTCTTCATGGCTTAGTTGTATTTTTTCTGGTGTTTTGATCTGCTCTTTCATTTGGGCCATTTTTTTCTTGGCACACCTGTTACTTTAAGGGGCAGAGCTTTAGGTGTTCACCAGGGCAGGGTAACCCACATTGTTGTGTTGTGACGCTGCCTGTGGGGGCGGGGCCTGAGAGAACAATGGCGCTTTCTCCGCTTTCCACAGCTCCCAGTCACTTCCTCCACTACCCACAAGAAAGTTGGGCCCTTCTGTGCTGGCTCCCAGGTGGGTGGCCTTGTGTAGTTCAAAGTTCCTGTGGGTCTCTCCAATGAACTCTCCTGTGAGGCTGGGAGTTCTTCCCACTGCCACCTCAACCCCCACAGGTGTTTTCAATGGGTGGTTTGAGGCTTTATTTCCCTGAGATGGTGGGTTGCATGGTCTGCTCTGCTCCCCAGCTTTTTCTCCCAGTTTATCTGCACATGAATGAGGGACTGCCCGGTCCACCAGTCTCAGCCTCGCTGGTTCCAGGTCAGCCAGCCAAGAGCTTCTCTGGGTGCGCCCACTGCGGGTCTCTTCGGGCAGCTGCAGCATTGCCGGTACTGCTCCACAAAAGGTCGTCTCCCTGCACTCGCTCTCTGCCAGGCCCCGCCCTGCTTACAGGTCTGGATGAACAAGTCTTCTTTAACTCCTTGGTTGGCGGACTTCCACACTGTTCGATTTTCTGTCAGTTCTGGGTTTTTTTTTGTTTGTTTGTTTTAAATTGTTTTTCCTCTTTTGGTTGTGCAAGGAGGCACAGTGCATCTACCTACGCCTCCATCTTGGCCAGAGGTCCCTTTTTCCTTTAAATATAAATGGATTAAATGCTCCAATTAAAGGACATAGGGTAACTGAATGGATAAGAAAACAAGACCCATATATATGCTGTCTACAAGAGATCTACTTCAGAATGAAAGATACACACAGACTGAAAGTAAAGGGACGGAAAAAGATATTTTATGCAAACGGAAAGGGAAAAAAATGGTGTAGTGATACTTATATTAGACAACATAGACTTTAAAACAAAGGCTACAATATGAGACAAAGAGGGACATTACATAATAAAAAAGGATCACTCTAGCAAGAGGATATAACCCTTGTAAACATTTATGTGCCCAACATAGAAAGACCTGAAAGTACAAAGCAGATCTTGAGAAACATAAAGGGAAAGACTGATAGTAATACAGTCATAGTAAGGGATTTTAATACCTCATTGGCATCAATGGCTAGATCTTCCAAATAAAAAAAATCAACAGGAAACAGCAGCCTTAAGTGACACACTAAACCTTACATATTTAATTGGTATTTTCAGAGCACGTCATCCCAAAGCAACAGAATATACATTTTTTTCAAGTATATGTGGAACATTTTCTAGGATAGACCACATATTGAAAGGCAAAACAAGCCCTGGCTCAGTTGGTTGTGTGTCATCCAGTAAAGCGAAGGGTCATTGGTTTGATTCCTGGTCAGGGCACATGTCTGGATTGCAGGTTCAGACCCCAATTAGGGGAGTATGAGAGACAACCAATCAATGCTTCTTTCTCACATCAATGTTTCTCACCCTCCCTTCCCCTCTCTAGAAAGAAATAAAAAATAAATTAATTCATTTTCTAAAAAAAAAAAAAGTCTGAATAAATTTCAGAAGATTGAAATCGTATCAAGCATCTTCTCCAACCACAATGGTATGAGACTAGAAAACAATTACAAGAAAAAAAAACTGAAAACCACGCAAAAACATGGAGGCTAAATAACATGTTACTAAACAATGAATGGGTTAACAACAAGATCCCCAGTCAGGAGACATGCCTGGGTTGTGGACCAGATCTCCAGTAAGGGTGTGTGAGAAGCAGCCACACATTGATGTTTCTCTTCCTTTCTCCTCTCTCTAAAAATAAATAAATAAAATCTTGTTTAAAAAAGATCAGAACAGAAGTAAATGAAATAGAGTCTAAAAAAATACAAACAATCAATGAAACCAAGAGCTGGTTCTTTGAAAAGATATAAAGATTGATAAACCATTAACCAGACTCATTAAGAAAAAAAGAGGAACAAATAAATAAAATCAGAAATAAAAGAAGTAACAACTGACACCACAGAAATACAAAACATTATAAGAAAATATTGTAAACAACTATAAGCCTATGAATTGGATGATTGAGGGAATGGATAAATTTCTAGCAACATACAATATTCCAAAACTGAATCAAGAAGAAACAGAAAATTAGAACAGACTGATTAAACTAACAAAATTGAAACAGTAATAAAAAAAAAAAAACTCCCAACAAACAAAAATCCTGAATCAAATGGCATTACAAGGAGGTAAAAGACCTGTACTGAGAAAATTATAAGATACTGAAGAAAGAAATTGAAAAAGATAGCCCTGGCTGGTGTAGCTCAGTGGATTGAGCGCAGGCTGGGAACCAGACGGTCCCGGTTCGATTCCCGGTCAGGGCACATGCCTGGGTTGCGGGCCGGGTCCCCATGAGGGCCATGTGAGAGGCAACCATACATTGCTGTTTCTCTCCCTCTCTGTCTCCCTCCCTTCCCCTCTCTCTAAAAATAAATAAAAATAAAATCTTAAAAAAAAAAAAGAAATTGAAAAAGATACAAATAAATGGAAGCAAATGGAACCTTGCTCATTAAAATGTCCATACTACCCAAAGCAAGCTATAGATTCAGCACCAATTCCAATGGCATATTTTACAGAACTAGAACAAATAGCCCCAAAATTTATATGTACCACAAAAGGTGCTGAATAGCCACAGCAAGCTTGAGAAAGAACAAAGTTGGAGGAATCATACTACTTGCTCTTGTCAAAGGTGGGCATGGGTAACCAGGTTCTTGGTGATCATGGACAAAGAATTGAACTGAATCCACAGACAGTTTATAGCAGAAAGAGAGAGAGCAGATTTATTAAGCGATAGTACACTCCACAGAACATGGGAGTGAGCCAGCTCTAAGCAGAGATTGACCTCTGGGGCTGGAAGGCTTCTATTCTTATAGGGCAGATATTTTCTGGCTAATTTTGGCAGGGTTTTAATATGCATGTACAAGTAGTTATATTACTTTAAAGCTACTGTGCATGTGGTCTCCTATGATTTTCCTTGAATGGCCACTGGGGAAGGGGGTCCCATAATGCTAATTTATTAAAATGCTATTATAGTGAAGCGGGGGTCATGCAGCATCTTCTGTGCAGGTGCATTCATGATTCACCATGATTCAACACTTTTCCAGAAAGTGGGAACAACTGGTCTTAGAACAGAGTCTCTGTCCTGTATCCATGTCCTTTATCTTAGCCCTGGGGCACTTCCCCAGTTTTCTCCTTCCTGACTAGCCCTGCCTCACTATCAAAGTATACTACAAGGCTATAATAATCAAAACAGCATGGTACTTGTAGGAAAACTGTTCCACACATGAGGGAAATGTGGCCCTGGCCCTCTCATGAAAATGCGAGAGGAGTACGAGACAGCAGGCAGGCCCCATGTGTGTGAAATGGGCTTTCTTGTGGATAAATCAGGATTACATCTTTCCTAGAGTGAAGCCTTGCTCTTGCTGAAAAACTTGCTCACCCTGGATCAAAAGAACAAATGCTGGTACATATCTGGCTGCATATCTGGCTTCCGAAGACTGGTACTAATCCTTTCAAGTTCAGCTGATACCTTTTGTCTTTTGCATTTTTTGTAAATAACACTTTGATGTATCTTCCTAGCTGTCTACCACCTAAAACGAACCTATGCATAGTAAATGAAGACCATTCTGATGTAATGTACTCAGGAAAACAATAGAAGCCTGTTAGGGCAGCGCTTGGGGCCTCTCTCTGTGATCAGAGGAGGGTCACGTAGCCCCGGCTCTTCTAGTCTTATAGATTCTCGTGTGAAAGTATTTACGCACCAACCACAGCATACGGATTCTGCGGGATGGAATCCGCGACAGTACTGGCATAAAAACAGACATATAGATCAATGGAACAAGAATGGAGAGCCCAGAAATAAACTCTCATCTATATGGTCAATTAATACTTAACAATGGAAACAAGAACTTACAATGGGATAAAGACAGACTATTCAATAAATGGTGTTGAGAAAACTGGACAGATACATTCAAAGAAATAACACTAGACCACCTTCTTACACCATAAAAGAGAATAAAGTTAAAATAGATTAGAGACTGCAATGTAAGACTCAAAAACATAAAATGCCTGGAAGAAAACATAAACCGTAAACTCTTTGACATTTCCCTTAGCAATATTTTTTTTCTGATACATCTTCTCCACTAAGAAAAACAAAAGAAAAAATAAACAAATGGCACTACATCAAACTAAAAAGTTTTTGCACAGCAAAGGAAACTATAAACAAAATAAAAAGACAACCTACAGAATGGGAGAACATATTCACCAATGATACACTGATAAGGGTTAATATCCAAAATTTATAAAGAACTCATACAACTCAATACCAAAAAACAAACAATTCAATTAAAAAATGAACAGAGATGTAAACAGACCCTTCTCCAAAGAGGACATATTGATGGCCAATAGACATATGAAAAGATGCTCAATGTCACTAAACATCAGAGAGATGTAAATTAAACCACAATGAGATACAACCTCACACTTGTCAGAATGGTCATCATCAATAAATCAACAAAGAGGGTTGGTAAGATGTGCAGTGTTGTTGGGAATGCAGATTTATGCACTCACTATAGAAAACAGTATGAAGGGTCCTCAAAAAATAAAAAATAGAGCTACTTATGACCCAGCAATTCCTTTTGGGTATATATCTGAAGAAACCAAAACCACTAATTCGAAAGACTTGCCCTGGCTGGTGTAGCTCATTGGACTGAGCGTGGGCTGCGAACCAAAGGGTTGCTGGTTCGATTCCCAGTCAGGGCACATGCCTGGGTTGCAGGCCAGGTCCCCAGTGGGGGCCATGTGAGAGGCAACCACACATTGATGTTTCTCTCCCTCTCTTACTCCCTCCCTTCCCTTCTGTCTAAAAATAAATAAATACAAATCTTAAAAAAAAAAAAAAAGAAAGAAAGAAAGACTGTATGTACTCCTATGTTCACTGACGTGTTATTTACAATAGTCAAGATATGGAAGACAACCAAGTGCCCATTATATACAAGCAGATTAAAAAGTTGTGGTACATTTCCACAATGGAATATTAACTTGGCCATAAAAAAGAATGACATCATTTGTAATAGCATGGATGGACCTGGAGGGTATTATGCTAAATGAAATAAGTTAGTCAGAGACAGACAAATACCATATAATTTCACTTACATGTGGAATCTAAAGAACAAAATAAATGAACAAATAAAACAGAAACAAACTCATAGACACAGAGAATAAAGTGATGGTTACCAGAGGGGAGGGGAGTTGGGGGACTGGGTGAAAAAGGTGAGGGGATTAAGAAGTATAAACTGGGGCCCAGCTGATGTAGCTCAGTGGCTTGAGCATGGGCTGGGAACCAGAGGGTCCCGGTTCGATTCCCAGTCAGGGCACATGCCTGGGTTGCAGGCCAGGTCCCCAGTGAGGGCCATGTGAGAGGCAACCATACATTGCTCTTTCTCCCTCCCTTCTCCTCTATCTAAAAATAAATAAATAAAATCTTAAAAAAAAAAAAGGTATAAACTGGTAGTTACAAAACAGTCACAGGGATATAAAGTATAGCACAGGGAAAATAATAATATTGTAATAACTATGTATGGTGCTAGGAGGGTACTAGAAATATTGGGGGGAAACATTTTGTAAAGTATATGATCTTCTAACCACTATGCTGTACACCTGGAACTAATACAAAATATTAAATGTAAGCTGTAATTTTAACATAAAATTTAAAAATAATGGATATAACAAATGGAGAAGAAAGGGAGAAAGGAACAGAGAGCCTATCCAAACAAATAATAGATAAGAACTCCCCAAACCTATGGAAAGCACTAAACCCTCAAATCCAAGAACCTATAGAACACCTAATTATCTCAACCCAAAAAGACCTTGTGCAAGGCATTACAGCATCAAAAGTTAATGACAAAGAAAGAATTCCCAAGGCAGCCAGGGAAAAGAAGATGGTAATGAAACCAGAGAGCAACAGAGTCTGGGCTTGTGCTGCCTGTCACTGCTCAACCAAAAAGCAGAGGCAGGGATTGGATTATAATTGTGCTTTTATTAATATCAGAGGCTACAGTCTGAAAAGGTGGTGGGTAAAAACCCTAACATCCACCTTCTTCTTGAGCTTTCAGAAGCAAGTTCATAATAGGGCAACCATGGGAATTTGGGAGGGGACATTGCTAGGGAGAGTGAAGATACACCCTTTCCCTTGGGGTAAGGACAGGGGAGCTGAAAGGGGAGTCATGCAGCTTCTTCCGAAGCTCCTCCATTTGTACTAGCATTCTTCTCTTCCCTGGACACCTGTGGTTTATGGTCACTGAAGCTACCTATTCTTTGGTTAGGGAGGAGAGGTATAAACCATTTGCTCTCGAGTGTCCTTGGTTAGGGAAGGATTTCCCTAGTTTATTACTCTCCTGTCTCAGTAACCTATAAAGGGAACCACATTAGATTATCATCAGATTTTTTCAGCAGAAATCCTGTGAGCTAAGAGAGAGTGGAATCAAATATTCACCATATCAAAAGAGAAATTACCAGCCAAGAATAATATATCCAGTAAATTTATCCTTTAGATATGAAGGAGAAATACTTTTCCAGACAAACAGAAACTGAGGAAATTTACCACAAGACCCACCTCACAAGTAATGCTGAAAGGTGCTCTTCTTCCTGAAACAAAAAGACAAAAGGACACAAAAAGACAAAAAGACAAAAGTGTGAGTAAGATGACTGAAAGATAGACAGAAGCAGGAAATTGCAACTCTTGTTCAGAATAGGGTATTAAACGCTTAAAGATAACATAGAGTTAAAGGAGGTAAAGGCATTCAAAAACAGAAGACAAAGGCTACTGTAATTTGGAAATAAATGCACAACCTAAAAAGAGATAATTTTTGACAACAAAAAACATAAAAGGGGAGGGGAAAAGACTTAACTTGAACAGGTAAGTGAAGATAAGATACAATCTGAACAAAAAGGACTAATGTACATACGAAACTTTAAAAAAAATAAATCAAATGGTAACCATAAAACTAGAATTTAGAACTGAGACACATAACATAAAAAAAGGAAATGAAGGGGAAATCATAGAATATCACTATACTAAAATTATAGACAGAAACACATGGGAAAACAAACAACGGAGACACAGAGCCACCCTAAAACAAGATAAAGTGGCTATAGGAAGTTCTCACACATTAACAATCACCCTAATGTAACTGGGCTGAAATCGCCATTAAAAGGCACAGAGTAGTGGGATGGATTAAAAATAAATAAATACAACTATATACTGCCTTCCGGAAACACATCTCAGCTGCAAAGACTAATGCAGACTCAAAGTGAAGGTTTGCAAATGATACTCCAAGTAAATGGCATCCAGGGAAAAGCAGATGTAGTCATACTTACATCAGACAAAACAGACTTCAAATGCAAAAGGTAACATGGCACAAAGATGGACACTTTATAGTGATAAAGGGGACAATATACTAAGAAGACATAACCCTTATTAATATATATGCACTGAACTTGGAAGCACCAAAATATATAAAGCAATTATTAACAGAACTAAATGGAGAAACGGACAAAAATATAATTATAGTAGGAAAGCTAAATAACCCCCACTGACTGCAATAAATACATCATCCACACAGAAAATCAATAAAGAAATATCAGCCTTAAATGACATATACACCAAATGGACATAATCAATATTTACAGGGTTTTTTTTCATCCCAGGACATCAGATTATACATTTTTCTCTAGTGCACATGAAACATTCTCAAGGATAAACCATATTTTGGGGCACAAAATTAGTCTCAACAAATTCAAAAAATTGAAATCATATTCTCTGACCACATGCTTTGAAACTGAAAGTCAACTGCAAAAAGAACACTGGAAAAACCACAAATACGTAAAGATTAAACAACATGCTACCGAACCACTACTGAACCAAAGAAGAACTAAGAGGCCAAAAGATACATAAAGACAAATGGGAATGACATTATGACATATCAAAGTTTTTGGGATGCAGCAGTGGCTTATAGGTCTACCTCAATAAACTAGAAAAATTTTAGTAAATAACCTAACATTTCACCTTAAAGAACTAGAAAAAGAAGAACAAAGCCCAAAGTCAGCATAAGGAAGAAAATAACAAAAATCAGAGAATTAAAATAAAGAACAAAGAGACAGTACAAAAAATTAATGTAACAAAGAGATGGTTCTTTGAAAAGATTAATAAAATCAACATTTGTCTGGCTAGACTAAGGAAAAAAGAGAAAAGACTCAAAATTAGAAATGAAAGAGAAGTTACAAAGAACAACACAGAAATACAGAGGGCCATGTAAGAATACTATACTCCACTAAATTAGATCACTTAGAGAAATGGACAAGTGCTTAGAAATGTACAACCTTCCTAGATTGAATCATGAAGAACTGGAAAATCTAAATAGATCAATCAATAGTAAGGACATTAAAACAGCCATCAAAAACCTCCTAAAAAGTAGAAGTCCAGGACCAGATGGCTTCACTAATGAACCTACCAAACATTCAAAGAAGATTTAATACCTAACCTTCTCAAACTCTTTCAAAAAATGGAAAAAGAGGCAATACTTCCAAACTCATTTTATGAGGCCGACATTAACTTAATACCAAAACCTGGCAAGGACAAAACACAAAAAAAAAGAAAAGAAAAGTACAGATCAATAATATCTCTGATATTATTATTGGCTAGTGTGGCTCAGTGGAATGAGTGCTGGCCTGCAAAAGGGTTGCTGGTTCAATTCCCAGTCAGGGCATGTGCCTGGGTTCCAGCAGTGGGTGCGTGAGGGACGACCACACATTGATGTTTCTCTCCCTCTCTTTCTCCTTCCCTTCTCCTCTCTAAAAATAAATAAATAAAATCTTTTAAGAATTATTTTAAAAATAATATCTCTGATATATACAGATACAAAAACTCTAAACAAAATGCTAGCAAGTCAAATATAACAATACATTAACTAGATAATACATTACAATCAAGTGGGGTTCATTCCAAGGGTGCAAGAAATGGTTCAATACATGCAAAATCAATGTGATACACCACATTAACAAAATAAAAAATCATATGATCATATCAATAGATGCAGAAAAAGCAGTTGATAGGACATGACATCTATTTATGACTAAAACACTCAATAAAATTCAAGGAAAGTACCTCAACATAATAAAGGCTATTTATGACAAACCCTCAACTAATACTGTGGTGTGCAAACTGGGCTTTGGCCACATGGCACGTTTAATCCACATGACCCAACAATCTGTGTTGAAGGAAACAGGCTTTTATTAACGGGGTTCCAACCTTGGAGAGTGCGTGCTGAGAGCACTCCTGCTCTGAGCCTTTCTCTCCCAAGGGACCTAGAACTTCCCTTGCTCCCCAAAAGACTACAAGTGAAAACCATGCCCAGAAGTTCCCCATTTCCTTATCTGTTCTTAAGCCGGGAACACAGATCTCCATCCTCTCTGGCATGTGCATTTGTAGGCTTCAGAGTTGCCGTCTCCTCGTAGATGCTCTTAGTCTCCACATAGTGGTCCTGCAACCCTGTGCTGTGCTACACTGGATCATGGTGTCCCAGATGCTGCAGCCTAGGGAGGCACGTGTCCCAGTGTGGGGCCCTATCTCCAGGAGTGGCCATCCTCGGTGGGATCTAAGCCCCTGGTGTGCCCTGTGAGCACTCCTGTCCCTGTGGGGGAGCAGGGCCAGAGGCCTAGAACATCCAAAATGCCAAAAGCCCAGAGCTTACACCAAGCTCCAAAGCAAGAGTGACTTCTTAGTACCAAGCGTGTAAGAGAGTGAGAGCTTTTCCGTGCCTTTTCTTTAAAAGAAGGCCCTCCTGAAATCTCACGTGCATAGGAAGCCAGTGGGAGTGTCCAGCTTTCCCTACGGTGCGTTAGTGTCCACCATTTTTGTCAGCTCCTCGGTGTCTTTAAACTTCTTTCAGTTGCTGTCTTTAGCAGGGCAAGTTTCCCAGCCACACACAGACGCACATGCACCTGTTCATCCAGGGCTGGGCTTCCCGCCACCGCAGCTCACACAGGCACTATATGAGCTTCCCCCTACCCCTGCTGTGTCAGGAGCCGCTCTGCCAGCACAGCTCATCTTCTCACAGTCACGTTTATAATTTGCTCCGGGCAGCAGCCTGTCCCTTCCACAGCTTGTCCCTTCAGGAAGGCATGGGCTATTTTATCTGCCTTTGTTATGCAATGTACCTTAAATGCTGTGCCTTCTGCTCTGTTGGCATTCTTCCCCCTGCCCCACCCCAGCCTTTTTGCAGGATTGGGTTTTGGGGGTTCCTCCATTTTCCAGGGACGTATGCTCTGACCTGCCCTGTCACAACATCATACTCAATGGTGACAGTATTTCCTCTAAGATCAGGAACAAGACCAGGATGTCCACTCTCACCACTATTATTTTAACATAATACTGGAAGTCTTAGTCAGAGCAATTAGACAAAAGAAATAAATAAAAGGCATCAAAATTGGGAATGAAAAAGTCAAATCATCCCTTTTGGCAGATGACATGATTCTACATGTAAAAAGCCCTAATGACTCCAACAAAAATCTATTAGAAACAATAAACAAATATAATAAAGTTATAGGATACAAAATCAATGTACAAAATTCTGTTGTGTTCCTATATACTAACAATGAAATATGAGAAAAAAAGAAAACCCATTCTCAATCGCAGCAAAAAGAATAAAATACTTAGAAATAAACTTAACAAAGGAAGTAAAGTACCCATACACTGAACACTAAAAGTCATTGTTTTAAGAAGGTGAAGACCCAAAGAAAACAATTCTGTGCTCTGGCTGGTGTGGCTCGGTGGATTGAGCGCCAGCCTGCAAACCAAAGGGTTGCCGGTTCAATTACCAGTCAGGGCCCATGCCTGGGTTGCAGGCCAGATCCCTGGTGTGGGGCACACAAGAGGTAACCATACATTGATGTTTCTCTCCCTCTCTTTCTCTTTCCCTTCTCCTCTCTAAAAATAAATAAATAAAATCTTTAAAAAAAAAGTTCTGTGCTCATGGATTGGAAGAATCAACATAGTTAAAATGGCCATATTACCTAAAGCAATATACATACAAGTTTAATGGTTTTAATGTTATCTCCATTAAAATTCCAATGGCAGCCATGGCCAGTGTGGCTTAATTGATTGAAGCGTCATCCTGTAAACCAAAAAGTCACCAGTTCCATTCCTGGTCAGGACACATGCCTTGGTTGTGGGGTCGGTCTCCTAGTCCCCACTGGGGCACAAGCAGGAGGCATTTTCTCTCACCTCTATGTTTCTCTCCCTCTCTCTGAAATCAAAAGGCATGTCTTTGGGTAAGGATAAAAATCAATCAATCAATCAATCAATAAATAAATAAATAAATAAATAAATAAAAATTTAAAAAAATCTCAATGGCATTTTTCAACAAAATAGAACAAGAAATGATCAAACTTGTATGGAACTGCAAAAGACCCCAAATAAATAAAATAATCCTGAGAAAAAAGGACAAAGCCAGAGGTATCATATTCCCTGACTTCAAATTATACCAAAAAACTGCAATAATCAATACAGTACAGTATTGGCAGAAAAATAGACACACAGAGCAGTGGAACAGAACTGAGAGACAGAAATAGACCTACGTATATATGGGCAACTAATTTTTGACAAAGGAACAAAGAATGTAGAATGGAGAAAAGAAAGACTCTTCAATAAACAGTGCTGGGAAAGTCAGAAAGCCACACACAGAATGAAACTAGACTATTTGACACCATACACAGAAATTAACCCAAAATTGATCAAAGACCTAAATATAAGACCTACCACAACAAAATACACAGAAGGAAACATAAACTAAAATTATGAACCTTGATCTCAAAGAGGATTTTATGAACTTGACCCAAAAAGTAAGGGAAATAAAAACAAATATAGATGAATGAGACTACATCAAACCAAAAAGCTTCTGCACAGCAAAAGAAACCATCAACAAAACAAAAAGGCAATTAACCAATATAGCATAGGAAATATAGTCAATAATATTGTAATAACTTTGTATGGTCCCAGGTGGGTACTTGAAGCATTGGGGGCATCATCTTGGAAATTATATGGTTATCTAACCACCATCCCACACACCTAAAACTAATATAAAATAATATTGAATGTCAACTGTAATTGAAAAATAAAATTTTAAAAAATTAAAAAAATAAACAATAAAAAAGTCAACTCACTGAATAAGAGAAGACATTTGCAAACAATATATCCAATAAGAAGCTAATATCCAAAATATATGTATATATATATATATATATATATATATATATATATGCCCGGCTGGTGTAACTCAGTGGATTGAGCGCAGGCTGGGAACCAGAGGGTCCCGGTTCGATTCCCAGTTGGGGCACATGCCTGGGTTGCAGGCCAGGTCCCCAGTGGGGGCCATGTGAGAGGCAACCATACATTGCTCTTTCTCCTTCCCTTCTCCTCTCTCTGAAAATAAATAAAATCTTAAAAAAACAAACAAAAAAGAACAAAACATATAAAGAACTCGTGCAACTTAAACACAAGGACAAACAATCTTATTTAAGGGACAGAGGACCTGAACACACTTTTCTCAAGAAGACAAATGGTCAACATATAAAAACAAGCTCAGCTTCACTAGCTATAAGGGAAATGCAAATCAAAACCACAATGAGATACCACCTCACACCTGTTTGAATAACTATTACTAATAAGGCTAGAAATAAGTGTTGGAGAGGATGTGAAGAAATAACAATCCTCAGACATTGCTGGTGGGAATGTAAACTGATATAGCCACAACAGAAAACTGTATGGGTATTCCTCAAAAAATTGAAAATATACTTGCTGTATGATCCAGCAATCCCTCTTCTGGGTATCTTATCAAAAAATGGAAAACATTTATTCATTAAGATATATGTACCCCTATGTTCATTGCAGTGTTCACAGTAGCTAAGACATAGAAACAACCTAAGAAGTGCCCTTTGATGAATGATTGGGTAAACATATGGTACACATATACAATGGAATTCTACTCAACCATAAGAAAAGATGAAATACTGCCATTTGTGACAACATGGATAGATCTTGAATATCATGCTAAGTGAAGTCAGACGAAAAAAAACAAGAACTGTAGGGTTTCATTCACATAGGATATAAATCAGAAAGCAACCAACAAACTAATAAAACAAACTCATAGACACAGACCATATGAAAGTTACCAGAGGGGAAGGAGGTTGAGGGACCAAGTGAGTGAAGGGGTCCAAATGTATGTATGGTGACGACAGAAGACTAGACTTTGGGTGTTGAGAACACGATGCAATTTACAGATAATTATAGGATTGTACACTTGAAACTTAGCTGTTATTAACCAATGTCACCCCAATACATTTTTTAAAAGGTTTTCTGGGGTGGGGCCTCTTTGGGTGATGAGATGGAGATAGAGGCCAGAGCAGAGACTGTGGGACAAGTATAAGACGACATTGTGGAGCTCTTCTTAGTATGAGTTTCTCCAGAAGTAGATCCTGAGGCAAGGATTTGAGATTATTTGGAAGAGGCAAACATTGGTAGGAGAGGCAGGAAGTAACACAGAAAAGGGAAAGCAGCCAAGAAAGGGTACGTTATTAAACCAGAACCTCTGTGGGGAAACGAGCTTATTTCTGTTGGGAAAGTTTGAGACCAGGTACAACATGCAGAGGTGAGGGGCCTGGAATATTTACAACATATACTATCTCCTATCAGTCACTGGTTGAAGGCTGTTAAGGGTGGGACGTTTCATGAACTCCCCGGCATTTAAGGCTTGCCATGCTCATATCACTGGCAGACAGGCACCAGTGGCCTGATAATGCCCACAAACAAAGCTTCACGTGCTGGCACTGGCAATCAAAACACCATGTGTTGATAGGCGGTGCGTGACGAGATACGAACTTAGCACCCACAGCATCTGCTAGACACTCCCACTCAAGCACATTCACCTACCAGGGGTGTCTGACCTGCAGCCCATGTCCACATGCAGCCCAGGATGGCTGTGAATGTGGCCCAACACAAAATCATAAATTTACTTAAAACATTACAAGATCTTTTGTGATTATGTGTCACAATGTATTTAATGTGTGGCCCAGAGACGCCAAAAGGTTGGACACCCCTGATCACTAGCCCCCAGCAAGGCACCACAGCCACTCCCCAACCCCAATGCCGTCCAGAGATTAGACAATAACAGTTCTAGTCCAAATTGAGTTTAATAGGGAGTTTCAGGGAGGGAGTCACTGGAAATACAGAGGTCTGGGACTAGGGCCTGGTCAACTTTTGAATTAAAAAGCAGTGAGACCTAGAGGACTCTAATCTAGGAGTCCTTCCCAAATCTCAGGGTTAAGGACATGAAGAGGTTGGGGGTTCATCTTAACAGCTCTACTAGGATGATACCTGGGAGCCGTTTTGAGATGCTTCAAATACCATGTAGGAGAATTACATCTCAGGTTCCAGGTACAAAGAGCTAAGTTAGGGAAGGGGGATTCTAAAAGATCCCAGTGGGAAAAGGGTTAGGGTCCGGGATGTTTCACAGAAACAATCAAGGGGCCTCGATTTCACAGAAATCATCAAGGGGGCTCCTTGTGGGTGGGGGAGGGATAGCACACCACCCCAAATGTTGGGGACTGTTTACCACCCCGCCCCCAGCAGCCACTTTGGGGTTTTAATGTAAGACCTCCAATGGCAGGACATTCCACATACATTATCATGGATTTGCAACATTAGCATACGCTGGCTGTCCCACAGGACGGTGGGGACTGGAAAATCAGTCCAGGTTCTGGGTTTGAGTCCTAAGAGGACAGGCCTGGGGGTGCCACGCGGCTCCTCTTCAATAGCTGCCGGAGCTGTGAACAAGACAAGACAGGAGATGTTTTGGAGGTTGCAAGAAAAGGTAGTGGGGGCACAGCTGACGAAGACGGGGGTTAAAGGACAAAAGTGGAGCCTGGCTGGTGTGGCTCAGTGGATTGAACACGGGCTGCGAACCAAAGGGTTGCCGGTTTGATTCCCAGTCAGAGCACATGTCTGGGTTGAGGGCCAGGTCCCCAGTGGGGGCCACAAGAGTGGCAACTACACATTGATGTTTTTCTCCTTCTCTTTCTCCCTCCCTTCCCGTCTCTCTAAAAATAAATAAATAAATACTTAAAAAAAAAAGTGGAGTAGGGTAAGTTGGGTTTGAAGATCAGAGATTTGGAGTTGGGGGTGAAGGTCTGGGTTTACACATTGAGAAGACTAAAGAGTCAGAACTGGGGGGTAAAGAGAAAGCTGTTGCTGGTTGGGTGTTCCCACCTTTGGTTTCCCATTGAGAACTCCCTGGGAGTTAAAGGGTAGAAACACAGGGGCAGAGGTCCATCCCATTTGGGGGTCAGGGGTCCCACTTTGAGGTCAGGACTCAGGGTTAGAGGCAAGGAATTGGAGGCCATATTTGGGGATGAAAGGTCACACCTTGACGTCAGGGTTGAAGCAGAAATCAGGAGGAGTTACCATTACAGGGTAAGGGATCAAATACTGAAGTAAGAGGTCACATTTTTAAGTCAGGGTTGTGTAGCGGTCAAGTAACCCTCTAAGGTCAGAAATGTGTAGGGTCAGCAGTTCATCCTGTTAGGTCAGAGGCCACATTGCAGTCAGGGTGGGCTCAGTGCTCACCCCCTCAGGGCCCGGCCCAGGTCGAAGCAGGTGGACAGGCTGCTCATTCTCCAGGTTTCGAAGTGTTGGATCTGCCCCAGCTGCCAGCAGGCTCCGCACTATGGCCTCCTGGGGTGGGCCAGGAGGTAGGGCAGCTGCCATGTGGAGCGCTGTGTTCCCATGGGCCTGGAGACAGTAAGGGGAGGACTAATGATACAGATTCAGCTGGCCTGGGCCTCAACATCACACTTCACGTTCTGCCACATCATGGCACATATTTCTCCCTCCACAACGACATTTCACATACTCCTGTCCACGTCGTACACATCCCATCCATCTATGTCCACATCCTGTGCAGTCCCTATCTAGGTCCCATCCAATGATCCCCTCACAGTCACAGCCCACAGGACTCTCAACATCCCACTGCCCTCTACGCCAGGTCCCTCATAACCTGCACATTCTAGCCTCGGTCCCCACCTTCATGTTGACAAAGGCTCGCAGGTCTCCCTGTGGCAGCTCCAGCAGCAGCTGAACTAGGGTGGGGTTGGCGGCCTGCACCGCCAAATGCAGAACTGTCTTGTTGCTCTTGATCTCCTGTGGGGAGGGGAACAGCAGAAGTGAGGCCAGTCCTCACACTCAGACCCCTCCCACAGAGCCCAAGAGCCTTTAGAAACCCTGCCTCTCCTCTGTAAGCACCCAGGGGTGCTTATACAGTTGTAAGGGTTGTGCACTATACAAAAATGTTTAAGTGGGCGCCATTCGCATCATACAAATCACAGAACTTTACATTTATTACAATAATTTTCCAGCCCAAGTGTCTGAGAAAAAGGCTCCTTTCCTAATCTTCCAAAGGTGCTCTCTGGACTAGCAGCTGGCCTGGTCACCCCACATTCTATTAAGCACAAATGCACTCACATCCCACATGGACTGTACTTTATTTACAAGGATAAGAACTGAGCAACATTAGTCAATAGACTAAACTAAGCCTATATCCATTTCCATATTAAGCTGTTCTCTTCGTATTTTGGAGCAAATAAAGCCATTTTCCACAATGAAACTTTAGCATGAGCCTTTGAAGAGTTTATAATGGTAACAAACATTGAAAATGTTATGTGGCCCTGGCTGGTATGTATGGTTCAGTGGATTGAGTGCCAGCCTGCAAAGCAAAGGGTCGCTGGTTTGATTCCCGGACGGAGCACATGCCTGGGTTGCAGGCTGGGTCCCTGGTTGCGGGTGTGCAAGAGGCAACCACATATTGATATTTGTCTCCCTCTCTTCCTCTCTCCCTTCCTTGCTCTCTAAATATTAATAAATAAATAAATATTTAAAAAGATGTTATGTGTTTATACAGGGCAAAATAACCTAGTTGGCTCACCAAAGGAATTATGAATACAGAGATGGAGGGTGAAGCCCTAAATTAAGAGTGACTTAAGACATATCATTGCAATATGTGGGCTTTATTTGGATCCTCCAGGGTTGTATTTTTTTAAATCAAAAAAATAATTGTATGTCACTTGAGAGCCAAACAAAATTTGAACACAGCCAGGATATTTGACATTATGAAATTGTTAATTATTTTTAAGGTGGATATTGGGGTTAAAAGTTCTTACCTTTTAAAGACACACAAATATTTTTGAATAAAATTATATGTTTAGATTTGCTTAAAAATAATATAGCTCAGTGAGGAACAGACGAGACTGGACTGGCTATGAGTTGCTGGTTACTGATGTCTGTCTGGTGCATGGAGTTTATTATACTGTTTTATTTTTTTCCTTTTAATTTTTATTTATTTATTGAGAGAGAGAGAGAGAGAGAGAAACATCCATTTCTTGTTCTACTTTATACAGTCATTGGTATCTGATTCTGATTCTTATATGTGCCCTGACTGGGGATTGGACCCATAATCTTGGTTTATCAGGACAACGCTCCAACCAAGGGAGCTACCCAAACAGAGCCATTATACAATTTTCTATACTTTATCTGTATCAAAACTCTTTAACTAAAAAATAAACACGTGGATTTTTAATTCCCTCAGCTAGCTTGTGAAAGAGGGGAAGGAGGATAATACTGAATAATTGTTAGAAGCCAGAACTGGTTTATAATCCCTTCTCTGACCCTCATGAGCTGTAAGACTTTTGACACCCTGTGCTTCTGTTTCCTTATCAGTAAAGTAGGAAAATAATAGCACAGGCATCATGGGGTGTTTGTGAGAATTCAGTAAGTTAATCTATGCAACTTAGCTCTTGATGTATAATAAGTGCTTGATAAACATAAACTAAGATCAGTAATATTATTTCCAGCTGACAACTGGGGCACAGAAGTGATACAATATGCTCCAGGACATATAGCTGGGAAGATGCAAAGTCAGTATTTGTGAGGTGGCCCCATCCCATAAGCCCTCCTTGGGGCTGGCTGCCCACAGCCCATCTCACCTGACTGGTGTGATCAGCACCCATGTGCAGCAACATCTGGACGCAAGACAGCCTGTCTCGGGCCTGAGTATTTAGCACCCGGGGACACAGGTCAGGTGGGAGCATAGCAACATTGAGGGCCAGAATGGCTGTGTGGAGAGGGGTGAGGCCTGCAGAATGGAGACAGTGAGCATTCTGCACCTGGAGCACCCACCCTGCCCTATCCCACCTGCCACGCTGGCCCTGTCCATAATTCCACTTACCCTCAAAGTCTCTGGCTTCTAGGTCAACCTGGACCCCTGAGTTAATCACAGCCTGGGAGGAAGAGAAGGCAGGGTGGTCAATTAGGGTCTTCCCAGGCCTCCCAGTCCTGGAAGCCAGGATCTGGGCAATTAGTGTACCCCACCTGCCACAGCCATACCGAGAGGACTCCTGGAAGCCCATAGGCAGCAGCCACATGCAAGATAGAACGTCCCTGATGGTCAGTAGCATTGGGCTCTGCTCCCAGGTTCAGTAGATCCTCCACAATCAGAGGTTGGTTGGCAGCGGCAGCCACTAGGAGAGGAGTCTGCAGATGACAAGAAAAGTCAGTCTGAGCCCCCAGCCCACTCGGCCTCTGAAAATCAGGAACCCAGGCCCCCAAACCCTCTGCCCTCAGATTCAGGAGTCCAGGCCCCTGGCCCTCACCTTGCCCTTATGCTCACGAATGTCCAGACGTCTGTACATTTGGAGTACCTCAGCTGCAGCATATGCTGCCCAGCGCAGCCCTCGAGCTGCTAACAGGTGCAGGAGCCTGAGGACAGGTGGGGGCAGCAGTGAGTACAGACCCACCCCCAGCCAGGCTAGGAACCCAGACTCCGTTCCTCTATACTCACGTGTCTCCCTCCTCATCTTGGGCCAGCAGCTGCTGTGGCCCCAAGGCCAGCATATGAGCACGGGCTGTGTCCAGGGATGGTCCGGTGACCACAGGGGGTAACTGCGGAGATCCTGAGGGGAGTCCAGAACCTTTCCAGGATCCCACCTGTGGCAGGGAAGGTTCTGCATAAAGCTGGGAATCCATGGGTTCCTGAAGGGTGCAGGTGGTGGGGAGAGTCAGTCACCTGAGGACTCCCTCTTCCCAACCCAACCTCACCACACATACAAGTTACACCTATAGAGCGCCAGGTAGAGTGGCTGCATGTCCCATCTGTGCCAAGTAAACTTGGACCTTTGGGCCTTAAATTTGCCCATGAGAAATAAGACCTTAAGCCAGCCCCAGACCACTCAGAATGTCACATGAAAGCAACTAGGAATTTTGGGGGCACTCCAGCATTCCGTTCCCACTCTGTATCTCACCTCCATTCCCAAGGAAAATGGATATGGCTGCCCTGGGTCCAATGGTGGGCAAAAGTCAGAAGTCAGGAAACCTTCAGCAGTAGAAGCAGGGTAAGAGTAGAGGCTGTCTGTGTAGGCAGCATGTGTATTGGAGCTCCAATCTGGAAAGCCTGTCGCCGGGGCCAGGCTGCCAAGTCCAGAACCCACAGCCTCCTGATGTGCGGGGAAGTGAGTATGGCCTGCATGTGAGAGGAGGAGCAGGAGCAAGCCTGGTTACCAGTGTTAGGTAAGTTACAGCTGAGGCTGGTGGACCTGTGTGAGGACCTGCAGTCTCCCAAGGTACTGAAAGCTAGTACTTCTGGGACCTAGAATCCTGGGACACCAAGGGAATGGAAGTCCTAGGATGCTGAGGGGTTGAGGGCCTAGGCTCCCAAAGTACCAAAAGGCTGAGAGCCTGGGCCTCTGGGACACCAAAGGACTATGTGCATAGACTACTGCACTGCAGAGAACCTCTGGGAGATCAGACTTCTACCCAGTCCCAGCAAGAATCAGAGCCTGACTCCCAATTTTCCCAAAGTTCTAAGAGTTGGGTTGGGAGTGCCTGAGAGAAGCTGGGCTGGGAGCTGAAGAAACCAAAATGAGTTTCCAGACTTACCAACCTCACCCTTGTTCACAGATGGCATCAGGGGCTGGGCCAGAGGAGGTAGGAACTGTCCCTGTAGAGACATAAACAAAAAGGAACATGGTTGAATTTATCTGGAGATTCCTCAGCATCCATTTCCCATCTATAGGGCATCTAAGTCCGGACTGTATCTCTCATCAGCCCTGAGGACGCAGCAAACCAGTAAGTCCCTGACCAACAGTACATAGTCTCCTAAGAATTGTAGTGGACAGGGTTTCATGGGTCTCACCGGTGCCCCACCAGCGTCTGGCTGCTGTTGGCGGCGCCTCTGTTCTTCCAGGAGTTTTTTTACGGTCTGTGATGGGCAGTGGCTGCGCTCATTCCGGCTCACTGCAAGGCAAGGCAGAAGTAGGGGGAGAGCGGAGACAGAAGTAATCAGGACCCAAGTCGTGCGAGGAGGATTTGGACACCCTCCTGTGCTCCTCACCCTCCCTCGCGGAAAAATTGGCACACTGATGCCGCCTGAGAACTCCAAAACCAATCTAAGGTTTCAGGTGTGGTACCGGCCCGCCTCTGCCATTTCCTTCCTTTTGCTCCGCACTTTCCCTTCTGACCCAACTTTCCACAAGCATCATGGAAACTGGGGACGGGGGAGGAGGGTGCCCCTCTGTGCGCCGCACTCCCACCCCCGACTTCCGAGTTCCGTGAAAAATCCCACCTCCAGCCTCTTCCAGAGGCCTCAGGGGTTGTCTAGAATCAGATTCTGGACACGCATATCCAGGCTCCCAACATCTTTCTGCCCAAGAAGCTGCCCGAAGCATCCCCAGCCCCGCTCCTGGGGGACTGACGAGTCAGTAACTCCCTGGAGCTCCTCTGAGATCCGGAGGTTCAGACCCCATCCCGCAGGAGTCTGGACCTTCAGCATCCCCCGCCCTACGACCTGGGAGTCCCAGTTCCCAGACGCCTCGTCCACACAACCAAGTAGGTCCGTACCCTCAACCTTCACCCTTCCGAGTTCCGGCGGAGGAAGGGTTAAGGGTGGGAGGGAGACACGGAAACAGCCCAGAAGCTACGCGCTGACGTCACGGCGCTCCCGCAAGGGAATCTTCCATTTCCCTCTTCCTCTCTCAGTCCCGCCCCGGGGGTCCGGTTTACAGGCCAAGCGTAGCGCTAGTGGAATCCCCGCACAAGGGGAATTCCCGCTCAGTCCCGGAACCTGGGACGGGTGGCGACCCGGCAAGTCCCGGAGAGGTGGGGGCAGAATCACGGCCAACGTGGGCCCTGCGGCCAGGCGCTGGACCTTCCCACTGAGACCCGTGGCTAATTTTAAACAACCGCGCCCCCAAGGACTCGATCCCGCCGGGATTTCTACGGAAAGGAATCCCGGCCGCCAGCCCCCTCCTCCCACAGGATCAGGAGTCCGGGCTTAGCGGCCTTACATTCCCGGGAGCCAATATTCCGGATCCCAGTCCCCTTACCCTCAGGACCAAGGAACCCAGAATTGCAGCCGCTCCTCCATCGTGACCCCAGAATCCTGGCCCTTTCTCCCCTCCAAACACTCAGTACCCTCAGTCTCAGAACCTAGAACTTGATACTCCAGCTCTGTCTCTCGACTTCAAGAGCCCGACTCCCAGCCCCTAACTCTTCTGGGGCCGAGTGGGCCTCACCTCCAGTCCCTCCATTACCTCGGGGATTCCGTTGCGCAGACTGCGGGCCCCCAGGGCCCCGGCCTCGGCGCTGCGCCAGCCTCGCTGTTAACCCGCGGAGCCGCCGCCGGGTCCCCGATATTGGGCCCGGCCAGCCGCGAGTTTTTAAACTTAGTCTGGCACCGCCCGCCTTGAGTAGAGCCCCGCCCACAGCCCGGGAGTCCCCCGCGTCGAGCTCTAGCAAATCCTAGCTCTGGATGGTCTGGGCTGACTTTGAGCGCGGAACTTGAGAGTGTTGGGAGAGAGAGCTGGTGGGCTCCCCAGCTTTGGTCTGCGGGAAAAGGGCCTGGGATACTGGACTCCTGAAGGAGGAGAAGGGCACGGGGGTGCTGGACTTATGGGACTCTGTCCAGGGGGTACTGAAGACCTCAACTCCTGGGCCCTGGGCTGGAGATGGGGGTGGGGGCAGTATTAGAGGGTTGTGGGAGGAGGGGCCTGGGGTCCGGACTTCCTGGTCTCCAGGGAGAAAAGGTCTGTAGGTAAGAGTCAAAAAGGTGAACTCAAATTTCTCCCTTTTCCTTGCATCACCTTCTCCTTTTTCAGAGGTCAGTTCTCATTTAATTCATTCATCACTTAAAATAATGTATTACTGCAGAGAAAGCGCTTTGCTGGATGCTGTGGTATAGCTGTAAACTAAGCAGTCAGAAATTCCCACCCTCGAGCTGACTGACATTCCAGGGAGAGGCTGTTGTTCTCAATTCCCATCTTGGTTACTATCCACAGCACTGACAAGCGTTAATCATATTTCTCCCCTGCTTCCAAGAATCCATGCTCTCCTGGTGGTTCTCCTCCCTTACTTGCTGCTCCTTCCCAGTTTCCCTGGCTGTTTCCTCCTCTTCACCCATTCTTGGGGTGGCTGGGAAGAGTGGTTCTCCATTTGTACTAACTTCCTTGGGTGATCTCATCAAGTCTCATAGCTTTAAATACCATCCATAGGCCATCAAACCCGAAATTTACATCTCCAGACCAGACTCAAAAAGGCAGCTGTGGTCATTCAGCTGCTCCACAGGGAGATCTGACAGGCATTTCCAACTCATTGTGTCCAGACCTCCAGCACTTCCCCTCTTCCATCCTGTTAAAGGATGCTCCGTCTTTTCAGTTGCTGAGGCCAGAAACTTTGGTCATCCTCGATCCCTCTCTCCCATCCATGCAAACCTTTATCTACTCCATCAACAACTTTTGTTGGCTCTACCTCCAAAATATTTCCAGAATCTCCCCAGCGCCCACACCCTGGTCCACCTGTCACCTCCCACCTAGACAATCATAGCAACCTCCCTGGCCTCTGACCCTTCCCCTAGTTTGTCCCCAAAGGCTGTCACAGGGACCCATAACCTGTCCTCCTGTCATGCCCCTGCCCCCTCACCCCCAACATACATACAGAGGAAACAATTGGCTTTGCCACTGAGACCAGATAGTAAGAAGCTAGGAGAATTCTTTGGCAAGTGAAACAAGGAAGCTGAGACTGATAGCTGAACAAGTAATTTACAGGCCAAGCACTTTACAGCCACATACAGAAGTTCACCTCCCTGGTGATAACATCTGTTGTATTTCAGCTTCAGGCCCAGAAAGGCAGCAAAACCAGGCGGGCAGATGCCAGGACCAGCTGCAATGACCACCTGCTTTGGCACTGACCAATCAGTAGAGACCAAGACCTGAAAAAACACACCTGAAAACGGATAAATACTCTGCTGAAACCCTCCCCTAAGATTCCTGCCTGCAAGAGAGAGATAAAAGCCTTGAGACAAAGTGCCCAGCACACGCTGTCCCTCTGCAGAGCAGCCCACACCATTTCCATTTCCCTCTCTTCCCTTTCTTCTTCCCCGACAGACCGGCACGAGTCTCCTAAACTCTAAGGGTCCCTGAGACTTGCAATCAAGGGAGCAATGGGCAGTGGCAGCTCATCCCAGGCTGATCCCCTGGACCTGTCCCAAGGCCCACTTGTCTCTGACTTCCCAGTGAGCTCAGGCAGCCCAGCCCACGCTCTCCTGTTGCTTCTTCTATGCTTGGCCCTTCTTTATTTCTCTGTCCCCAGTTTTAATAAATGTACCCTCATAGTCACCTGGACTCGTGTGAAATCTTTCCTGCATGGAGTCAAGAACCCACACACAACAGGCTGACCCACTCAGGGCCAGGTTCCCTGTTTGGTAACTTTGTCCCCATAGGCAATGACAAGGATCCAACACCTCTTCTCCTCCCCCTTACTACCTCTCACTGCCACCCCCACTTCCCCGCCTCCCTGCCCCCCCACCCCCACCGGAAGCAGTTGGCTTTACCACCAGCAGGGTGACATCCTCTTTTGCTGTCACTCTACTCCCCCACTGTTCCTCAGAACCTCTCTGGACTAAAACCTTTGCCAGACCCCTTCCAGCCCCCAGCCCACCATGATCCCTCCAAGCAACATGCTGCTCCTGCTTTTACTCCCAGGTGAAGCCAGCAGTTATGGGGAGGGCTAGTGGCAGCCGAGTATTTGTGAAAGGGGAGGCTTCGGTGGCATCAGAAGGGAGGGGCGATGAGGGCAGATCCTTCTCCCAGTTCCCTTTCCCCCTTCCCTTCCCTGTGATGCATTTGGCATTGGGGCCTGGTTCTTTGGGGAGGGAAGCTGAGTTCTGGAGTGCTTGCCTGTTAATCTCCTCTTCTCACTTCTGGGTCTCTCTGCTTCTTCTCATTTCCTGTCTCTCTCTGCTTCTCCAGGAGCTCCCCTCCCATTTGGCCCCTCTTTCTCATTTGATCTTTTGGAGTGGAGCTTACTTCTCAGGACATCACCTTTCCCCGAACTCTATTTTGGGAATCACCTCTCCCCACTGATTACCTTCCCTCTCTTCCCACAGTGGCTGCAGCTCAGATAATCCCAGGTGAGAAACCAACACACTGCCTTTGCCACGCTTCTTCAGGCACTGTTTCCATCCCTAAAGTGGGCTTGAGGATCTTGTAATGCCCCCAGCAGCTCTCCAGGTCACCATTTCACCTGTCATCCCCAAATCGGAGCCCCTGGAGAATCTGGAGCCCACTCCAGATTCCCATCTCACTACCCTCTTCACCAAATTGAAGCCCTAGGGACTCAACCAACACCCTCCCTCCCACCCCATCCTGCCCCACCCTGCGTCTCTTCAGGAGTACCCACTATGCCCGAAGCACAGCATATGTCTCACTATGCTGGGATACCCCAGACTCTCTGGATCTCCATCTCCCTTTTCATGCCCCAAGTGCAACCCCAGGGAACCCGGGTCACCCCTTAGGGACTTCCTCTACCCATATGACCAAAGCACAGTCCTGAAAACCTGAAACCCCCTTATCTGCCTTCTTGTTTTGGCCCCCACCCTCCAGGTTCCTGTTCCGGATGTGGGCCCCTCCCCCTGCCACTTCTGGTAGGTCTTGTGGCTGCTGATGCCGTGGTATCTCTGCTAATCGTGGTGGTGGTGTTTGTGTGTGCCAGCCCACGTGACAGGCCCACCCAAGGTGAGGGCAGAGACAGGGCAGGGCCTGGAGTGGGGGTGGTGTCCCTAGGGAAGAGGTTTCCCTGGAGGGCCCCACCTCCCCCTGGGGAAGCCCTGGAGGTGCTGCTGGGGAAACCCTGGGGGTGCTGCTAGGGGAACTCCTGAGGAAACCCCTGAGGCAGGGGGTCCCCAGGGAGGTGGAGATGTAGGTGGGTGGTGGGTGGTCAGGCCTAATGCTTTCTCTCCCCCACCCCCAGAAGATGGTAAAGTCTACATCAACATGCCTGGCAGGGGCTGACCCCCTGTCACTTCAGCCTTGGACTTCTGACCCTCTCATTCTGGATTGTGTGTGGTGGCACAGGAAACCCACTCCCCATTCAGGTTGGAATAAAGCAGTTGAAATACCTCTACTTCTAATTCTTCCTCAAAGAACCCAGGGTCCCCAAAGCCTCCTTCCCATTTAGCTATTTCTGGGTACATGACCTACCCTCCCAGAACTCCACATGTCTCCGTCCCCTCAGCCCAGGGATCTGGAATAACTCAACAGTGTTTTGTGCTCCATGTTTATTTGGGGGCAGGGGTGAGGGAAAGTGGGATATTTCAGAGAGGGCATTCTGTAGATCTGTATCTTGGTCGGAATAGGAATAGGGTGCTGTGTAGGCATCAGGAATGACTGGATCCAGGCATCAGGTTGTCGACTGCCATGGTTTGGGCTCATTTGTAATACTGCCTCTGTGTGTTGAGGTCACTGTAGACATCTGACCTCTGACCTTGGAGCTCCTAGAGGGATGGACAGAGTGGGGACCATCAATGGAAGGGGTCCACCAAATATACGTAAAACACAATCCAACCATCTCCCAGTGGCCTGCAAGTCCCCTGGTAGCTTCTTCAACCTTGCAGCCGTGTTAGTCATCTAGATTCAAGTGCCTTCAAAGTTCTCTTTTCTCCTCTGCCTCATCATTATGCCCCAGCCTCAGGGCCTTTGCACATACTACTCTCTCTGCCTGGAACACTGGTCCCCTAAGTATTCTCATGAATGGTTCCTTCTCCCCCTTCAAGTCTTAGTTCATGTCACTTCCTCAGAAAGGCATTTCTTAATTTCCCCATCTGTGGTTTCTTCCCCCCACAGCCCAGTCACTGTCACATCAGCCCGCTTCATTCCTTCATGATGCCTTCCCAAATGATCTTATTTGTTCATTTGCTTCAAGTCTCTCTCCGCAACTAAGACATAAGCTCTGCTGCTCTGTTCTCAGTATCTCGTACACATAGGTGCTCAACAAATAAAGTGGAGCAATGCTTTGTCCTAATATTTCACTGCCCACAGGAACTGGAAAGCCCCTTCAGTCCTCTGGACCTCACGGAGCCAAACTCAAGACTCTTACACTTTACAAAGAGAGTTTTTATCACAAGTGAGGCAAAGCAAAGCTGGTTGTGTACAAGTAAAACAGATTTCACAGAGCAGGGCTTGTAGTTGTAGAGGGGTGTCACAGAACCCCTGAAATAATATGCACATAGCCAGACTGGGTGTGCATATGTGCACCCTGGGGAGGGGTCTATTTGGTTTCCATTAGATTCACAAAAGAGCTCATGATCCCCTAAAGGATTTAGAATGACTTTGACAGAGAGGCAGGAGATGGAAAGATCCCTCTATCTGCATCATGGTTCTTAAGGATTTCAAAGATATTTGCAGCACTCCTAGATTATATGCACAATTTTGTATTTTTTGCATGGATTTTTCTGAGGAGTCTCTAGCTTTCATCAGCTTTTCAAAAGGGTGCAGGATCCCAACTCCCCCACCCCCAAATTCTAGAACTACTCTCTTTAGAGTTACTAAACTAGTATTGAATCATATCATCTGCACTGATGAGAGCTTCTCCCAGAAATCAGCCTCTCCTGGGCTGGGCTTTTCCAGAACAATTCAGAGACTGCTTTCTGACTAAGGCCTGCGTTTGCCTTTGCAAAGGCAAAATATCCCTATATTTCCTCTCCACACATTTTAAGCTGAGCATAAGGTCATGATTAATCATCAAAATTAGTTTTGGACAGATGCCCCATTAGTCTTCAGGGGTTTGAGGAGCTGCAAGAAAGTGGGTTCAGAGTCTAGGTTCTAGAGGGACTTGGGGTAGGGGCAGTGTTTAGGACAGATACCCACAGGGTGGGAGTGAGATAGAAGAAAGAAGCTAGTTTCCTCACCTGATAAGGAGACTCTGTCTCAGTGATGTGCTGTTTCTGGGTCACTGCTAGGGTGGAGAGTGGCACAGGGTACAGAGACACAGACAAGGTGGTAAATTGGGATTATTTGGTTGATGTAAAATCAGCCCCTCCATCACCATCCCCATGGATGGTTGTGACTTGGGAGCTTACCTCTCCCCTCCAGGTAATTCCCAGAGGGCCCCATCCCCTTCTAGCCCCACTCACCCTCCACAGCTCCTCGCCCTCGAGGGACAAGCCGGCCCAGAGAGTACACAGCCAAGGCAATGAGGAGGGTAAGCACCAGGTCCCCCAGCACGATACCCGCCAGCACACCAGCGCTTACTGCTGAGCAGTTGCATTCTGGGAATGTATATGGCACAGGGGTCAGGGGAGGTCAGTAGGAGTTGGGAAATTGGGAGGAGGTGTCAGCAGGGGGAGGGTTGGAGAGATTTGGGAAGAAATAGGGGGTGGTTTGGAAGTGGGGAGGGGGATTTCAGGGTCTAGGCCTACCGCTCTGGGCCTGGACAGGGCTGAGACCTGAGGAGAGAAAAAGAAGGTGAATTGGGGCATGGCGCTACGGCTGGAGGACGGGCATGGTAATTGACCTGAAGGTAAATTGGGGCATGGAGGGTGGAAGCTGGGGAGACTGGACCTTTCTAGGGGGCCAGGGTGTAGAGCAACCTCTGGTAAGGCCTGTGGCCAACAAAAAGGTCACCAGACTGTGTAACTTCTACACCGACTTGTCCTGTTACACCACCCTTAGAGTCCCATCCCTTGACCCTCTGCTTCCACCAGAGGCCAAATATTGGAGTCTCAAGTTCTGGGGGAGACCTATAGTGTTTGGGGGGCCGGGGACCTGCTCCTATCACAGTCTTCCCTTAGGTTCTTCCCTCCCACCCTGCTCCCTGCCTTGCCCCAAGCTGAGCCCAGGGACTCTGGAGGCAGCTACAGAAAGCCCTCAACTTACCACCCACAGTCAGAAGAAGAGGCAGGAGCAGGAGCCTGTTGGAGGGTCCAAGGCCCCCCATGATGCAGGCGCCACTGCTGGATACTACAGTCCAAGGGCCAGTGGGATGTGGCCAACCCAGTGAAGGAGGAAGTCTGAGGTGGGTGGTGGCAGGAGGGAGGAGGGGACAACAGGGAGGAGGGACAGCAAAAGATAACACCAGAAAGAATCAAGCCCGGACACTCCAGGGGCAATGCTACAGCCCCCAATGGCTGGACATGAACGGCAAAGGGTGCATATATGAGCTTGACCTCCATCCCCAATCAGGGGCCACACATTGTAACAGGAAGATCAGTGGCTGGCTATGATTTAAGCCAGCTCTTCCTGGCTGGGCAACCTAAAACAAGTCTCTCAACCTCTCTGGGCCTCAGTTTCCTCATCTGTAAAATGGGGAATAAAATAGTATCTACTTTATAGAGAGTTGTGGGATCAAATAAACTAACGTTTCTAGCACAGCGACTGACATTTGTCATCTTTTTATAAGTGCCGGCTATAATTATTAGATAATCAGAACCTTGTAATGTTCATAGCATAATGTGCAGGCACTCTGTCCCAAGTGCTGACTCATTGAACCCCACTATACCCTTCTGACACAGATGCTCTTGACCCCATTTTAGAGAAAAGTAAACACACTTGCCCAAGATCACACAGCAAATAAATGTGGAAATGGAACCCAGAACGCAAAGACAGATACTTGACCCTTAGAGAGAAAGCAAAAAGAGCCAAGATAAAAGATAGAGAAGGAGAAAATGATGGTAAGACAGAGAAAGAGGGAGAGGAAGAGACAGTGACACAGATACACACATCACAGACACAAGATTGGGGGTTAGGGTGAGGCAGGTGGGGGACAATTCAGTGACAACTCTGCTGGGCTGGGCTGCCTCATCAGATGAGGAAGTGGCTGGAAGTGAGGACTGAGGGAGGCCACCCAGGAGGAGACAGGGACTTCTAGCCCTCAGCAGGAGGGCTGGGGCTGGGGCTGGGGAAGGAGGAACCTGAGGTTAGGGCACTGGGGGGGATGGGCCAGCAGCAGGAGGCCCCCTTCCCCCGTCCAGGCGTCACACCCCACAGCTCTCTGGGCCTGGGCTAAGGAGAGAAAAGGGGAAACTGGGTGTTGGTCATGGGACAGACTCTGAGTGGCCCACTGCTAGGGCGGCGTGGGAGTGGGGGAGATTTGGAGTCTGAAGGAGAGAGTCACGGCCCAGACTGAGGCAGCACTGGCTGCTGACAAGGAGAAAATTCTGAGACCTCTGAAATGAAACTACAGCAGGCTATGGGTGGAAGGAAGAGACAAGAAAGATTAATCAGTTAACAATTGAAGGGCAAAAGCAACAAAAGACTGCTTACATTCCTAAATGTAAATATACTGAATTAACTTCCAGCAGGCTATTTCTTCCATTATCCAGAGAACAGCCAAGTGAATAGCCAACCACAAGGCACCACCAACCCCCTGGCTCAGCGTTTTGTTTACACATGAACTTTTCGAACTGTTGTCCACAACCAATCCAAAGGAGCAAATGTTTCTTCCTTATAGACAATGAACCTATCCTATCCCAGAAGTAGCCCTGCCTCAACTTCTACCATCCTCTTTATCTGTACCCAATGTAAATTCTCCAAAAACAATTCACATCTTTCTTCCCCAGACGCATTGTATAAAAGAGCCCCACCAATTCTAGGATGGTGGACATGTCTTCTTTATCTAGCCCTACTGCTTGTGGTTTAGACGGCGTGCCCCAGGACCTGGTCCTTTTCTGACTAGCATTTGAATCAGTAAACCCTTCTATCAGAAAAGCTTTTGGCTGTGAAACTTTTTTGTTTAACACTGCTAATGGCTGCCACTGTCCATGCCTGGCTGAGTCCTTCTGCTAAAGAACCAACACCCCCGCCACCATCACCAGTACCAGGTCTGGAGTGAGCATGGAGAGAACAGGCCCTTTGGGCTCTACTGGCCCCTCAGACCACTCCAGGTGAATAGAGCAGAGTCAGCCCGGGACAACCAGGGACCAGAGGAGCTCTGAGCTACTAGGACCCCGATATGACCCCAGTGTTCATCAACTTCCTCTGGCTTGGCATGGGGAGCAGGCTTTGGGGTGCAGAGAGGAGATCAGGGGGCCAGGGTGATGCGATGGTCTGGTTTATTGTGAGGATTCGTGATGTTTATCAGAATAATGCCTGCCTGGCATACTCTATATGCTCAATGAATGTTAATTATTATCATCATTGTTATTGTTTATAGTACTTCAAGTCTCCAGTTCTGGGCTCACCTTGATAAAAACCATCCCTCAATTCCTCATCCTCAGCCTCCTTATCTGATCCTCCCAGCTCCTGCTGTTGTCAGTAGAAATTAGGCTCTTCCACGGGATCACAAGGAAAGAATTCCAAGGACCGATGCATAGGAGGCTGTGGTGTGGCATGGTTTATTTTGGTTGAAATAGAAGCTGCCCCTGGGTTTCCAATGTCCCATCTCCCTCTGTCCTGCCCTGGAAAATCAGGGCCAGAAATAGAGTCAATGTCTAGAGATTCTGTGTTCTATCAAAGTCCAATCCAGTCCAGTATCAGAAAGCTCAACATGTGTTTGCAACTGCAGTCCATTTCAGTCTCCCTCCTGGAGCCTGTTCGTGGAGTCCATATGGCCACGGGATGTGCAGCTGCCGAGGCCACATGGCCACAGAGAGAACAAGTGCAATACTGAGTGGGGCAGGGGCAGAGAGAGGGAGAGATTCTTTGTTTCCCTGAGAATATATTAGCTAGGGCTTAGGATGGACCAGGTACCTTTTCAAAATGACCAATCAATTTCCCAAGCTTTTTCAGGTTTTGGATGGGTCCATACCCCCTAGTTAGACTGACAGTCCTCTATGGTCCAGCATCTCCCCCTCCACTCCCCCAACAGTCTGGTACTGGAGGGGTGGGGAGGGAGGAGTGTTAATCTGCACAGTGGAGAAATGCTGTGTTCCCCTGGGGTGTGAAAAGCTGTAGCTTCCTGGTGAAGCAAAGAGGCTATGCTTCCCAGTTTATTAATCTCAATGTCTAACTCTCTTTGCTTCCTTTTTCTTGCTAAATACCTACGGTAACACAGCCAGGTCTGGCTGTCCCCAGAATTCAATCTAATAGCCAGCATATCTAGTTAGAACAGGTGTGGCCAGAGTCCTGAATCCCCCTTTAGTTACTGAGATGTGGGGGAAGTCCAAAGTATCCCAAGGGAATGGACTAAGGAGGTGACAGATATCTGTGGTAGGTGGGATAGAGGCTTTTCACCAATCAAAAGAGAAGTATCTCAATATTTTAACAACCAGTTTAACTGTACTGATAGAGACCACAGAACGTCAGCCTGTGCTGATCTCCATGGTCTCCATTTCACTGGGTAAAGAAAAAGGCTAAGATGGAACTGCACTCAGCTGATTGGGTGCAGCCCTACCCCTGCAGTGCCAGACTCCAGGAAGCAGGTCTATTTCCCTTCTCCCCATGAGATCTTTCAAGTGTCTCAGTCTCTCCTAGCAGCAGCCCAAGAGCTGGAGAAGGCCAAAGCTGACTTTCCCAGGAAGCAAGGTGTTGAGCCTGTGACAAGCTCATCTCTGTGGAAGTGACAGCCATCCTTCCTCTCTCTTCTTTCATTTTTGCCCCCTACAGCCCACTCTGTCCACGGTAACCAAAGGAAGCTCTCTGAAAAATCAGACAAAGAATCCAGTTTTTTAAATGGTCAAAAGATTTAGCACACACAACAAATGAAGAGATATGAATAGCCAATAAGCACACACACAAAATGCTCAACATAATTAGTCATTGGAGAAATACAAATTAAAACCACAATGAAATACCACTACACACCTGCTAGAAAAACTAAAATTAAAAAGACTGAAAAAAAAAAAAGCAGCCCTGACTGTTGTGGCTCAGTGGATTGAGTGTCACTGGCTCAATTCCCAGTCAGGGCACATGCCTGGGTGGTGGGCCAAGTACCCAGTAGGGGCCGTGCAAGAGGCAACTACACATTGATGTGTCCCTCTCTTTCTCCCTCCCTCCCTTTCTCTTAAATAAATAAAATCTTAAAAAAAAAAAAAAAAAAAAAGACTGACCCTATCAGCAGAGATGTGGAACAATGGAAAATCTCATATACTCTTAGTGGAAATGTAAAATAGAAACACCACTTTGGAAAAGAGTTTCATAGTTTCTTATAAAGTTCAATATTCAACTACATAGAGATTCAGCAATTACACAGAAACAGGTATTTACTCAAGAAAAATAAAAACATGTTCACCTAAAGATCTGCCCATCTCTCTATCCCCCATCCTACCTCTCTTCCCCTCACTTCCCCTACTCCTGTTACACTGGTTCCTTGCTGTTTCTTGAATAAGTCAAGCTCATTCTCACCTCAGGTTCTTTGTACCTGCTGTTCCCCCTGCCTATGATGCTTTTCCCAAAGTCTTTGTATAACCAGCTCCTTCTCATCCTCCAGGTTTCAGCTCAAATGTCACACCCTCACAGAGGCTTCCCGTGATCACCACTGCTCAAGTCACCTCCCACCACCAATTTCATTTTCTTCCTGTATTTGTCATATGTGAAATTCTCTGATTTATGTGTTCCCATTTCTACTGTCTGCCACTTCCTCTTGAATGGAAACTCCATGAAAACAGGGATATTTCTGTCTTGTTCACTGTTGTGTCCCTGGCACACATGGTGAGATGCTCAATAAATATTCTTTGGCTATTGGACTGAATGACCACAAATGATAACTGGAGAGATTAAACAGGGCTCCTCATCTCAGCAGATTGCATACATATTCACAATTGTTCTTGAATTCATCACTTGGCTGGTAAGAATGCTAGCGTACCCTAATATCCTCCTGTTTTTTTCACAGAATTTTTAGCAGGGCACCTGGACACTACACTAAGACTGTGTCTCCTACAGACTCATAGATCCTGGCAACAGACTGACACTTGACAGAGGGAAGGGCGGTTGGAGGGCTGGGTGAAAAAAATAAAGGGATTAAGAAGTACAAGTTGGTAGTTATAGAATAGTCACAAAGATGTAAATTACAGCATAGGAAATAGAGTCAATAATACCATAGTAACTAAGTATGGTGTCAGATGGCTACTGGAAATACTGGGGGGGACTGCTCAGTAAAGTACATGATTATCCAACCACTATGCTGTATATCTTAGACCAATACAAAATAATATTGAATGCAAACTGTAATTGGGGAGAAAAGATTGTATTCCTGGCCTCATTTGCATTAAGAATAGCTGTAGGACTTCATTCTGGCTGATGGGAAGCATGGGAAGTGAATGAGCAATTTAAGGTCATAACATTTGTGAAGGTCATAACATCTACTCCTTTTCTTCAATCTTCCCATTTTCTGGACTTTGAATGTGGGAGGGGTCATGTTTGAAACAAGCGGATGAAGGCAACATCCTGAGGATGAAAGAGCAACAAGAAAGACCCTCAGTGCTCATTGTCTTGCAGGAACCACACCAGCCCTGGGCTCTTATGTGAGAGAGAAACTTCTACTTTGTTTAAGCCACTCATAGTAGGTAGTCTCCAAAGATGGTCACCAAATTTTTTCCCCTCCAATGTGCATATGTTGTCTCTCATCAAGAAGTAGAGAGTCAAAAATATGGCTCACATCCTCACACAACCACATCAAATTACAACTAAGGTATAGGACAACCATCATTCAGACTGCCAGAAATCAGAAATGGAAGTCCTACAACTACAGAATTAAAAAAGAAACCACATTGAGACTGGTAGGAGGAGCAGAGACATGGAACAGGCTGGCCCCACACACATGTGTGGCAGATAAATATTAGGAGGGATAACTGAGGAGCAATGGGTCCCAGCCCCACACCAGGCTCCTCAGCCCAGGGTTCCAGTGCCAGGAAGATAAGTCTCCATTATTTCTGGCTGTAAAAAGCAGCAGGGATTGAGGCTGTGGAAGAGAGACACTTCCGGAGCCTCTGGCAGTTCCTCTTACAAGGCCCACCACACACTTACTTGGACTCTCTCCCTCCGAACTCCAGCATGGGGGCAGCAGATTGAAAGGCATGAGAGACAAACAGGAAGGAACTGAAATGTACAGCATCAGGAAAAGAACTGGGGGCAGCTTCCTCCCAGACAGAAGTGCTGGCAGAGGCCATTGTTCCTTTCCTGAGCCACCGTCCACCAAGCCAGAGTTGATAGGCAGGCACCATATCTGAGACCCAATCAACATGGCACACACTGTTTGCCCCACTGTGGTGATTCCCTGAGGCCCTGCCCTACCCAAATTTTAGGCCCCACCAGTCTCTTCCTAGTGGCTTTCCCATAATAATGGCCTGTTATGGCCCATGCTTCAGAGTTTCCTAAATTCTCTCAAACAAGTAGCATCGGGCTTCAGAAAGCCCTCTATCTCTACTAAGTTGTCCCAGGCCCAGCAATAGCAACAGCTGGCCTTGGTTCATAGCTTGGCCTTACCTGGGCACCTCTAAGCCCAGCACAGGTAGCAGACATCTGCAGGTCCCTTTGTAGCTTACGCTGTGAGTCCCCAGACAGAACATAGTCAGTGGCTAATCCACACACAGTCAGTGGATGTGCCAACAGCAATCAAGGCTCAACTACAAAAGGAGGGTGTACACAGAGTACATGGCAGGTGCTTGAGTACCCAGCTTGGAAAAGGGAGGCTGTGCACTAGACCCTATAGGACATCTACTATATTAGGCCACACTACCAAGCCTGGGAGATGTAGCAGCTCTACTTAATACATAGAAACAAACATAGGAGGCTGACAATATGAGGAGAAAAAGAAACATGGCCCAAATGAATCAGAACAAAACTCTAGGGAAAAAAAAAACAAAACCCAACTAAACAAAATGGAGACAAGCAAGCTACCAGATGCAGAGTTCAAAATACTGGTTATAAGGATGCTCAAGGAACTTAGTGAGAACCTCAACAGCATAGAAAAATCTAGTCAGAAATGAAGCATATACTAATTGAAATAAAGAACAATTTACAGGAAATCAACAGTAGACTGGATGAAGGTGAGAATCAAATCAGCGATTTGAAATACAAGGAAGCAAAAAACAACCAATCAGAATAGCAAGAAGAAAAAAGAATAAAAAATATGAGGATAGTGTAAGGAGCCTCTGGGACAACTTCAAGCATACCAACATTAGCATAATGAAGGTACTAGAAGGAGAAGAGAAAGCAAGAAACAGGAAACCTATTTGAAAAAATAATGACAGACAACTTCCTTAACCTGGTGAAGGAAATAGACATACAAGTTCAGAAGCACAGAGAATGCCAAACAAGATGAACCCAAAGAGACCCATACCAAAACACATCATAATTAAAATGCCAAAGGGTAAAGACAAAGAGAGAATCTTAAAAGCAGCAAGAAAAATACAATTAGTTACCTAGAAGGAAGCTCCCTTAAGTCTGTCATCTGATTTCTCAAAAGAAACTTTGCAGGCTAGAAGGGATTGGCAAGAAATATTCAAAGTGATAAAAAGCAAGGACATACAGGCCAAGATTACTCTGCCCATCAAAGCTATCATTTAGAATTGAAGGACAGATAAAGAGCTTGCCAGACAAGAAAAGATAAAGAAGTTTATCACTACCAAACCAGTATTACATGAAATGTTAAAGGGTCTTCTTTAAGAAGAAAAGAAGATAAAAAAAAATATGAACAATAAAATGGCAGTAAATACATATCTATCAACAATTGATTCTAAAAAACAAAATAATCAAACCAGCAGAACAGAATTATAGATACGGAGAATGTTTCCATAGTTGCCAGATGGGAAGGGGGCGCAGGAGGACGGGAGAGAACGGTAAAGGGATTAAGAAGTACAAATCAGTAGCTACAGAATAGCCATGGGGATGTAAAGGACAGCACGGAGAACAGAGTAGCCAAAGAACATATATGCCTGACCCTTGGATGTGGACAACGGTCTGGGGACTGCCCGAGAGTATGGGAAGGGCACTGGGTAGAGGCAGGCAAAGGGGGAAAAACTGGGACAACTATAACCGCATAAACAATAAAATATAGTTAAAAAACAAAATTAGTTTTTAAAAAAAGAAGTAGAAAGTCAATTTCTTCTCCCCTGAATCTGAGCTGACCACGTGTCTTGCTCTGAATAAGAATGCCGTGGGGGTGACACTATGGCAGTTCTGAGCTGAGGCCTAAAGATGCCTGACAGCTTCCGCTTTTACTCTCTTGGAGCTCAGCTGCCATGCTGTAAGGAAGTCCAGCTCCCTTCCTGAAGAGCGAGGCTGCACAAAGAGGCCCTAGGGAATGAGATATGGTGGGGAGAGAGGGGCCATGTGGAGGACAACCAAGGTACTCCAGCCAATGTCAAGTGCCAAGGCTCCAGGCAGGTAAAAGAAGTCATCTTGGATATTCCATGCCATGCCAGCCATCAGCCAAATGTAGCCACTTAGTGCTCCAGGCAATACCATTGGAGCAGAAGAACCACCAGTCAGCTTACAGAATCATGAGAAATAGTAAATCATTGTTTTAAGCCACTACATTTTGGGGTGGTCAGTTACAAAGCAATAGACTATGCAAATAGCATTATTATTGGGGCCATCAGAGGAAAGAAGGTGATGGAACTTCAGACAGGTCTGGACTGACTGCAGGACTCTCTCTCCATAGCCTGCCACTGCTTTTCTCTGGTCCAGCTTTGTTCAGCCCTCTGTTCCTTATGAAAGCACAGTTTCTGCCATCAGTAGCTCACTTGTGCTCGTCCCATGATAAAATAATCATAATATTCATTGTCATCATCATCATCATCCCAGGAAAGGGCTAAGATTAGCTCAGCATGGATTACCTGTCTATCTCCAAATCAATCTTACCTGTGGCAGGAGTGGAGGATGAATTCCATTAAACAAAAAAGGACCCATGAGAACTCTGAGATGAAGCAGGGGGAGGAAGTCCCTGGAAGCAGCATTTACCATGCCCGAACACACTACCCAGCTCCCAAATACCTGCCTGCACTGAGCTTGTCTTCTTGAGGGCTCTTTCTGACTGCTGGAACCCACTATGCCCAAGCTGGAAAGGGCCAGGGAATTAATGCTCCTGGAAGCAGCCCTCTACCAATTAAGTGACAGGAACTGATCAACAAATATCCCAGCTCCCTCACCCCATGGGATGGAACAACTCTGGGCTTTATTTAAGGAGAATGTCTACAGTCAGGAGAGAAAAGAGCTCAGGTCAGTGCCTCAAAGAACATTCTTTGTAGGAAGATGTTGCCATTAATTTCTCTCTTCAACTGGTGGAATCTATGTAGTCTCATTTTGAATATGGGCCGGCTCATGGATGCTTTAAATGACAGACAGCAGCAGAATTGATGCTGTGGGACTTTTAAGGCCAAGTCAGAAAAGGCCTTGCAGTTTCTGCCTGGATTTTTGGGATACATGCTCTGGGAGAATCCAGTGTCACATGAAATCACTACACTGGATCACGTGTTGCTGCTCTGGTCAACATTGCAGCCATGTGAGTGAGCCATCTTGGACACAAATCTAGTATAGAGTTCAAATGACTCCGGTCCCAGTCAACCTCTGACTTCAACCACACGGCAGATACCAAAAAACAAACAAACAAAAAAAACAAAAAAACCCAGCCCCATCACGCCCTTCTTGAATTTCTGCTCCACAAAGTCGGAGGAAAAAGAAAATGGTCATTTTAAGCTGTTTAATTTTGGAATACTCTGCTATGAAGCAATAGATAACTGAAATACAAGACTGTAAATTCAACCTGCACTCTAATCCTAAAGTAGCCAGATATGTAATATAAATCAGTGAGTGGGGCCTGGTGTGGGACAACGAGGCAAAGTGAGAACCCTGGAGCATTGGGGAAGCCATGCTGTGCTGCTGTGGGCTGTATTTGCCCCCAGAATCTGTTCCACATCCTCCCCTTTCTGCCTGCATCCCAGGCCACAGTTCCCAGTCTCTTCCTTCAGTTGGTTTCACCTGGGGTTCCTCCAATGAGAAGCAGTGGCAGGATGTGGGAGAGCAGAAGGAAGAGGCCAGGGTAACTCTCCCCTTTATCCCTGTCTTGTGCCTTCTCCACAGCTCCAGCCTGCTAGACAATCCCACTGAGATTCCAGCTTCTATTAGGTGACTTTCTCTCTGGGGTCTGGTGACACCATCTCCTTCCTTTGTTTCTCCAGCCTGGGGTTGCCCTGGCTTCCCACTTTTGCTAATTTCCACTTGCTTCACTGGCTCCTGTTTGGCACCCCCAGCTTCTCCATCTACTGCATAACCACTTCCATGTGTTAGTTAACTCCTCTCTGTTCTAATGTGGAAGTGGTTTCTGCATCCTCGTCAGGCCTCACAAGCATAGCAACTCTAGCCTATTGTGCCCGAGTAAGAAAGTGGGCACTGTGTTGCCAGATCTCCCAATGTGGCAAAAGCCAGAAATTAGGATTGTCATGAGGAATATTTTGATATTTCAAACATTGTGGATGCCACAGTCCTCTGACTTCAGAGTAGGTGGAGATAGCAAGAGAGACTGAGGAGGAGTCGCTGCAGCAATTCACTCACTGGGTCAGTGAAAAGATCTCTATTGAGCACCTACTGTGTGAGGAGCTCTGGAGTAAGTGGTGAGCAAGAGAGATGAGTACCTGGCCTTATATGCTTACGTCATAGTGGAGGAAACAGACAAACAAATGAAGAAGAAGAATGGTGTGTGGTATGTGCCATGCAGAGAATGAAAGATGGGTGATACTGTGTGAATGTGGGTGTGGAGGAGTTGGGCTTTAGTTGGGTGGCACAATGTCAGTATTGAGATGAGGGCATCTGGGCTGAGACCCGAAGGAAAAGAGAGTCACTCCTACAAAGACCTGGGAGAACTGGGTTCCCAGAAGAGGGAATGGCCATCGCAACCACGAGGCAGGGAAGAATTGAGTGTGTGAGAAGGGTGCCACGGCTGGGGCGGGAAGAGCAAATGGGGAGTTCAGGGCATGATGTGAGGATGGGGAGGCTACAGGGAACAAAGGCGTTTGGATTTTACCCCAAGTGCAATGAGAAGTCATTGGAAGGTTTTAAGCAGGGAAGTAATGTGATTTGATTTACAGTTTTGAAAGACAACCCCGACCCCACCCCAGCTGTAGTGTAAGGACTGAAGTAGGGCTCAAGACTAGAGGCAGGGAAACCAGTGTGTAAGCAACTGTGATAGTCCAGGTAGGACAGAAGGGTACTCAGACCAGGGTGTTAACAGTAAAGGGGTGAGAAGTGGGTGGGTTTGGGAGAGTCTTGTGTCACAGAAATCATAAAGAAAGTTTTCAGACAGGAGTAGTCTGGAGGACTCATTAAAATGCAGACTATAGGGTCCTATCCCCAGAGTTTCTGGTTCAGTAGGTCTAGGGCAAGAGAGAATTTGCATTTCTAGTGTTGACCTTAAAAAAAAAAGTCACAATTACTTTACTAGCAAAAATGGGTTTATTAGTGAACAGCAAAGAATTGCAATTTGGAACATGTGAGCTTTGGCAAAACCATAGGAAAATCTGGAAAACAAAGAAGAGGAACTGTTCTTTTACAGAGGAAAGTGGGAGTTGGGAGGAGCTGTTAAAGGGAGTCCACTGGAGGAAACTGGGAGTTGGAAAGATAGCGTGGCTTTTCATTGGCTGAGTCGCTGCCCAGCAAGGAGAAAAACCTTTCTTCCTCCTGCTAGGGTAGTAAAGTAGGAAACATCTTACTGTTGGAGACGCAAGGGATGTCTCTTCCAGCCTGGGGAAACTGATGTGAGGGTGAGGGTGTGACACCTCCCCCTACAGGTCCTCCTGACCCCAGTTTTAGTTTTTTCCTTTCAGTGTCACACTAACAAGTCCTGTGCTGCTGCTGGTCCAGATCACACTTTGAAAACTGCTAGTCTAGAACAACACTTTCTAATAGAAATATAACGTGAACCACGTATGTGATTTTAAATTTTCTAGTAGGCACATTTAAAAAGTAAAATGAAATAGGTGAAAACACGTTTAATAAAATATTTTACTCATATGTTTTCATTTTTAATTTTTTTTATTGATTTGAGAGAGAAAGAAACATTGATTCGTTGTTCCACTTATTATGCATTCATTGGTTGATTCTTGTGTGTGCCCTGACCGGAGGCTGAACCCACAATTTTGGCATATTGGAATGATGTTTTAACCAACTGAACTACCTGGCCTGGTACTAATTATATTTTTATTCATTAATATATCCCAAATTTTTAATATATATTTTATTAATATATCCCAAATACTATTGTTTCAATGTGCCATCAATTTTGAAATTCTCAAGTATTTTATATTCCTTTTTTTTTTTAACTAAGTCTACGGAATCCCAGTGTGTATTTTGTACTTAGAGCACATCTCAATCATCACTAGTTAAGCCTTCAATAGCCACTCATATAGCTCATGGCTACCATATTAGACAGTACAACCCCGGCCTGTTATTGCAGGACTAGCCAGCTGAGTATGGTGAATTGCCTCTTGAGTTTAGCAGCATGGAAGGGCTTTAGCAATACACAGGGTTGTTTTTGTAGAATAGAGGGTGAGAGATGGAAGGGAGAGCACACAAACTTCCAAACTTAAGGAAGTTCCTTAAGTTTGGAACTTCCTTAAGTTTGGCTGTAATTTTATAATGGGTGGATCAAACTGACAACACTCATTCCCAACACTGGATAATAACATTACAAAAAAAAAAAAAAAAAAAAAGAGAGAGAGAGAAACATCCAGGCATTACTATGTGCCTCCTCATAGAAGAACTCAGCAGGACCTACAAAGTGTACTTACCCCAAATTGTACCTCCACTTGACCCAGGATGTAGATCTACCAGTTTGCCAGACATACAGGGAACAGAAGAGCATATTAAAAGACACTGAGAAGAGCAATCAGTCAAATCAGACTGAGAGATGAATGAGAGGGAAGGGAACTGTCACAGAATAAAACTTAAAGAGGTACCAACAAAATGAGATGAATGTATCCTGTTTGGATTCTGAGTTGAACAAGCCGACGGTCAAAACACATTTAGAAGACAATCAGGGAATTTGGAGATGGGCTGATTATTAGATAATACTAAGGAAATATTCATTTTTAGGTGTGATAAAGGTGTTAATTTTTTAAGAATCTTGTATTTTAGGTATATATATATATATGTACTTATGGGTGAAATTATGGGGATTTGCTTTAAAGTAGTTCAGTAGGGAGTGGGGGACAGAAAAAACTAAATTGGCCATATGTTGATAATTGCCTGTAATGGGTGCCTGGAGAATCATTATATTATTTTTGTGTACAATTTAACATTACCATAAGTATATATAACCATATATATACTTACTATATAAATTATATATTTATATGATATATATTAGAGAGAGAGAGGGAGTGAGAGAAACATCGATGTGAGAGAAACACTGGCAGAGCAGCTTGCTCCAGGTATGTACAATGGTGGGCATCCCGCTCTCCCCGGAGTAAAGGACTGCGTAGCCTAAACCGCTGCCCCAACCTCAGCTCCCGCGGCTGCGCCTCCTGGGCCGGAACGTCTGTCCCTACCCACCCTCCAAGGATCAGCTGGCGCGAAAGAACCACTTCCCTGCGCAGCACCACCCTCTTTCAGAGGCCGAGGTCAGCTCCTCTACTCCAAAAATTCACGCTCCGCTCTGGAGGCGAGCTGAGAATGAGCGGCCTCCGCCTCCAAACTTGAGCAAGGTGAGGCAGAAGGTGTCGCCTGGCCTTCTGGGAAATGCAGTTCGTGTGCCAAGCTGGAGCCACTCCTTATCCACCCTCGAGACTATGCGCCCCACAATGCACTGCGTGTGCAGGGGCTGAGTGGTGTGTTGCTGCCCCCACGTGGTGGCTGAGCAGTTACGCTCCGGCCTCTGAGTGATGCTAAGGGGCTGGAGCGAGTGCATGACTGGGGCGGCTCAGGGCTGCCCTGGGAATCTCCGGGAAGTATTTCCAGGGATGAGGCTAACTCCTGCGCCAAAAAAGGGTAGTAGTGGTAAAGAAATTGGAAGCAGAGACCGCTATGAGGATAAACGAAATCAAGACACTAAATGTTGGCTGCATATTATTATTATTACAACTAGTACTTAATAGAGTAAGTACTTATGTGCTAGGCACTGTTTCCAGGGATTTAGATGTATTGTCCCATTTAATCCTACCAACAGGCATTTGAGGTACTATCATCCCTCTCCATCCCTTTTAGAAAAATGAAGCTGAGGTCCAGAGAAAGGATAATCTCTGGACCTAAAGGACTTTGCCCAAAGTCACTCAACTGCCCAGTGGCAGAACTGGACTTAGGTCCAGGCTGTCAGGCTTCAGTCTGTGCTCTTCTTCACTACGAATAAAATACTCTTTGATCATTCTATTAATTTATCCCAAGGTTGTATTTAGCACATAAACCAACTCAAGATGGCAATTAGCATGTGGATCTCTGTGTTGGTGATTATCACACACATTCCTGCCCACATTTGTGATTAGCCCAACTCCAGGACAGAGTTAACAATGGAATAAATGTGTAATTAGCACATGAATCAGCACAAGTTTGTGTTCATAGGGACCATATTTCTGATTAGCACTTGAATCAGGAGTGGTTTGTGTTAGGGGCTAGAATCATTAGATTTCTGATTAGTACCAGGGTTTGCACACAGCCATTATGTTCATGCCTAGAAAGCCATATCACCTTCCCCCATTCCTTTCCTCAACTCCCATGTCCCCCATCACTTGGCTGGCAGACTTGGTCACTTCCTTGACCCTCTCCTGTCTGCCATTTTGTTCATAACAGTGTCACAGTGACAACCTCAGGTTCGGAAATTATCTGTTCTCTTTCTGACTTATGAGGAGACACAATTCCAAAGCCTGGACTGTGTGTGATTTACAGGCATGTTCCTGGCAGTGGGCCTGCAACACAGTGAGAGCTCAATAAATAGAGATAAATCACTGAACACTCACCATCATCCTGCTACACTGACCTAAGGTTTTATCAAATCAAGCAATTCACGTTGCCCTAAAAGGGGTCAAATTTGTGATCACCCACCCCAAAGGCAGGGAATGGTTAGTTGTGTGGGTGGTTAGGGTGAGGCTGGGAACTTCTCCCTGGAGCAGGGTTTGGTGTAGTGGTTGAAACAAGATTCCGCAGCCTCTTCCTGCTGCCTCTCCTAAGATTGTGGATCTGGTGGTGATTGACTTTGGATCCATTGTAATCCAAACTTTCTTACAATAATTGTGACTGGAAGGGAGCTGCCCAGCCTAGAAATATGTTCTCAGCCCACTTTGCATTCTGAGTGGCCATGTGACTCATTCTCTACAATAAAATATGGGCAGAAGGAGACTGTAGTTCTCTGGGACAAGTGTTTGAAGAAGTTTGTGAATCTTTCTCATCCTATCTCCTTACATTTGCCAAGTTGATTATTCTGAGCCCCAGAAAATAATGGAGGCACAAAATTAACAAGTCTGGTGTATGAATCAACAACCAAATGGAGGATAGCTGCTAACCAAGCAGGACATCTGTGGTGAGAAATAAACTATCACATGAAGTCACTGAAATCCAGGGCATATTTGTTACAGCAGCTGGCATTCAGCTCACTAATACACTGATCCTCTCTGGGCCCCTGATATCAGTAAACCTTGAGTACCAGCCACTCTGTAAAATGAGCCTCTAACCTCCGATCGTGGTAGTCAGGGTTTTACATGGCAGGTCTACATAGTGGCCCAAAGTCCTTATGTTTGCTATTTAAAGTTGTCAGTAGAGGACCTCTGGGCAAGATGAAGATGTAGGTAAACATGCCTCGCTTCCTTGTACAACTACAGTAAAAATTACAGTTAACCTACAAAACAAATATCACCTAGAATTGTCAGAAAATTGAGCTGTATGGAAGTCTAATGACCAGGGACTTAAAAAAGACACACTCATCTAGATGGACAGGAGGGGTGGATTTGCAGAGATACATGGAGAGGCACAGAGAGGCGCGGAGATGCGGGACTGGTGGTCCCACAAGTACCTGTGGTGGATAAAAGTCAGGAGGGATATCCTGGGAGCAAGGGATCCCAGCCCCAGACCTGACAACCTAGCCCAGGGTTCCAGCACCAGGAAGATAAGTCCCCATAACTTCTGGCTGTAAAAACCAGTGGGGTTTGGGGCAGCGGAAGAAACTGTGGGATTCTCAAGAGACTCCTCTTAAAGGGCCCTCAGCAGACTTAGGATTGATGCAGACCCACCCTCTCTGGGATTTAGCACCAGGGAAACAGCTGGAAGGGCACCAGGGGCATATGGGGAGACAGCGAACTGACTGGCAACAGGGTGAGTGCCAGGAGACAGCTTCCTCCCAGGCAAAACTCCAGAGGCCAGGTAGTGGCATTATTCCCTCTGTGAGCCCTCCCCCAATACAGAACCACACAGTAGTGACATGGGTTGCCCTGCCCTGGTGATGACCTAAGGCTCCATCCCGTAAAACTTACAGGTGCACTTTTCTACAATAGGCCACACCACTAAGACAGGGATACACAGAAACAAACACAGGGAGGCTGCCAAAATGAGAAGACAAAAAAATATGACTCAAATGAAGGAACAGAACAAAACTCCTGAAAAAGAACTAAACAAAATGGAAATAAGCAACTGATCAGATTCAGAGTTCAAAACACTGGTTATCAGGATGCTCCAGGAACTTATTGGGTACTTCAACAGCATAAAAAAGACCCAGACAGAAATGAAGGCTACATTAAGTGAAATAAAGAAAAATCTATAAGGAACCAACCCTGGCTGGTGTGGCTCAGTGGATTGAGTGCTGGCCTGCAAACCAAATGGTCTCAGGTTTGATTCCCAGTCAGGGCACATACCTGGGTTGTGGGTCAGGTCCCCAGTTGGGGGCCTGCTAGAGGCAACCACACATTTATGTTTCTCTCCATCTCTTTCTCCCTCCCTTCCCCTCTCTCTAAAAACAAATAAAGAAAATATTTTTTAAAATCTACAGGGAACCAACAGTGGAGGGGATGAAGTCAAGAATCAAATCAACGATTTGGAACATAAGGGAAAAAATTCAATCAGAACAGCAAGAAGAAAAAAGAATTAAAAAAAAAAAAGATAGGCTAAGGAGCTTCTGGGACATCTCTAAATGTACCAACATCTGAACAATAGGGGTGACAGAAAAAGGGGAAGAGCTAGAAATTGAAAATTTATAGGAAAAAATAATTAAAGAAAACTTCCCTAATTTGGTGAAGGAAATACATACAAGTCCAGAAAACACAGAGTCCCAAACAAGGTGGACCCAAAGAGGAACACACCAAGACACATCGTAATTAAAATGCCAAAGGTTAAAGATAAAGAGAGAATCTTAAAAGCAGCAAGAGAAAGGCAGAGAGTTACCTACAAAGGACTTCCCGTAAGACTGTCAGCTGATTTCTCGAAAAGAACTTTGCAGGCTGGAAGGGGCTGGCAAGAAGTATTCAAAGTGATGAAAAGCAAGGACCTGCAACCAAGAATACTCTATCCAGCAAAGCTATCATTTAGAATGGAAGGGCAGATAAAGCGCTTCCCAGACAAGTTAAAACTAAAGGAGTTCATCATCACCAAACCATTACTATATGAAATGTTAAAGGGAATTATATAAGAAAAAGAAGAAAACCATAATGATGAACATTAAAATGGCAATAAATTCACAACTATAAATAATTGAATCTAAAAAACACACTAAGCAAACAAGCAGAACAGGAACAGAGTCATAGATATGGAGATCATTTGGGGGATTATCAACAGGGAGGGGGAAAGGGGAGAGTGGGAGAAAAGGTGCAGGGATTAAGAAGCACAAATTGGTATGTACAAAATAGACAAGGGGATGTTAAGAACAGTATAGAAAATGAAGTAGCCAAAGAACTTATTTACATGACCCATGGACATGAACTAACGGGGGGAGGTAGCTGGAGGGAGTGGGGACACAGGGTGGAGGAGGGCAAAGGGGGAAAACTCGGACAACTGTAATAGCATAATCAATAAAATATATTTTAAAGAATAAATAAGTTGTCACTATATTTGTCTATTCTTTGCACAAATGTAAACTTTTCCTCATATTATGGAAATTTTTTTCGATGTTGATAGCTGGAAGTCCTTAAAACACACTCTAAAATTTGCTGTGGGTCTTCCACTGTAGAATGTCATGCGCAGGATCTCGTGGTTGACCTGGGGAAGTGGGCGCTTGCCTGGGACCCATCAGTCTGATGTAGGGTGCTTGGAGTATGTGTATGGGGAGGGGAGAAATACACTAATCTTCCTGCTCTTCTCTTTTGACTCCTCCATATGGGGTGCACCTTCAAGCCTGATCTTTAAAGTGAGTCCCTAGTCCTCAGTACTGATTCATATGATAATTACAAAGCTGAGTTAATTCCAGTGAACCCCATGGTTGGACTGGAGTTGGTGGGTGCTGGTTGAGGATAAGGGGAAACCACCTCCATCCCTTCTCACTCTGATACCCCCTGACTTGGAAGGGGCCTAAGTTTGTTTATTTATAAAGTAACCTTTTTGGGGGGAGCAGGCAGACCGACTTCATTAATTTGAGTGTATTTGTGCACACGTGTGCATATGTGTGTACCTATCCATTGTAATTTTTTGATGTAACTCTAAATACAGGGTTGGGCAAAAGTAGGTTTATAGTTTTTTGTATGAAAAATAATACAATAATTAATAAATAATAATACAAGAATAAACTGCCCTGGCTGGTGTAGCTCAGTGGATTGAGCGCGGGCTGGGAACCAGAGGGTCCCGGTTCGATTCCTAGTCAGGGCACATGCCTGGGTTGCAGGCCAGGTCCCCATGAGGGCCATGTGAGAGGCAACCATACATTGCTGTTTCTCTCCCTCTCTCCCTCCCTTCCCCTCTCTCTAAAAATAAATAAAAATAAAATATTTAAAAAAATGTTAAAAAAAAAGAGTGAACTGTTTCATATACTCACAACTGTAAACCTACTTTTGCCACATCTTGTATGTTTTGTATGTGTGTGATGTGTAATTCACACATGTGTGCAAGAGCCCTGGCTGGGTAGGTCAGTTGGTTAGTGCATTTTCCCCAATATGTCAAAGTTGTGTGTTCCTGGTCAGGGCACATATTATACAAGAAGAAACCAATGAATGCATAAATAAGTTGAAGAACAAATTGATGTTTCTCTCTATTCTCTCTCGCCATTCTTCTCTCTCAAGTCAATAAATAAAATTTAAAAAGAGAGAATCTGCCCTGGCTGGTGTGGCTCAGTGGATTGAAACCTGCCTATGAACCAAAGGGTCTCCAATTGAATTCCCAGTCAGGGCACATGCCTGGGTTGCGGGCCAGGTCCCCATTTGGGGGAGCACAAGAGGCAAACACACACTGATGTTTCTTTCCCTCTATTTTTCCTTCCCTTCCCCTCTCTGTAGAACTAAATAAATAAAATCTTTAACAAAAAAAGGGAGAGAATCTGTGTGTAGAACGTTTCTGCACATGTACCTTCTCACATGTCTGTGAGTCTGTGTGTGTGTTTCTAAGTGTGCTCTTGTGTATGTCCTCTGAATCTGTACATGAGTCCAGGTGTATGCATGTTCCATGTGCCTGCTGTGTCCATGTGTGTTCTGCTGGGCCTCTGAGAACATGATGTGCATGTGTGAGTGTGGGTGTGTCCCCTGTGTTTATCTCTGTATATGTGGGCAGATTCTGTGTATGGATACTAGCAGTCCTCTTTCCACCTAGGTTCCCTCAGCTCTCAGGCAGGTTAATCTCATTCTTCCTGCTGTGGCTGTTTCTGCTGCTTCTGTTTCCTTCTTCAGATGCTGAAATTAAGTAAATAGAGCAATTAAGTGGAGTCCCCCAGACAACCATCCTACTAGGATCCCCTTCCAGGAGCTAAATAAGTACATGGACACCCATGCACAGTACTATCTAGGCATCCGAGGGCTCCCAGACTGCATATGCTATGGCATTAATGTGCCAGTGAGCTGCATGCAAACAGCACAGGGGATTTTTTTGTCCACTTGCTTCATTTGTATTTATCCTTCAGTTCTCAGCATATAGGTCTCTTCCTCCAGGAAGCCTCTTTAACTCCCTCAGGCCAAAGGGGTTAGACTTTGCTTCTGGGATCCCACACCCCTCTGCTTCCCCATCAGAGCCCTGACTACTCTGAACTGTCTGAGGATGTGTCTTTTCCCCTTTTAGAATGTGAGTTCAGTGAAGGCAGGACCTGGTGGTGTCTCGGTCACTACTTTGGCTGCAGTGTCATCTAGCACATAAATCTACAATAAGTACAAAACTAGCATCTTTGCCTCTGCCTGTCTCTGTTTCCAAACCCCTCTTTATGTCTTTAAATACTTTGGTTTCTTTGATGCACATTCGAGGTGCTACATCCTCTCAATTCACCAGGTTTTGACATATCTGTGGTGAAAAGTTCCATGCACATTGCAGATGTCCTAAGTTTAGTCCAGTGATTCTCTCAAAGTGTGGTTCCTGGACCAGCAGCATTAGCATCACTTGGGAACTTGTTAGAAATGCAAATATTTGGGCCCCATCTCAGACCTACTGAATCAGAAACTCTAGAGTTGGGGCCTGGAGATCCATGGTTAACAAGCCCTCCAAGTGATCCTAATGCAGCTAATGTGTAAGGATCACTGGTCTAGCTCACACAAGGCATCCCTTCCTGCTTTTCTCCCTCAGATCACAGATGGTCCTGAGTACTACGCCCTCCCTCTAAATGGACAATCATCAGCCAGGTGGTAAGAATGGGTGGATATATGCCCTAGCTGGTGGGTTTCAGTGGATTGATCACTGGCTTGAAAACCGAAAGGTCACTGTTTTGATTCCCAGTCAGAGCACATGCCTGGGTTGTGGGCCATGTCCCCTGTTGGGGACATGCAAGAGGCAACTGACCAATGTTTCTCTCCCTCACTTTCTCCCTCCCCTCCCCTCTCTCTAAAAGTAAATAAATAACAATCTAAAAAAAAGAAGAAGAAGAAGAGTGGGTGGATAAATGCCCCATCCTCTCTGAACTTTGCAGGGGGAAAGAGGATGGACAATTCTGATGTGCTCTACAAGGTTCCATAATGTTCCTCAGAAGAACTGAGCCCTAGTTGCCTGGAAAGGAAACCTGCTTTTCATCCCCACCTGGTATTCACTTTTCCCCTCATCGGTTTCAGTCTGCCCCCGCCCTTGCTCATTTCCTGGGATAACCCTCCCAACAAACCAGTTCCACCGCATTTTAATCCCAGTCTGCTCCCAGGATTATCTTCAGGTGTTTCCCTCTGTCTCCCACTACCTTCACCATTTCTGTAGCATCCCTGAAGCTCCTGTGTCCTCCTGAGTGTCTGCGTAACCAGTATCCACTGTGCTGGGCCAGGAGCACTGATGAACTTTGCTAATGATCTGGAAAGATGAACACTAGAGCTGAGTTAATTTTAGCTGCAATTTTTCAATACACATATGTGGAAGGAGCCAAAAGTCTGTTTTAAAACCTTCAGCAGAGCTAGGGAGGCCAAGGTGGTTGTCCCTGCCCCCACCAAGGTCGTTTTACTCCTCCATTCAGATGAGGATTACCAGAGATGGTTTATGACCATCCAGGTTCCCCCAGGCTAGGACCATGACCACAGGCCAAGGCTATGTTCCTGCCCAAAAGATCAGGTCCCCTATGTTGTTATAACCAAGTGCCCAGGTCCAGTTTGTAGACCAGTACCCACGTCCTTCTTCCTGCAATACCATCCCCATGCGACATGTGGGACACTCCACCCTTCCTTTCCCTATTCTCTCACAAGCATCAGGATAGGCAGACAACCGCTCCTGGTCAGTCATGTGTTGGTGCAATTCCAGTAGGGTCCTCTGTGGGGCGGTGGATGTGAATGGGGGGGAAAGAGGAAATCAATGGACACACTTCTCTGGGTCAACTGGGCAAGCTCCGTGCCTCTTTCCCATTTCCTATCTTCTCCTTCCTCCAACGGATATCTGGTCAGAATGTCTTGATGTCTAGCTCCAATTCCAGAGGACACAGGGTCTTGGAGCCAAATTTCCCCTTTGCAGCCAGGGCAGGGAGACTTGGGAAGGAGCAGAGTCTCCCCTCTGGCCTCAAAGATCAGTCCTGTTCCTGGGCAGGGTCAAGGTAAGGAAGCTCCACCTGTGGAAAGGACATCCAAGGAGGTGCTGCTGAAACAGAGGGGCAAAAGGAGACAGGTTTGGGGAGCCCTGGACTCTGGGATGGAGGGCCACATTCAATGCCGTGAATGAGAACTGGACACACACACACATATACATATGCACATATACACATACACACATAACCATCCTCAAAGCTGAGTTGCCCAGCTCAGTCTGTCTGTCTGTCTCTCTCTTTCATCCATTTACTATGTCTCTTTGACTTTCTCTATGTCTCTGTCTTTGTCTCTCTCTGACTTGTCCTCGTCTCCTGTGTCTATTTCTGTCTGGGTGTCTCACTGTCTTTGTATTTCCATCACTCCTTGAATACGGCTGTCTTTCTATCTCTCTGTCTCTCTCATTCCACGCCTCTCTGTGCCTCAATAGAAGTCTGTTCATCTTTCGTGTTTCTGTCTGTCTCGATCTCTGTGTCTCGGTCTGTATCCAAGGATTCTTACTCCCAAGCGACACCAGGGTGACTCCATGGAGGCGTGGCCGGGGACGCGCCTTTGAACAAGAGAGGGCTGCCTACACCTTTAAGCTCGGGCGCGCGCGGAGCCTGCGCCTTTAAGCGCGAGCGCGCGCGCGGCCCTGGGTTCCGGGCGAGGAGGCCGCGGGAGCAACTAGACCTGGCCTGCCTGCCCGGCCCCCGCCCGGCCCCTGCCGCGGCCCCCGCCCCCTGCCGCGGCCCCCGCCCCGGCCCCAGCGGGGGAGTGGGGGTGTCTGAGAGCGGCCCCTCCCCCATGCGCTCCCGACTGCGCTGCGGTGCCCTCAACCCGCGTGTCCCCGTCTGTTCCTCTGTTCGCGCCCAGGCCTCGCCCCACCGCGGCCCCCGGGGCTTCACGGCCGCCCCTACCCCCACTGCAGCCGACCCATTCACTACGGGCCAGCCCCCGCTACAGCCCGAGAAGCAAGCCGGTAGCCGCCACCACAGACCCAGAGCCTGCACCTCGACATCGGGGGCCTGCACCCAAAGATTGGATCCAGAGATCTGGAGACCCTGGGACCCTGATCTGGGGCTGGGACCCCAAGACCTGGAGTCTGAGCATCAATATCTGGGGCTAGAAGCTCAATATCAGTCCCTGGGACCCCAATATTTGGAACCTGAGCCCCAAGACTTGGAATATGAATCCCAAGATTTGGAGCCTGAACCTCAAGATTTGGCATCTGAAATCCCCAATCTGGAGCTGAGCTCTGAATTCTGAGCCCCGGACCTTGAAATCTGGGATGGGATTCCCATGCCTATACCCTGGATCCACTATTTGGGACCTGAACCCTGAGATTAGGCCTCAAATTCCAAAATCTGAACCCTGGCATTCCAAGGGGCCTAAACCCGAGTTCCAGCCTGAAGTCCTTGCTGCAAACCTGAATGCTGGAATTCAGGACTAAAGACCTCCGAACTTGACTTAGCACCCCAATAACTAACCCCAGCACGCTCGTACCAGATCCCAAGACTGGGCTTAGGACTTAGACCCTAAAGTCTCCATTTGGTTCTTTAGCATCCCAAAACTGGAGCTGAGCAGCCCTGACTCTGAGCAGCCCAAAAGGGTGCCTGGGTCTCTAAAAGTGGAGCATAGAGGCCCAATATTTGGGGACTTGGACTCCACGTATGAAGGTCTAGAGACTCCATGACCACATATCTAAGCTGAGACACAACAGACAGGGGCAAAGAAGGCATGACCCAGCACCCCTGACCCTTGACCCCCTTGGAGTCTGAGGTCTCTGCTCCCTGGGGCAGCTTCCAGCTCAGGTAAGGCTATTGGGTGACTACCACGGTGGGGAGGGGCTGGGGAGGGACTTTGTTACTTGGGGTGGAGGTAGGTAAGGACCAAATATCCCTGGGAATTCTTGGGGTTTCTTCCGGAAACAGACACTATCACTCATGGGTCTGCCTTCAGTTCCTCTGCCTCACTCTAGACATTTGGCTAGCCCTGCCCCTCTCTGATCTCTTCCCCATTTGATGGTATCTCCAGGTCTTTGACCCACTCCGTCAGTCCTCTGATTTCCCACCATCCACCTTGTCTGACCATTTCCAGCCACCTCTCCTGCCCACCTCTCCGACCCACCACTCCTCTCTCTTGTCTCCTTTCTCTACCTCTCTCTGACCATCTTTGACATTTCTGTCCACTGCTCCTCTCTTTGGCCACCTCTGGCCACCACTCATCTCAGTGACTCTGTCCACCTCTTCTGTCTTAGATTGTCTTTAAAGCCCTGTCCACAGCTCCTTTCTCTGGCCATCTCTGCCTTCTGCTTCACTCAGTAACCTCCAGCTTCCTCTGCCCACGTTTCCTCCTCTGACCATCCTTCACCGTCTCTCTTGCCCTGCTCCCACCCCTGACCCTAACTGTCAGTTGACAACTATCTGACCATCTCTGGCCTTTACTGACCACCTCTCTTCTCTGTCTCTCTGATCATTTCTAACACCCCAGCTGCCTGTCCTCTGTCTGATGACCCCTCCTCACACCTGTCACTCAGCTATCCTCTCCTCCTCTCTGGCTTTTGACCATCTTTTATCATCTCTCCTGGATCTGACCATCCCCCACTAATGCCTCTCTCTTTGTCCACTGCTTATGTTCTTAATCACCTCTAACCATCTCTCTTCTCTGGTCATATCCAACTACTTCTAATGACCCTCACCCTAACCACGTCTTCTCTCTGGCCTTCCTTGGCCATCTCTCTGTGACCATGTCTAAAGCCCTCTTGCTTATCTTCTACCCACCTTGACCAGCCCTCCCATTCTCTGACCATGGCCAGCCATTTCTAACTACATCCCTTCCCTCTGACCATTTGTGTTCATTTCGGCTCCCTCTGTCCTCCCATGACATATCTGTCTGAGTCTTTGACCATCTTCCCTGGCTTTTGGTATGTCTGACATTTCCTCTCTGACCATCTTTAACCAACTCTTCTGCTCTCAGCCCATTGTGATCTTCTCTCCCCGTCTTGGACCAGCCCAGCCCCCTCTGGCACCTCTCTTCTGGCCTTAGCCTGCCCTAATGCCTCCCTTCTTCCCTGCAGGCCACCCCTGCCCGAGATGGCCGTCCTCCCGCTGCTCCTTTGCCTGCTACCGCTGGCCCCTGCCTCATCTCCACCCCAGCTAGCCACACCCAGCCTGTGTCCCCGCCGCTGCCACTGCCAGACACAGTCACTGCCCCTAAGTGTGCTGTGCCCGGGGGCAGGCCTTCTGTTTGTGCCACCCTCACTGGACCGCCGGGCAGCTGAGCTGCGCCTAGCAGACAACTTCATTGCAGCTGTGCGCCGCCGTGACCTGGCCAACATGACAGGCCTGTTGCATCTGAGCTTGTCACGTAATACCATCCGCCATGTGGCAGCCGGCGCCTTTGCTGATCTTCGTGCCCTCCGTGCCCTGCATCTAGATGGTAACCGGCTAACCTCACTGGGTGAGGGGCAGTTGCGCGGCCTGGTCAATTTGCGCCATCTCATCCTGAGCAACAACCAGCTGGCGGCCCTGGCGGCTGGTGCCCTGGACGACTGTGCTGAGACACTTGAGGACCTTGACCTCTCCTACAACAACCTGGAACAGCTGCCCTGGGAGGCTTTGGGCCGCCTGGGCAACGTCAATACCCTGGGCCTCGACCACAACCTGCTGGCTTCTGTGCCTGCCGGCGCCTTTTCCCGCCTGCACAAGTTGGCGCGACTGGACATGACCTCCAACCGCCTGACCACCATTCCACCCGACCCACTCTTCTCCCGCCTACCACTGCTAGCCAGGCCCCGTGGCTCACCTGCCTCTGCCCTGGTACTGGCCTTTGGTGGGAACCCACTGCACTGCAACTGCGAGCTGGTGTGGCTGCGGAGGCTGGCAAGGGAGGACGACCTTGAAGCCTGCGCCTCCCCACCTGCTCTGGGTGGCCGCTACTTCTGGGCTGTGGGTGAGGAGGAGTTTGTGTGCGAGCCACCTGTAGTGACTCACCGCTCACCACCCCTGGCAGTGCCTGCTGGTCGGCCAGCTGCCCTGCGCTGTCGGGCAGTAGGGGACCCTGAGCCCCGTGTGCGTTGGGTGTCACCCCAGGGCCGGCTGCTGGGCAACTCAAGCCGTGCTCGCGCCTTCCCTAATGGGACACTGGAGCTGCTGGTCACTGAGCCGGGTGATGGCGGCATCTTCACCTGCATTGCGGCCAATGCAGCTGGTGAGGCCACGGCTGCTGTTGAGCTAACTGTGGGTCCCCCACCACCCCCCCAGCTAGCCAACAGCACCAGCTGTGACCCCCCGCGGGACGGGGATCCTGATGTTCTTACCCCACCTTCTGCTGCCTCTGCCTCCGCCTCTGCCTCTGCTTCTGCCAAGGCAGCTGACACCGGGCCCCCTACTGACCGTGGTGTCCAGGTGACTGAGCATGGAGCCACAGCTGCTCTTGTCCAGTGGCCAGATCAGCAGCCTATCCCAGGCATTCGCATGTACCAGATCCAGTACAACAGCTCAGCTGATGACATCCTTGTCTACAGGTGCAGTGTCAAGGCCATGGGCAGCTTGGGTGAGGGAGTAAGGTGGAAGGACGGTTAGAGATAGGCCTACTGATACCCAGGCTGCAGCATAGCTGAGAAATGAGGCTGCAAGGTTACAAAGGAAATCAGACAGCAAAGGTAAAAGAAATCAAGCAGAGAGGGTAAAAGAAATCTGGCAATAGTGGTAAAAAGAAATAAAGGGGCAAAAGTAAATAGTCACAGACATGTAAAGGAAATTAGGCAGCAAGAGTAAAAAGTAACCACACCAAAAAGATAAAGAGTTGATGGAGGGAGGCAAGTTTGGGGAGATACAAACAAATTTAAGTAGTAAAGATTAAACAGAGACTCAGCTTTGGGTCGTGCAGTGTAAACTGCTTCACATGTTTGGAGTTCTTATTTGGTGACTTCTCAATTTTTGATTTTCTAAATCAAATTAAACCTAGTTCAAGCTCCACCTGTGAGGTGAGCAGGAATATTCAGCTTGCCACTGTTGGGGATTCCCTTCTCTCTTCTGTTGTTGCAAATACAGTACCTGGGGCCTGTGCACTCCAGGAGGTAGGTCAGCACAGTTTCTGACCCTGAGCTGGGGAGCACTTGGAATATCTACTGTGGCCACATGTAGTCAGTAGTGGTGGCTCTGACCTGGCACTTCTTGCCCCGTCCGACCTTGCATGGATAGCTGTGGATGGCTCCCTGTTCTCACTGCCAGGCTGGGCCAAGGGTTCAGTCCCCGAGGCCTCGTTGCAGAGGACTAAGCCTCCCTAAGACTGGGGTCTACACTTTGTAAACCCGACTTCTGGGTCTCCTTGTCCTCCCCAGGGGCTCTCGCCCCAAGAGATCATCACTTGATCTCCTTTTCAATCCTGGATCTCTAACGAGTTCATTCCACTCCCTTTCCCAGGCAGTACTCAGCAGATTTTATGGACATTCCACACCTGAAAATCACACAAATCTTGTCCACTGTGCCTGTGGCAGGGGATGGGATGAGTGCTCTTCTAGGAAGTCACCCTCCCAGAGACAATCATAGATTTTCCTGTACCTACCTTAAAGCACTGATCATAAAGCAAGTTACATCTCCAACAGGGTGCTCTGCTTCAAGAAAATATAGTGGAATTGGGTGCTAGGGATAAAAGGAAATGGAAAAAGTAAGGATGAAGAGAAAGTAGTCAACAGAGGTGAAAGGAGTCAGTAGGCAGAGCTGGAAAGAAATGAGGCAATGGAGAAAAATCAGTGGCGACTGAGGCACATCAGTGTAATGCAAATGGTACTAGGTGACGGGCCTCACTGGAAAGCAGGACTGTAGATATCAGGCAGCAGGGCTAGGAGAATGCTCATTCGCAAGTTAGAAGGAAATCGTCATCAGCGATGTAGAGGAATCAGGCAGTTAGGTTAGAGAGAATCCAGCCGTCCACTAGAGGCAAAGAGAAATCGGGCATAGGCTAGAGGAGAGTCAGATGGGAGCAAAGGGTCTAGAGGGAGACTAGGAGGTGGAATTAGAGGGCAGTTGGATAGGGAGTTAAAAGGAAATAGGAATTGGAATAGAGGGAGGTCAGACAGAGCGAGGATAAAATTGGGCAGTGAGCTGGAGAAATTTCTGACAGCAGGGCCAGAAGGAGCTCAGGTAGTGGGCTGGTGGGAAGTTGGGAGAAAAGGGTGGGGGACCAGAGTGAAATCAGGTGGAGGAGTGGAGCAAAATTGGGCAGCAAAGCTAGAGGGAACTTTGGTTGCAGCCTGGTGGGAAATTGGGTTGGCAGTGCAAGATGGAAATCGGGCAACTGTGTATAAAGTGAAACAGGACTGGGAACACTCAAGTGGTAGGCCACAGAGGAGCTGGGCAGTAGAGCACAGGGGAAGGGGGGCGGTGGCCTTCCCTTTCTGGAGGGAATTTGAGCATGGGGACTAGAGGGAGATAAAATTGGGGAATTTGAGAGGAATGTGACAGTAAAGTTAGCCAGTGGGCCAAGGTAAAACTGGCTAATAGACTCGGGGGATTTCAGTCAGGCCACTGACTGGCTATCAGACTAAAGGGAATTCTAGCAGTGGGAATTCAGAGGTCAGAGTGAAATGAGGCAGCTGGACTGGGAGGAAATCCTCTAGACAGGAGGGTGGCAGAGTGCAGGGTGGGTGCTGGGCAGCTGGAGACCTGACCCCTACCTGCCTGTCCTTCCAGGATGATCTCAGCTGACAGCCGCTCCTTCCTGTTGACGGACCTGGCATCAGGCCGCACCTATGATCTGTGCGTGCTAGCAGTGTACGAGGACAGCGCCACGGGGCTGACGGCCACACGACCTGTGGGCTGTGCTCGCTTCTCCACAGAGCCTGCACTGCACCCCTGTGGGGCCCCACATGCACCATTCCTGGGCGGCACCATGATCATCGCACTGGGTGGTGTCATCGTGGCTTCGGTACTGGTCTTCATCTTCGTTCTGCTTATGCGCTACAAGGTGCACGGTGGCCAGCCCCCAGGCAAGGCCAAGGTACCTGCACCTGTCAGCAGCGTTTGCTCCCAGACCAACGGTGCCACACCGGCCCTCTCTGCCCCTGAGCCCTCTGCACCCAGGGCCCACACTGTGGTCCAGCTGGACTGTGAGCCCTGGGGGCCCAGCCATGAACCCACGGGACCCTAGCTTCATGCCCACCACTATGACTTTTCTGGCTCAAGGGATGGCAGGACCCAGGCATCCTGTGGGACCTGGCCTCAGACTCACCAAATTGTTCACGGTTTTTAAAACTGATGGGGAGGGTGGCAGGGGCACTGGGGCACAACAAGAAAGTCATATTTTTCTAAGCTTGGGCCTGGGCCCTTGCCCTCGTCTCTGTGTGTGGGAGTTGGGGAGATCGTGCAGGGGTCTGGAGCTGGGAACGCCTCCTCTGGGGAGAGATCTGCCTAGTTCTGTCCAAGGTTCCTGGATGAGGCTGAGGATGGTCATTCATTTAGTCATTCCACAGGCATTCTTTGAGTGTTGTCTCTGAGCATGTGCTGGGCGATACTGTGGTGACTGTGACAGCCCCAAGCTCTCCCCTCAGACAGTGATAACTCAGGGAGATCAAGGATGTGGTAATGAGGGAAGCCAGGGAGATTGTGGAAGCCCAGAAAAGGTACCTGACTCAACCTGGGCCCTAGGGTGTAGTTAGGGAGGGCTTCCTGGAGGACGCATGTGACCTGAGAATGACATCTGAAGGAGATAATTGGTCTAGAATAGAAGAAAAGGTGTTCCAGGCAGAGGGCACAGTACAACCAAAGACTCAGTAAGTGCCAGACACTGGTGGTACTGTGGTAGAGCTGAGGCAGGAGGGATGAGCAGGGTCCAGGCTTTCCAGGCTGAGGAGCTCAGACTCTGGCCTGATAGTATTAGGAAGCTATAGAAGATTCTATGCAGGGGAGGACAGGGTCAGGTTTGCGCTTTAGGAAGATCCTTCTAGCCACCAAGAGGAAGGTGGACCCAAGGGGAAGACAGGCAGGGAGCCCGGGTGGAAGCTAGGGTGGGGGCCTGGGTGGGTGAGGACAGGGCTGGCCCAGGGCAGGGCTGGGCAAAGCAGTTAGGGTTGGGTGAGAGAGACGTTCAGGATGCTGAGCAGATGGGTTATGGAGCTGAAAGGCCATCGGGGAGGGAAGTGTCCAGGCTAGGGAGGGGACAGTAGAGCTCTATGACACAGTAGCAGGGAGAAGAGACAGATTTGGGGAAGATGCTGAGGCCAGTGTGGGACCTGTTGGATGTGGAGGCCCCGGAGGACACCCAGAGGGTGACAACTAGGGGATCTCAGGACCCCGGGTCTGAGGCAGGAGCTGGGGACAGAAATGAGGGCTGTGTCAGAAGTGATGGGGAACTGAGACCACCAGGGTGGTGAGACAGCCTCTGGGGCTTTCCATGTCTAAGAGACAGAAAAACCTAGACCTGAAAACAAAGACTAAACAGGAGCAGCAAGTAGAGGGACAGAGTGAAGCAAACCAGGCAGGTCAGACTCAAGTGATTATCATGTTTAATGATATCAAGGCTGCAGTGAGAGCAGTGTTAGGGGTTCAGTTGGACAGGTGCCACTCGGCTGATTTGAGAGTAGCAGGTAAGAAAATAGACAATTCTGTGGGCCTAGGGCCTTGTTCAGGTTGATCTGGGCCTTTCTGCCCCACATCTCTCCAGGGCTCATTGTCACTCTGTCTTGGACTGCCCTAGGACCCCTCAGACACGAAGAGGTTCAGAGGACCAAACCCTGGGCCTTAGAAATTTCAGGCCTCATTAAAGATCCAGGAATGGAACTAGCAGTAAGGGTAAGAATGCTCCTTGATTTCAGGGTACCTCTAGTGGTGAGTCCAGAGGCAGAGATGTGGAGGGAATTTGGGTCCTGTAGTCTTCTCTGGAGTGATGCTGGTGTGAGAAGCAGGGTGAAAAGGGCCCGAGACCGGGCTGACTGTTCTCGTGATGGGGGGTGCCGCAGCTTTGTTGGTGTGTATAGGCCTTGGAAATGATCCCCCATTGGCCATGGGAACAACCTGAGTCCCAGGGATCCGGCCTGACTCCCAAGTGTTCCAGCAGCATCATTAGGTCCTTCCTCTTGTTACCCTTGGGTGGCTGAGGTCAGGAGCAGCCGGCAGGGACAGTGAGGTATATTGAGGAAAAGGCCTGGGGAAGAGGAGGTTTGGATACCTAGAGGTAGTTGCTGCCATGTGGGGGAGCCAGAATATACTGTTCCTCAACCCTGTTTTTGAAATACTAATTTATTCCGTGCCTACTTGTGCTGTGTGCAGGGGATTCAGTAATGAACCTGAGCCTGTCCTGCCCTCACATACCTCACCTTTCAGTGGGGGAAACAAATGGTAAATAATCACATAAGCAAGTGTAGTCGTCTGTGTGACAAGTAGGGCCATGCAGGAGAGAGACATAGAACTGTGAGACCCTGTAACCAGGGGCCTGATCCAGGAAGAGAGGTTGAGGGAGGTTTTCCGGAGGAAGGGATGCCTCAGCTGAGATCTGAAGGATGATTAGGTGGAGTTAACTACATAGGGGAAAGGGCATTCCATGCAGGTGGAAGAGCATGTAAAGAAGTCCAGGGGCTGAGAGGTGCATGGTAGTAAAGGGGACTGAAAGAGGCCACGTGGCTGAAGTGTGCTGGGGAGAAGGAAGTGTTGCTGTGTTGAGACTGGCGGGTGAGAAGGGGCAGGTGATGCAGGCTGCTGTAGGCTGCTGGGAGGAGTCTGGGTTTTGTTCCAAGTGGCATGAGAAACCCTTGAAGGTTCTGAGCAGTGAGGAGGGTTGTGCTCCCTGATCCTAAAGGCTCCAGTGGCAGGTGTGTTTGCATGTGGGGGCGAAAGTGAAGCAGGGAGACCAGGGAGGAAGGTACTGCAATGGTCCAGGCAGAAGGCTGATCCAGCTCAGGTTGAGGCCTGAGTGGATGGATTGGAGAGAGATTTGAGACTACCTCACCTGAAGCCTACACTCCCCTATGCAGATGAAGACAGTGTGGATCACAGTTCAACTACCCGGGTCTCAGGCAAAATGTCAGAGAGACTGGGGAAGAAGGGTAGTGGGGCCCTGGTATCTGATATCCAAGGACCCAGCCCTTAGATAGGGAGTTGACCTCTCTGTAGCATAGGAATTAATGACCTTTTCCAGGTTCAAGTACTAGGCAAAACCGTGGGCTCTGCAAGGCAGAGACAGTAGCTGGTTAGGGGGATGTGGACACAGAAAATTTGGGCCCACAAAAAGGGGGACACACTCCTAATGGTAGCTTATTACATGTTTAGAAGCAGGGAGGGTTGGAGGAGGTATATGGGAGCAGGCTGGTCCCAACCCCATGCAGAAAGAATATGACTAGACAAATGGACACATGTATCTAGAACTTAAAGTTAAAAGGTAGCTTGTCCAACACTGCCCAGCTGAGCCCACCAATTTCCTGAGTTCAGGGAGTGCTACTCCTTCCACTGCCCAACCCCTATCTGGCTTTGAAAATGACCTGCACATTTCTGAGACCAGCTTTCCTAGTGCTGAAGTGCCAGGTTACTGGAGTTTTGTTTTGTTTTTTTGACGTGATTGGTCTTGATACCAACACTGTGAGTGCTGTCTGCCTGCTGCCCAATCCAACCCTTGTGTCTGGGTGTGGTTAATCCAACATAGGTCAAGTGTCTGGACATACCTGTGACCCCTTGCAGGGCCTCATCTTATGCCAAGCTTTTGCAGCTCTTTACATGAGCACATATCTGGGAGAATCAGATGAAGGGGTCCTCTTCTCTGGGTTGAACCTGAGTATGGTTCTTGCCTTTTATCCTCCCTGGTGCCTGTGCCCTTTCATGCCTCACAAAGCAAGGATAGGTAACAATGCTCAGCATTGCCCTGACCTGTGCCCCAGACCCTGCCCTCTCAGAGTTCCAGTCCAGTGGAGGAAATAGATACCAAACAGTGGCAGTCCAGAGTGGCCAGGGCTAGGGTGGGGAAAACAGGTGAGAACATTAGGACCTGTTTAAGCCCAAGGAAGTTTAGGAGTCCCGAAGGGGCTCCTTATAGCCTGGGATGGGAGGTGGGAAGACTAGGGTTTCCTGAAGGCAGGGCCAGCTTCATGGCAGTATGACCTATGCAGTCACAAAAAGCCCCACTTTTAGGAAGACCCTGCACTTGATTGAATGCCCTGCTGTCACTATTATGAAATTCTTAATGATTTAAAAAGAATGTATAGTATTTTTTCCATTACCATTTAGCCCCTTAAGCCTTCCTCCCCCCTTAATGATTTTTGAATAAGGGACTCCACATTTTCGTTTTGGTCTTGCATAGTTGCAGTATATTACAAAGAGAGCCAGGAGAAGAAAGGATCTTCCAAGGAGAGAGAACATTTTGTGCAAATGACAAGAAAGGAGGACAGAGGATTGTGCACTTGAAGAGCTGGCCAAAGTTCTGTGTAGCTGGAAAGAAACACGGGAGAAGGGGGATGGTGACAGCTGGGCTAAGTGGGCAGTCACCAGCTGCCAAGCTGAGGAGCTGATTCCATGCTGAGAGCACTGGGGAGCCATGGGGAGGGGCAGGGTCAGGTTAAGATGATAGATCCACCTGGGTACAATGGGGAGGGTGGCTGAGGGAACATGGCAGCAGAGAACAAGGTTGAGGTGGGGGACTCGGTTGCCTGTGGATAGACTTGGGAATATCTGGCTGCTGTGGGCAGGTTTATAAAGAGCCTTGGAAGCTTGAGTGACAGACACGCCAGCGCACCAGGAGACTGACTGGCTGGGGAGACCCAAAACCACAGGATGAGCCCACAGCTTCATTTTCACTTGAAGATTTTCGCTGTTGAGGGTGAGAGGGGTGGTTAAAGGGTATCACTGGTAAGTACTTGAAAATCTTTTTTTAAAAAATTGATTTTAGAGAGAGAGTGGGTGGGGGGCATCAATTTGTTGTTCCACTTATTTATGCATTCAGTGGTTGCTTCTTGTATGTGCCCTGACTGGACAGAGATTGAACCTGCAATCTTGGCGTATCAGGACGATGCTCTAACCAACTGAGTACCTGACCAGGGCTTGAAAATCTTTTTATATGAGAACTCATGGATAGACTGATGAAGGTGAATGAAAAATTTGCAAAAATTTACAGTATAAATGTGAGACTTCAAAGAACTTTATTCTGGGTATATTCTGGCTTCAACTCTGTGGAACCTCTAGGATGCACCTTCTCCCCCGTCCTCTGGATCGAGTATCAGTTCTTTGGGAACCTCCTCTTCGTCCACAGCCCTAAATGCTGATCCCCTTCCTGCTTCTCTATTCACCTTCTTCTGGGGCATCAACGCCCCCTCCCCACATGCCCCACTGCCTTGATTTTCCTTTTCTGCTGATGACCTCTATTTCTGTCTCCAGAACTGACACCTCTTCTAACCCCTTAGACCTCTCACATCCACTGGGTTCTACACTAGCCAAACCTGAAGAGCCTGGGAAGGATCTTAAGTGGGTGATAAATGAAGCTATTCTAAGAAAGTCAGTTCCTTCTTTAATTCTCTGCTACTCCCCCTACCAAAGGCAAGGGTTTGGAGGGAGAAGGGGGCTAGGGGTGCAGGCTTCTAGGACTTAAGGGAGGAGGGTGCTAGAAACTGTCCAAGGTCCCTTGCCTGTCCCTGTCTGGAACCAGCTTTGTCCTTCCTCCATGGACCTCCTGGATCATCCATGAAGCTCCATTGTCCTCCAGCTCAGACTGTTCTGGGAGGATGAGAGTGATGTGGAAGACATTGTCTTCCCTTGGGGAGCTCCACCCCAAATCCTTCAGACCTCCACATCTGGCAGATGGTACCTTCTCCTGCCTCTGTCTCTAGTTACTTCCATGACCTAGGAGTTCAGGTCCCCAATTCTTTATTCCCTCAGACACAGACCCCTCCTTTCTCAGAATCCAGCAGTCCTGGCTCTTTGTCCCCAACTCCCCAGGATCCCAAAAGTTCAAGACTGAAGCCTCTCCTCAGCAGGCTCAAGAGTCTGCCCCTCTTTTCCTAGGAAGCATGGTGTTCCTGCCTTGCCCCCTTTGCCATTCTAATTCATAATTTTCTCTCTCAAACTTGGACCCCTCTCCCCTCCAAACACAACCGTGTCCTCCACACTTACAGGCCCTTTTCTGAAGGAATCTCTTGTTTCTCTCTTGGTCTTTATGTCTCTCCCCCATTCTATCTTTTCCTCTTCATTCCTTACCCTCTCTGTCCCTCTCCCCACAACCATCTCTCCTTTTGGCTGTAATTTTCTTGCATTTTTCCTCTCCCTCTTTTAGTGTTTCTGCTCATCTCTGTTTCTCCTCTCCCCATAACTGTCTCTCCCCTCTTCTCTCTCTGTCCCTCCTCCCTTCTCTCTGTCTGCTCCTTCTCCCTGCCCTGCCCACACAGTTAGGCCTTATTATGATCAATAGCACTAGGTTAGGCCAAAGTCAGTCCTTATGGGGACATCTTCATAAGGACCCAGGGAGTGTGCCAAGGGCCAGACCCAGGCATCTGGGTCTATAAGTGCCCCCACAATGTGCCTGGCCTCGGCCCAGCTGGGTAGGTGAGACTCCCAGCCTTACCTTTTTCTCTAGACTCTAAGGTGGGGCCCTTTTCTGGGATCCCCTGTGCTCTCCTCTGGTTCTGCAGTGGGAGGGCTGGAGGGCAGGCTGGCAGGAGAAATGACACTGACGAGCCAGTATTTGTGCACACCCTCCCCAGCCATGGCTCTCCTCACACCTGCCCTGCTGCACCCTGAGTTTCCTGTGGGGTAAGCGATCCATGGGAGACACAGAAGGCTGGGGAGATGGTCTGGATCTGGACCGGTTGTGCTATCTGGAGTTGGGGGCCTGCCTGGCTTGCATCTGTAGCAGGGGATTGGCCACAGTAGAACTTCTTGGGACAGGGCACTGGCCAGCTATGACAGGGACTACTTTGGCAGATTCTGGGGTAAGGGATTGGCCAAACTTGTGGGAAGGAGGGCCAGGAAGGCCTTTCTGGTACAAATGGTCCAAAGGAAGCAACTTTATTTTAAGCTGTTATTTATATAGTAGATGTTTCGTGTCCTTTATGTACAACATCTAATCTTCCCGTAGCTCTGTGAAGGGTATGCTAACAACCCTTTTTATAGATGAGACAACTGCGGTCCAGAGAAGTTAGGTACTTCAGCCACGTTCATGCGTCTAGAGTGGCAGAGTCAGGATTATAACCTGTTGTATTTGGCCTCAAAATCCACCTACTTATGCTGACTCCTTTCTTTCCTCTCCCAGTTCCCTCAGGCCTGAGGGCTGTGTTTATGAGTTTCCAAGGCCGTCACTTCATCATGGCTTTCTTGCCGTACATGGTGCCATCACCCCTGACAGCGGTGTTAGTGAAGGCATAGCCGGTGGTGGTGCTGCCCTTACTGAGCCCAAGCCTGTGGCCAGGCCAGGCTCGACTACATTGGTGTGCCTACCTGGCACTGTGAATCTGTGAGGCTTTCTGTGCGCGGCTAGCAGCAGGGTGTGCCTAGCCATGTTTCGACGGGTGGGAGTGACAGTGGAGAACATGTGTGGGCATGCCTCCCCGGACACGGAGCTAGCACTTCCGCACCTCCTGCTGGCTGGTGGCTACATGGTGGTGACACTGTTGTCATCGTGGCAGCCCCATGACCGGTTAAGGAGTTTGCCATGCCAGTGCTGCTAAACAGCATCAAGCATGCTGCCCACTGGCTACTTCTCGAGCATCCTGAGCCCTTCCAGGTGCTGCAGGTGCAGAGCGCAGAAGAATTGCTGGACCACGTTGTGGCCACTCATTCCATCATGCTACTGCTGGCCACAGTTGTCTGCAAGCAGGAGACAACACCCGTGGCTATGTGTCTGAACAATTGCTGCCACAGGGTTGCTGGATCTATGACTACACAGTGCCCCACCACACTTCACGCCTGTGGGTCCCAGGCCAGAGACTTTGTGTATGGACTGCTGTCAGCCAGGGCAGCCTGCGTTTTGGGGAGGGTGGGGGAGAAGGCACTGAAGGGATGCGGGCTCTGAGCCCTGGTGTCATGTTGCGCTTTGAGGTGGATCTGGTGTGCCTGCTTGTGATACATTCCTCTGCTCACATGCAAGTGCTTTTCCTGGCTATGCCTGCACTCTGCGGGGGTGTCACCTACGATCCCTTCTTCAGTTCATGCCCTGGGTGGGCGCGTTCAGCCACAGGTTCCAGCTCACAGTGCAGTGGGGCTTTTCCAATGTGGAGGTGCTGGTGATCTCTTGGACCAGAGTTTACTGTCTGACATGTACTAGTGCCTCATTCCCACCAGCTCCAAGCAACATCACCAGTAGCATTCTGACCAAAGCCAAGCCCGGGCTCAGGGCTTCACCTGGGCAAGGTGGCATATAGACTCAATGCCACGCATCACCTGAAGATGCGTGGTGTGCCCATGGGCATGCTAAAGCTCCAGCACCACTATGGTGCCGGCTTTTAGCCCAGGCAATGGGGAAGCTGATGGCCAGTGAACAGCCCTGGGGCCCAAGAGAGTCATGAGGTAGACAGATGATGAGATCCCTGGGGGTCACGTAGGGGAACATATAGCTTTACATTCAATTGCTCACAGAGCAGCCAAAGAGACGGTTTTAAAATGCAAGTCAAGTCCTTCCTGCACTCAAATCCCCCCATGAAATCATCTTACCTCATTCCCAGCAAAAGCAAAGTCCTTTCAGTGTTTTATGAAGCCCCATATGGTCTGCTCCCATTACTTCTTTCTCCTCATCTTCACTCTTGTCTTTCCTTTACTCTGTCCCAACCACACTGGCCACCTTACTTTCTCCTACCTGTTCCAGGGCCTTTGCACTGGCTTCCCCCATGCTGTCATTGTGGGGCTCTCCCTCACCTCCTCTAACTCTTTGTTTAAATGCCACCTTCCTGAGGCCAACCTGACCACTCAATTTAAAAGCACTACCCCAACACCTACAATCTCTAGCCCTCCCCTGCTTTTTTCATAGCACATATCACTTTCTATATACTTACTTATTCTCTTTCTCTGCTACACAGTTGTTCCTTGAGTAAGTTTTAAGATACACAGTTATTTGTACAATTTTTAAGTATCTGGCCTGACGAATTTTCACATATATACACACTCATCTAACCATCACCTAGATCTAACTATAGAACATTTCTATCACCCCAAATAGCTCCATGAAATCATATTTTTTACAAAAATGCTTTGTTCACTGTTGGATTGCCAGCACCTATGACAGTGCCTAGCACTCAGTATATAGTTGTAGAATGAATAGTAATTAATAATATAATAGTTATACTATGTTAAATGGGTGCCACATCATTTGCCAGTTGCTGGGCCAAGAGAAGTAGAAGGTCATGTGCTCTTTTCTTTATTACAGAGTAAAATGTGAACAATATGGTGGGGGGAATGGATAAAATAATAATAGCTAATATTGAATGCTTAACTTTTGTGCTAGTCTTTGAGGTAGTCTCTACAATAAGATTGTATTAATTCCTTTTCCCTGGAGAAGGGACAGGGAAAGGACCGGAGCTCAAATCTTTTGCCAAGTTCATTCAGCTAGAAAGTTGCAGAGCCAGGATTTGAACCGAAGTCCTCTTGCTTCCAGAGCACAAGTTTTTAACCACTTTTTGTTTTGTACCACCTCACAAAGACTTATAAATAGTCCAGACTAATGAATTGAGTGGCATGTGCTCCTATGTAATGTATTCCTAACACTCAAGACCTGAAAGCAGGCCTTTTATCATCCCCATTTTATAAAAGAAGTAGTTTAAATCATTGCTGAAACACAAGAAAGCACTGAGCAGGTGGCAGCTTTATGTATCTGGACTCTGTAGCTGAATGCTGACCATAGTTCTGAACATATTACACTATGGAACTCGGGATTTTTCTGTAACCTTGGAATTAGGAGGCTCTCACCCAATCTTTTCCAGTCCTGAAAAACAGCCAAAGATGATGAAAAGTGAGGGGATACTCAGAGGGAATGTAGAGTTTCTTAGAAATGAGGACATGGACTCCATATATTCATAATAGTCCAGAGCTTGACTCTGGAGCCAAGAGGCCTGAACTAAAATCCAACTACAAGCTATGTGATCTTCGGCAAATCACTTCACCTCTCTGACCCTCTATTTTCTTCTCTGTAAAATGTGGACATAATACCAACATCATAAGGTTGTTGTGGCACTTTTAAAAATGAATCTATAGAGCAGTACCCGACATGCAGTAAATATCTGTGTTTTTTTTTTAAGTAATCTTTTAAAATAATTACCTCAGGTCAAACCTGTTCTAGGCACTGGAAATGCAACAATGAACAATGCAGACTGCATCCCTACTTTGGGGAGCTCACACTTTAGTTTACATTCTAATATACACCGAAGCTCTAACCCAGGAAGAGAGGTTGAGAAAGGTTTCCTAGAGGGAGTGATGCCTCGGCTGAGATCTGAAGGATGATTAGGTGGAGTTAACTACATAGGGGAAAGGGCATTCCATGCAGGTGGAAGAGCATGTAAAGAAGTCCAGGGGCTGAGAGGTGCATGGTGAGTAAAGGGGACTGAAAGAGGCCACGTGGCTGAAGTGTGCTGGGGAGAAGGAAGTGTTGCTGTGTTGAGACTGGCGGGTGAGAAGGGGCAGGTGATGCAGGCTGCTGTAGGCTGCTGGGAGGAGTCTGGGTTTTATTCTAAGCAGCATGAGAAGTCGTTTGAGGGTTCTGAGCAGTGAGGAGAGTTGTACTCCCTAATCCTAAAAAAGCTTTATTCTGTGTGAGGTGGGAGCCAAGGAAAGATTTTGTGCAGAGGAGAATGAGATTTCACTTGGATGTTACCAAGATCTCTGTGGCTGCCGTGTGGGGCAGGCTATAGGGCTAGTGAAGGAAGCACTGGGAGACCAGTGAGGAGGCTACTGCAATAGTCCAGGCAGGAGATGTTGGAGATTGGACCAGACAGAAGGCAGTGAAGGAGAAAGTAAAAGATATGTTGGGAACCTTTTGGGTAGGTGCAGGGAAAAAGAAAAGGAAATCATGGAGTGGAAGAAGTGGTAATCTGGAGAAAGATCTTTGGATCCTGTATGAAGGCTCTCCTATTAACTGGAAGAGGAGCTCCTTAGTGGAATTACTTATCTGAATTCCTGAGAGAAGGACCTCTGAGTTTTGCATGAGGACACATCTAGGTGTTGGAAACAAGTCTCCTGGTTAGTGGATGAGAATGAGACCGCCCAGATTCTTAAGCCCCCGCTCCCTCAGCATTTCAATATTCAACTCCTCTGGCTTTCCTTCTTATCCCTCCTCAAATGCTCAGGAATGTAGCCTTTCTGTTGGCTCCAGCTCTTGAGTTGTCCCTGCTTTTGAACCAGCAGCAGCAGCAGCAGATGCCAGAAATCCTGAGCAACTAGCAGCTGCGGTTGCACTTCTGCAGCTTGGAACTATAGGCAGAAGGAGGTCTGGAGCAAGAGTCACCATACTGTCCCTGGTCTACAACTGGCAACATGTGCTGTCTCTGCAAGTGACCAATGGCTACCATGAGCACGTGGTGGGCCTATGCAGCAACTTCAATGAGGACTTACCGACAATGTGGGCGGTCCTGACCTGCATAACTTCTTGTGCACTTGGGCCCTTGCCATGCTCCTTGCCATGCCTCTGGCTGCTCTTTGGGCCAAGCCTGCATCACCACCAGAAACCCCAGGGCCCTGTGCTGTCCTGGGGGCTCTGAACAGGTCCTTGAGTCACTACCACGTGTTGCAGCCTACACCCTTTAAGACCAGCTACAGTCTTGAATCTGCCCCTTCTCCAACTACTGACCTTCGCTTTTTTTGGCCCTTCAGGTCTACACATATACCTGTCAGCACATGGATGTCACCATCAACCCCTGGAGATTCCAGGTTGGATGCTGTGAGTGAGCCTTAGAGGGAAAGTGCTATGGACTGCTGGAGAAGGGGATTATGGGACTTAGGGGTGACACTCATTGATATTGGAGTCAATTCCTGGGGTAAGGAAGGCTTCAGGGTCCCTGGGGTGGGACAGCCTTTGGGTCTTTGGGGAAGGAGTGCTGAGGCCCAAAAGGCAGAGCTCCTTAGGTCTGGAGATGGGAAGTCCTTCACCATAGGGACAAAACTTCTGTGTTCTGGGGCCTGGAACACCTACCTAGGTCCTGTGGTACAGAACTACTCAATTTTTGGCAAGATTCCTAGGTTTGGTGGATGAAAAAGTCCTCTAGGTAGCAAAGACTCCATGGTCTGGAGTAACAGTTTGGTGTCCCAGAGCAAGGCTTTTATGTTCTGGGAGGGTAACTTGTTTCTGAGAACAGATACTTCTTTACTCTGTGAGATGGAGACTGCTGGGTCTGGGGGCTGGAAAGTCTCCATTCTAGGGGTAAGGACCCCAGGACCCTGAGGGAGACTTTGTTCTGGAGGGTGTGGGTGTCTCCATGCTAGGGGTAGTTGAATGCTTGGGTCTCCAGAAACAGACTCAGAGGTCCTAATGTGTGTACACTCTTTCCCCTCCACCTTCTTCCACTGCCCCTCCCCCATAGCTGTCCAGTGTCCCCAAAACAGCCACCGTGAGCCTTGCAGCTGATCAGAGCCGGCAATGCACACCTGTGGTGCTGGCTACATGCACAGTAGCTAGGCCTGTTGCTCGGTATCCCAGGTTGGGCAGTTGTGGCAGCACAAACAACTGGGTAACTGCTGGCATCAAATGAGGCTTTGAGAGAAGGGCGTGCACTCCACTGCCTCTGTCAGGCCTTAGGAGGGGACATAATCTGCACCAAGGCCAGTTTCAGGCTGGGCAAGCACTGCACCCTGCTGCACAGCCTGCACACGTGTGCTGGCCAGCATGACACCTGCGCTGCAGTGGGCGGAGGCCAATATGTCAACTTCTATGGCTGCTTCTTCATTTCCCTGGCTCTTATGCATACTTGCTGAGTAGCCTTTCTTCTCCAGCACCACACAAACTTGCTGACTTCTGTGTGCACCTGGGCACTAGTCCTGATGGCATCCTCAGCAGCCTCAAAGTACACGTAACCTGGATGCCACCTGAGGCTGGACCCCAAGGAACCCAGTTGGGTCCTGATGAGAAAACCCTAATCCTGTTCAAACATATACATAAGGACCCCACCTTATGATCTCTGACCCAGAGACCTTACTTCAATGAAGGAGCACTGTACCACTCGCCGTGGGAAATGTAGCCCAACATTTCACATCTAAAAGAAACCCCAGTGGAACATGGGACGGCAAGCAGGCCCCACGTGTGTAGAAACGGGATTTCCTGTAGGGAAATCAGGATGGCATATTTCCTAGAGTTAAGTCTTGTTCCCGCTAAAAATCTCTCTCACCCTGGATCAAAAGAACATATGCTAATTCATATCTGGCTTCTGAAGACCCGGTGCTAATCCTTTCAAGTTCAGCCCAAACCCTTTGTCTTTCCATTTGCATACCTCTCCTTTGAAGTGCCTTCCTGGCTGTCTATCACCTAAGGCGAACCTGTGTTTAGTAAATGAAGACCACTCTGAGGTAATGGACCCAGGAAAAACAATAAAAGCCTGCCAAGGCAGGGGTCAGGACACTCTCCTCAGTGGCTGAGCCATTCTGGCCTGCTGCTGGGCCCTGCTCCCTCCACTCTTCCTCTCTCCCTCTGGCCCACTCTCGGGCCCTCTCACCCTCTCTGGTCCGCTCTTGGGCCCCCTTGGTCTCTCTCTCTAGCCCGCTCCTGGACCCTCACTCTCTGGCCCACTCTCAGGCCATTTCTCTTGGCCTCTCTCTGAGGTTGCATAGTCCCGGCTCTTCTAGTCCTATGTACTCCATGTGAATTTATTCACATGCCTGCCATAGCATACAAATTCTGCGGGATGGGATTTGCGACACTTCAAGACTCCCAAACCTGATACCAAGATCACTCTATCTCACCCTAGCATTGTACCTTGAGTTTTGTCCTGTAGTACTAGACCTTAAATCCAGGACTCCCACCTCCTTCCTTTTGTCCCATGATCTCTGACCCAGAGGCCTAACTTAAAGGACTACCAAACCTAACCCCCAAATTAGAACTCAAAACAACTCTTTAAACTGAACTATAAGTCCAAACCCCCTACCCCAGTCCCACACAACTTCTTGGAGAAGACAGAAAAGAAGTTTTGAAGCCATTGGAAAGGCCACATGTAAGGCACTTACCAGGTACCAATATAGTGAAACATAATGCATACCAGTCCTTTCAAGATAGGTACAATTGGTATTACCATTTGCCAGACAAGGAAACTGTGGCTCAGAGAGGTGAAGCAACTTGCCCAGGGTCACACATCTAATAAATAGCAGAGCTGGGATTTGAACATTGGCAGTTTGTCTCCAGGATCTGTTATGCTGTCTCTGAAAATGGTCAAAAAATGCATGACCATCCCTGGTCAGGTGGCTCAGTTGGTTGGAAAGTCATCTCATACATCAAAAGGTTGAAGGTTTGATTCCTGATCAGGGCACATACCTCAGCTGTGGGTTCGATCCTGGTCTAGGGTGCGTATGTGAGGCAACCAATGAATGTTTCTCTCTCACATCAATGTCTGTCTATCTGTCTGTCTTTCTCCCTTTTTCTATCTAAAAATATAAATATATCCTTGGGCGAGGATTAAAAAAGGTACATGACCACAATCACCTCATTTGCAAAACATGTTTCAGAGTCCCCAGTTACTCTGACACCACTTCAGCATGGCAAATTTTCCCATCAAGGTGGAAAAGACAAAAGACAGGAGCCCTGGGCGAGCAGCCTGTGGGGCTGTGGGGATGAGTGAATTCACTGACCACAGAAGACAAGACCCAAACAGTGTCAGTTATTTTACACTGGTGGTTTGCCCTGGCAACGTTTTAAATGTATTACTGAATTAGTTACCGCTTTCAAATGAGGATGGCAGGACTATGGCATCTCTTAAGAAACCAGAAGCTCTGGCAACTATTCCCTATTCTGGCCACTCATGGGTCAGACATCCCCCTCTAACCAGGGCAAACACTTTCTCTCCAGAGTGTGACAGTCCTCATCACATGTCTACCTCACTCATTTAGTTATCCACCTAGCCTTTGGAAGCATGTCAATCAGGACCAGGTTTTGTTCCTTTCCTGGGACCACAGGTCTAGTCCGGACTTCAGCTTTGTAGGAGGCCCTACCTAGATTCTCATGGGCCTTATTCCCAGGACCTAAGATCCCTTTCTTGCCCCAAGATGTGTAAGGCACAATTATAAATCTTCCCTTTTTCCTTACAACAATTATTTCCAGTGGGTACTATTAGTTCCTTCATTTTACAGAGAAGTTAAAGAAACTGCTGAAGTGAAATAATTCAGCAAACCAGGAGCCAAGATCTGAACCCAGAGAACTTGGCTCCAACTTGCTTCACTGTGCTGGCACATGCAGTTGGACCATATGAAGTTGCCAATATTTGATGTCCTACAAATGTGACGATTTCACCTAGTTCAGCCTAAGTGTTTGTGTCCTGGGACAAAAACTCCTAGCCTTCATGCAAGATTCCTAGAACCTTCAGTGTGAGTCCTAGTATACCAGAATTTTCAGCACTGATTCTGGGATCTTGGAATCCCAGCACTAACCCCAGAACTCCATTTATTCATCCAGTAATCACTTATTGAGTATCTACAGTGTTTCAGGCACTATTCTAAGTGCTTTTTGCATGATTTTTTTTACGTGAATTCAAAGTGCTTTGTTTTTTACTGAATTTATGACCCCATTCTCAGTCTGTGTCCTGGGGATCCTCAGACCCAATCCAGAAATTCTAAATTCCCAATTCCAAAGTCTTACAAACCTTCACCCACTCCCCCCACCCAATTCCTAGATTCCCAGCCCCAAATGCTGTGGGCAAATATGGTCAGAACCATGGACAAGAGCTTCATCATTTGTAGATGCTGTGGAAAGTCCTATGCCAGTCACCACAGCACTCCGGAACCCCTGCCATTACCCTGAAACTCCAGCATTCCTGGGACTCTGCAGACTAACTTGATCTATGAACTTCATTCATTCATTCATGCATTAATTCAACAAGTATTTATTGAGCACTGACTATGGGCCAGGCATTGTTCTAAATGTGTTGTACACATGCACTTTCAGAGTCCCTAGCTTTCAGCTACCGAGATCTGATCAAGGAATAAATACTGCAGCCCCAACCCCCAGAATCCACAATTCTCACCTTCCAAGTATTGTTGGAAAAGGTGCTAGAACCATGGACAGCATCCCAAGCATTTATAGGCCATTGTGGACCCCTCAATTGTGCTCCCCCACCCCAACCCCGGGATCCTTGGTATTGACACTGAGTCTCCAGAGCCCCAGCTTGATACACCTTCTTTGCATGGGTGAATGGTGTCTGGCAGAATCTAACATTCCAGGCTCTGGGCAGCAGGACACTCATCTTTCACTGTGGCTGTGACGTTGTGGTCAGTTGCTGCCCCTTTAGCCTGCATGTGACCTATGTCTCTGGGATCCATGTAGCTCTAGCTCTTCCAGCAGCATACAGGAGCCCTGTGGTGGGGCTGTGGGCTGATTACAATGGGGATCCCATGGATGACCTCCAGGTGCCAGGAGTTGTGGCAAACACTAAACGGCCTGAAGATGCATTGGACTGGGCCTTTGGCAGTAACTGCTTGGTTGGTTCTCCACATGGATGCCTGAATGCTGCTGTCAAGATACCACCACTGCGTCATCCTGTGTCACCCTGCCAACCACCAACACCTCAGTCTGTTTTGTCCACATCTGTGACATCCTTGGATCCCCTGGAGCCCTTCCAGCTGAGCTATGAGCTACTAGAACCAAGCCCCTATTTTTAATAAGATTTTTACTTATTTATTTAGAGAGAGGACAAGGGAAAAAGAAAGAGAGGGAGAGAAATATTGATGGGCTGCCTCTTGTATTCACCCTGACCGGGGACCAAACCCAAACCCAGGCATGTGCCCTGGCCAGGAATGGAACCAACAACCTTTTGGTTTGTGAGATGACACCTCACCAACTGAGCCACACCGGTTAGGGCCCATGCCCCTGGTTTTAAGATTGCACGGTGGATGACTGCCTGAGCACCACGCCTGCCCCATACTCAGCCTGTGCTATGAAACCTGCTAGCAGAAGTCAAGCTTTTGCAGGGTTGTCCAGGGCCTTCATCCAGGCTTTCCTCTTGGTCATCTGGGAAACCCATCACCACTGCTGACCAGGGTTCGGTTCCTTGACTATCACCCATCCCAGGGTGCCAGCCCATCCCTACACAATTTCGTCCTTGTACTTCTCATGACACTGGCCTCCAATCATCCCTCCATGTCCCATCATGATCCAGACCCTCAGCCTGGTCCATCCTAAACTTTCAGCACAGCTCCAATGAAAGTCCAGCTCCAAGCTGTGATTCTTCACAATTCTCAGTCCTGATTATGGTCCAGCACTTCAACCTTAACCTCTTTAGGGATCCAGACCTGTTTGTGGTACATCCCCCAATCCCTTACACATCCTATACCTGTAATCCAGGGTTAGCCTCCTGGTCTTCACCTATCTGAAGTACCGAGCTTCAGCTCTGCCCAAGTTGGAACTTCCCAGCCCTTACCCTTGCAGAGCCCCATGCCAGGTCCTAGCCCCAGAGTTGGGCAGTGAGACTCCAGAGGCTACTTGCCACCAGTAACCCCACTCCTTCCCACAGGCTTACTGTGCCCTGCACACTCTCACTGGATGCCAGGCGCTCTGGAGTGCCCAGCCACTTGCGTGGGGCTTGAGCCCCTGCTAGGCTGTGAGGACAGTGGGTGCTGCCACGGGCTGTGTGTGTGATGCGGCCTTTGTGCTGAGTGGTGCCACTTGCCTGCCACAGCTCACTGTGGTGCCAACGGATACCTCAAACCATATGTGCTGCTGCTGTTCCTTCACCCTGTGCCCAGTGGGTGCTGCCACTGCCACTTTAGCACCTGGGTAGCCTACACACTCTGACCCGCAGCCATGCATGGCCCAAGCCTCTGCCTTGCCTCAGGCAGGCTCCATTACAGAACCTTCTACAGCACCACTTTCCACCTCCTGGGTGCCAGCCGTGGGCGGGGTGTGTGGCACTTCATGGTGGTGCTGGAGAAAAGCCCACGGATGCTGGAACTCCACCGCCTGCTGCTCTGCACACATGGACGCCACTTTGGCCTGGACTGCTAGGACTCCAGATATACAAGTGTTGGCAAAAGTAGGTCTACAGTTATGATTACGCGAAACACAGTTTATTCTTGTGTCATTATTTTTTTTTAATTTATTTTTAGAGAGAGGGGAAGGGAGGGAGAAAGAGAGGGAGAGAAACAGCAATGTATGATTGCCTCTCACATGGCCCTCACTGGGGACCTGGCCTGCAGCCCATGCATGTGCCTCTACTGGGAATCGAACCGGGACCCTTTTGTTCCCAGCCCACGCTTGATCTGCTGAGCTACACCAGCCAGGGCCTTGTGTCATTATTGATTAATACTTGTATTATTTATATTACAACTGTAAACCTACCTTTGCCCACCCCTGTATTTTGGTGACCTCCCCAACCTGTCCTCCATCCTCATTTCAGCTGCCTTTAAGTCTCTTCTGGTGGGCAGGACCTCTGGTTATCACCCCCCTGATGCCTTCCCTTCATTTCCATTCTTCTCTCCCTCCTCCCTTCTCTCCTCTTCACCAGATCCCCAGATCCCCTCTCTTCCTTTCCTCCCCCTCTCTTTCCCAACAGCTGAGGCTGCATGTCCCCACTCCATACTGCCTAGGCTCTCTGTCTCACTTCCCTCCTCCTCTCTTCAACACCCCAGCATGCCCACCCACCTGTCTCTCCCACCCCCACCCCAATCTTAATCTCTGTGTCTTTTTCTCCTCCAGCTGGGTCTCCTTGCACCTTCCCATGCTCCACGACTACCATTGCATCTTCCCAAACTCCACCCACCCTCTGCCAACCTCTGGTCCCCACTTGCCCCAAACCATTCTCTGCTTGCCCTCTCTCACTACTGCCCCCTTCTCCACACCTCCCAGTCTCTTTCTCTCCAGAAGGGCCCCTCCTCCTGTCCCTAACATCCCCTCCATTCTCTTCTGGCTCTACAGACCTTTGTTATCTCCCCATCCTCCAGGTCCAAGGATGCCCTGTAGGTCACCTTCCTGTCTGAGACAGGAGTGTCCTCCATATCCCCATGCCCACCTCACCACTCTCCCTCAACCTCACTTTCCCTCCCTTCTCTTGGTCTCCACACACCTCCCCTCAATACCCACTCAGAAGCACTGCCTTTAATGCCTCTTCCCTTCTTGACTCTCACCTCCCTCTTACTTCACCCCCTTACTTCACTTCCCTCTCATTCCTCCAGTCTCTCTCCACTCACTCTCCCTCTGTTCTGGCACACTACCTCTCTTACCCTTTGCATACACTCCCTGCACCACCCCTCCCCACTGGTCTTCTTGATCCTTTCCAGACCCAGACATACTCTCTACTCCTGCTCCACCCTAGGCTACCTGACGCCTGACAGCTGGTGGGCTGCATGTGAGTATTCCTTCTCTTAGCACTGACCAGTGGTGGGAGCAGGGGGTGGTATGTGCCTTCTTGCATTCACCTCTATGGTGCTCAGGGTTCATGGAGGCCTGCACCTGCTTTCAGATCCCTTGTCCAGGTGGCATCCAGGGCCCGAGCTGGGGTGAAGTCAAGGGCTGGAGACCCAGGTCAAATCTTGTTATACCACAGGTGTTACTTGAGAACCTCCTATGTGTCAGGCTCATGCTGGAGATACAGCACCAAACAGGGCAGAATCCTGCACATATTCTCATTTGGAAAACAGATTTAATTTTAGCTTAGTTAAAATTTTACAGAGCACTCATTCAATATCAGGCACTGTGTTAAGACAGTGGTTCTAGAATGGTTGTCCCTGAACCAGCAGCATCAGCAACATCCAGGGCTTGTTTACAGTACAGACCCTTGCCCTGCCCCATACTTACTGAATCAAACTCTGGAGCAGAACCTTGCAGCCTATGTTTTAACAAGCTCTCTGGGAGATTCGGATGCAACACGAAGTCTGAGAACCTCTGCTTTAAGTCCACTTTATTTGCAAACTGCTCTAGGAAATAGGGACAACTGTCTGTTTTCTGTCTGTCTATTGAGGAAGCTGAGGCACAAAGAAACTAAGGACTTTCTCAGATCTCACAGCCAGTAAGCTGCAGAACTGGCCTTTCCACTTAGCTCCAGAATCCTTGCTCTGACCCCCTATGCTATAGTATCTCTCCAACAATAATGTAAAAATAGTCCCAGTAATAACATGAAAAGAGCCTCTGACCTACATGAAATTAAGCCTTGCACTACCTCAATTCTCCCTATAGCCCCATCATGCAGGTACATTTTATGGATGAAGGAAACCAAAGTATCGATGGTTAAGGAATTTGGCCAATGTCACACACCTACAAAGTGATTTAGCTGGCATCTAAACATTCGTTCATTTATTTAACAAATCCTCACCAAATCTGAGTCTCTATGTCCCTGTGGTTCCTCCATGCCCCTCAGGGACCCTTGGCCCCACCTTAACATATCATTTTTGTGTCGTTGTCCATCTCTCTCTGATCTCTTTTTGCCTTTAGTTTAAGTGCTCCTGGCGGGAATGTTTGAATTGCTCTTTACTTAAAGGTTGATGACTACCTCACCTCTCTCTGCCATGGTCATTTATCCAGCCTTGGCCCATTCAGCTGTGGCAGAAGTGGGGTCATGGAGACACAATGTCGCCACTATATCAGGCAGGACTCTTAATGGCAGTGTCAGAATTCCAATTCATACTGGGAGGAGAAAGAAAAAAGGATTTGAACCACATATAATTGCAAAGACCAGTGGTACTTCTATATTTGGGCTTAGCTAGATTAAGAAATTTCAAATGCAGTTATAGAAGAAATCTCTTCCCTCTGTCTCATTCTCTCTTCTCTGTCTTGGTCTTCCTTTCCTTCCTCACACTATGTGTTATCTTTGTTCTCAAGCAGAAGAGTCTCTTCTTGTCCCATCAAGACTTTAGCAACTTTAGGCTTACAATTCTACCAGCTTCAAAGCTCTCCCCAAAATGTAACACCCTTTTTGCATTGACCCCAGCAAAAGTCCCAGGTTCACTACTCACAGGCTTTGCCTGACCAATTATTAGGGCCCAGAGGAGAGAGGAATAATCTGATTATCCAGCCCTGGGTTACCTCAGTCCACATGTTGAAAGTAAGGATAATCGTTGTAAAAAAGGAGGTGGAGGTATTATTTTTAGGATGGTAGGAAGGACAAAAAAGACATCAGGTAGGAATCCACTAACAGGTTCCTCACAGACTTAAATAGGCATGATAGGTGGGATCGCTTGGTTCAAGAGATAATCACCCCTTCAGTAAGAACTGGGGGGAGGGGGCGCAAGACCCCAGAACAAAGAGCAGAGCAGTCATGTTGATCTTATCTACAGCCCATTAAAATAAGTAGTACACTGCATGGTGTGCAGACGCCACTCTGTCATTGCTGTTATTATTAATCCAAGAAGGATGAAATCTGGAGGTGCTGGTTGCATGGAGGGCCAGCCCCTGGCTTGTCAGATCCTACCAAGATGCCTCTCTGCAGTCATGCAGGGCCCTTCACTACAGCCTCTGTGCAAATCCCTGCTCTGTGGCCTGTCAGGGTGTTCAGGAGGTAGTGCAGCTCCCACTCCCTGTGTGATGGTGGATTCCTCCTGGCTGGGGGTGAATGCATTGCATCCCTGTGGACTACAGTTCTTGTTTGTTTGTTTTTTAATCCTCACCCAAGGACATTTTTTCATTGCTTTTAGAGAGAGAGGAAGGGAGAGAGAGAAACACTGATGTGAGAAATATCAATCGGTTGCTTTCCATATGCACCTGGACCAGGGAATGAACCCACAACCTAGACATGTTCTCTGTCCAGGAATCAAACCCACAACCCTTTGGTTACAGGACAATGCTCCAACCAAATGAGTCACACTGGCCAGGGCTGGACCACCACTCTTGCTTCTGCAATGGCTACTTGTTAGAGTTTCACTTGGATCCTTCCGCTTTGTTTCTGATCCCCACACACTTTCTTGTACAGGTCTTATCTCAGAACCTCTAGCTGCACCCTTCCTTCAATACCACCTTTCCTTTCACCCTCCCTCCCTTCCTCCACAGCTTTGCCAGACCATCCTCTCCAAGAATTGCTCCTGCTCCTGTACCTGCCAAGTGGGTGAGGGTGTGACCTGTGTCCCCTTCAGGTGCCCTGTGGAGGAAGACTGTGGTATCACAGACAAGTCCTAAGCTGTCAATTGCAAGGTGAGTAGGACTGTGGTCTGAGGGGGTCAGGGACTGGAGCATGACTCCTGGCTCCTGGAATAAGGGAACTGATGACTTATATTCTTGCAGCTTATGGGTCCCCAACCCTCTCTCTTCCTCCAGGTACCTTACCTCCTCTCCTGAGCCCTGTGACCCCATTGCTGGTTTCCCCACCTTTTCTCCCTAGCCCCAGTACCCAGCAAATTCCCACTTTGTCCCATGTGGCCCTACATGCCCAGCCATATGTGCCAACCCTCAGCTCCAGAGCGCTATAGCAGCTGGCCTTGTGTCCCTACCTCCCAGTGCCTGCCTGGCCACTTGCTACTGGAGGGTCGATGTATGCTCTGTGGCCACTGTTCCTGCTTCCTGTTCCAAAGCCACACTTTCTAGACAAACAACCGTACTCAGCACAGCCACTGCCTTGCCCCTGGGGCACTGGTGAGCAAGGTACCCCAGTGCTGGCCCGACAAGTGCCATGGTTGCTGCCAGGCCCCCACAGATGGCTGGCTCCACTGCCTGTTAGCTCAGTCCTCAGCAAGCCCCACTGTCCTGGAGGAGCCACTAGTCTACCCTGTCACTGGAGACTTCCACTCACACACGTGTGAAGGACCCCTCTGTGAATTCTCTAGCTTCTGTCTACTACTGCCTTGCACATCTCTGGGGCATTGCCCAGGCCAATCTTGATACCTTTAGCCTGGATTTGACCCTACTTCTGTGGCGAAATGGCTGTACTGAGGCCCTGATCTTTTCAGCCTGTGGTCTGAGGCTGCACACAAGTCCAAAAGTTCTCAATCAGGGACTTCCGGCAAGATGGAGGTGTAGGTAGACACGCCATGCCTCCTCACACAACCAAATGAGGAAAAACAGCAATTTAAATAAACAAAAACAGCCAGATCTGACATAAAATCGAACTTAGAGGAAGTCCGGCAATCAAGGAGTTAAAGAAGACACATTCATCTAGACCGGTAAGCGGGGCGAAGCCAGGTGAAGAGAGCATGCGGCGAGAGGGGTGGAGAAAGAGCATGGCGAGATCGCGGTTTATGGAGTGGTACTGGCAACACTGCAGCTACCGGGAGAGACCCACGGCAGGTGTGCCTGACCAAAATGCGGCCAGCGCCAGGCCCACCTGGACCCAGCAAGGCCAAGACTGGTGGACCAGGCGGGTCCTCATTAGCGTGCAGACAAACCTGGAGAAAAAGCAGGGAGCGGAGCAGACCACGAATCCCATCAACACGGGGAAATAAAACCTCAAACCACCAATTGAAAACACCTGTGGGGGTTGAGGTGGGGGGGAGGAACTCCTGGCCTCACAGGAGAGCTCACTGGGGGGACCCACCGGGACTTGGAACTATGCAGGCCTGTCCACCAACCCGGGAGCCAGCACAGAAGGGCCCAACTTGCTTGTGGGTAGCAGTGTAAGTGCAGAGAGCGGAGCAAGCGCCATCGTTCTCTCAGGACCCGCCCCCACAGGCTGCGGTCACAACATAAGAAAGTGAGTTTCCCCGCCCTGGTGAACCCCTAAGGCTCCGCCCCTTAAAGTAACAGGCGCACTGAGGAAAAAAAAAATGGCCCAAATGAAAGAACAGATCAAAGTTGCAGAAAAAACACAACTAAGTGACCAAGAAATAGCCAACCTATCAGATGCACAGTTCAAAACACTGGTAATCAGGATGCTCACAGGATTGGAAGAAAAATGGTTGAAATTAGTTGAACAAGTGAAGGATAATATAAAGAAAATGAGGAGAAATATGCAGGGAACCAATAGGGATGAGAAGGAAACTGAGACTCAAATCAACGGAGTGGACCAGCAGAAAGAAAAAAACACCCATCTAGAAAAGAATGAAGAAACAATTCAAAAAACTGAGGAGAGGCTTAGGAACCTCCAGGATATCCTTAAATGTCCCAACATCTGAGTCATAGGGGTGCCAGAAGGAGAAGAGGAAGACCAAGGAATTGAAAACTTATTTGAACAAATAATGAAGGAGAACTTCCCAAGCAGGTGAAGGAAATAGACTTTCGGGAAGTCCAGGAAGCTCAGAGAGTCCCAAAGAAGTTGGACCCAAAGAGGAACACACCAAGACACATCATAATTACATTACTCAAGATTAAAAATAAGGAGAGAATCCTAGAAGCAGCAAGAGAAAAGGAGACATTTACCTACAAAGGAATTCCCATAAGACTGTCAGCTGATTTCTCAAAAGAGACCTTTCAGGCAAAAAGGGGCTGGAGAGAAGTATTCCAAGTCATGAAAGGCAAGGACCTACATCTAAGAATACTCTATCCAGCTAAACTCTCATTTAGAATGGCAGAAGGGCAGATAAAGTGCTTCTCAGATAAGGTCAAGTTCAAGGAGTTCATCATTACCCACCCTTTATTGTATGAAATGTTAAAGGGATTTATATAAGGTATGGAGGGATATCAACAGGGGAGTGGTGGGGGGAGAGGGGAGGAAGGGGCAGAGAATAAGTAGCATAAATGGTAGGTAGAAAACAGACAGGGGGAGGTTAAGAATAGTATAGGAAATGTAGAAGGCAAAGAACTTATGTGTATGACCTATGGACAAAAACTAAAGGGCGGGGAATGGGGGAGTATGGGGGCGGAAGGGAAGAAAGGGGGAAAAATGGGACAACTGTAATAGCATAATCAATAAAATATATAAAAAAATAAAATAAAACAAAAGTTCTCAACCACATCCAGGTGAGTCTCCACAGGACCCACACTGACTCACCATCAGTTACTATCCTCACTACCCTCAGGTCACCCATAGTGGCCCCTCTTTTCCTGCTGATGCCCTCCCTTTTTGACTCTCCCACTGGTCTTCAAAGGTGTCCACTCCAACTCTCTTGTGTCCCTGTTCGTCCCCTACCAATAGCTACTGACCCTCTCCTTATTGACTTGCTTCTTGACTCCTTTACCACTGATTCTCCACTTGCTTTACCTCTCCACTTGCTTTGCCTTCCTCAGTTGACTCCCTAATTGATTCCTCTTTAACCCACAGGCTCATCCCTGACTTTCCCACTGACCCTCATCAAGTATCCCATTAATCCGTTGCCCCTCCCCAACTGATCCTGCTACTGTTAAGTTGACTTGCCCATTACCGCACTTACTATCCTGTTGATTCTATCCCACTCTCCTACCCCATTGATCTGCACTGAGCTGTCCAAGACCTTTTCCAGGGATCCACTGAGTGACCCATTAATGACCACATTTACACCCCTTTGGGCTCCCATGCCATGTGATTCTCCCATTGAGCTTCCTGTTGATTCCTCCATTAAATTCTCAGGGCTTTGATTATCTCAACTTAGCCTCTCTTTGACTAATTTTCTCTCACACAGAGCCTTCCATTAATTCATTGACTCACCTCTGCCCACACCCCAATTTACCCTCCAACTGAGCCTCTCCATTGCCACCCAGAGCCACCTACTAAGCCTTCTCTATGTCCTCAGTGACCCATTGATTTGTCCATCCACTTCTCTCATTTGCTTTCTTCTTGATCCTCTCATGGACTCCTTATGTGACCCCTCTCCACTGGCTCCCTAATTATTCTTTCCACCCCTCATTGAGCTCCCAGTGACCCCCTTTAAAAAAATTCTATTTCTTTATTTGTTTTTAGAGAGTGGGGAAGGAAGGGAGAAAGAGAGGGAGAAAAACATTGATTGGTTGCCTCTCATATGCACCCTGCCTGGGGAACAAAGCCACAACCTAGGAATGTGCCCTGATTGGTGACCTTTTGCTTTGTGGGACGATGCCTAACCAACTGAGCCACACTGTCAGGGTCCATACACCCTTTTTTAATTCTGACCATCCAATCACTCCACTATTGATGCCCCCCCATTCAATCTTTTACTGACCCTCCATTTAGCCTCCAGCTGACTTCCTATTGAACCCTCTTATGATCCCTAATGACTACTTGCATTAACCAACCATTAATGTTCTCCTTGATCCCTCTGTGATCCTTCACTGAATTTTCAAGAGGGTATGCTGACCACTGCCGCCACCTGCCTTCCCCAGCTGTTCTCACCCAAATGCCCTCCCTGTAAGTGGACAGAATTCTGGAATCACTCCTCTTCTTTCAGGGCTGCTGCCTCTGCATTTACTGCCAGGGCCTCCAACTCTACCTAGACATACTTCAGTTTCTCACTAACCTAAAATTGGACAGCTTTATGCATGTGCTGCTATGGAGGGCCTACCTGTGTGGGCTGTGGCACAGGGAACCCAAGCGGCCCCTTGCACCCTTGTCTGACACCTGGAAAGTGGCAGAGGTGCCAGTCTTCAGGCCTCTCTGCCCAGGCCCAGTGACAGTACACTCGACTTCCAGGGGACGCATAATGTGAGCTGCTGGAGGTGGCCAAGTCTCCTCTGGGGCCATGGTATGCAGTGGCAGACCTGCTCCCTTTTTTCAATGACTTCCTGGACGATGTGTGCTGCCACCGTGGCACCTGCCACAAGGTCTGGCCAGCTCTGGCAGGCTCTTGGTATGTGCCTTGTAGCCCTGGAGGACGCCTGACTTCTGTCATGAGTGTGCAGGAATTGACAAACATAGGTGAAGCTCAGAAGAACTCCAATTTGACCCACCAGGGAACGGACAGGAGAGGACCAATGGAGTTCAGGCCTGGGTGGACGGGGCCACGCGGAGAAGGATGTGACTCAGAGAAGAGTTAGGACTAGGGTTGAAAAGCAGCCAGACCTGGAGGAGCAATAGGTTCACTAACAAATTCTGTCTTTTGTGCCTGTCTCTTTTTTTCATTGTCTCTGTGTCTGGCTGTGCCTCCCTCTCTACACCTCCTTATTTATACCTCGCGTTCCTATTCTTTCTGTTCCTCGTTCCCTTCTCCCGAGTACCCCAGTGTTGCTCTCTCGTTGCAATCCTCTGTCTCTGCCTTCCCCGTCTCTTCCCAGGTCTCTGCCCGCGATATCCCCTTCTCGTCTTTCGCTCTCACTCCCCACGCGGCTCGCTCCAGCATCGCAGTGCTGCCGCACTCACACTACAAGCTGTGCTGGGGGTTGGGGGAGGCAGCGGGTGCTGCCCAGCCATGTGCGTGAGTGACAGCCGCGTGCGCTAGTGAGGGTTGCGTGTGCGACGTGAGCTTCATGCTGAGCACGACTTCAGCGTGCCTATAGGCCTCCGCTCCGGTAGCTAGACTTGTCAGATATCCCGGCTTGTCAGCCGGGGCAGCGCACACGTTGCTGTTGCAGCCCTAGCGCCAGGTGACGTGCACGTGGCGGCCCTTCGGGCGTGCGCGCGTGTGCGGGCCTCCGCAGAGGCGCGCTCCGCTTCCTGCGCCACGGCGGCGCGGTCACTTTGCCTTTGCCCGCGCTCTTCAGCCCTGTTCTGGCTCGGGCCCGCACCGCACGATCCGCTGCCTAGGCGTGGACTACGACCGCCCAGAACGCTCAGTCTGCAGCTCAACCTTTCCCGACAGTGCCTGCAGCAAGACCGCGCCTTTGTTGGCATCACCACGGTACTCAAACGCTGGACTGTGCCCAGGCCCCGCCTTCCTCCTCCCCGCTGAAAGCTCTTTGCCCTTCAGTTTAAAAGATGGTGCAAGTATGTAACAAGGTAGAATCATTGCCTGGAACATGGTAATGACTCACTAAAGGGTAGCTCTGACTACCCTTTTGTATTTGTATTGTCACCTAGTACATAAGATTGGATACAATCAGTCATTCAAAATTACTTGCATAAATATAAGTTATGGATAGTCTCGTTATGGCAGCCTGGAGGATTTGATGGCGAGCAAGTCCTGGAGGAACTCACATTCTTCTGGGAAAAGAGATAAGTAAAATAGGTGGTACATCACATGGTGGGTATGAGAACTATAAAGAAAAGTAAAACAGGAAAGAAAGACAAAGTACAGAGAAGATTTAGAATTTTAAATAAAATGATGAGGAATAATACGCTGAGAAAGTAGTATTTGAGTAAAGATCTGAAGGAAGAAAGTGAAAGAACCTCTGGGAAGGAGCAAGGCTGAGGGAATACCAAGTGCAAAGTTAAGGGAAGGTGTCTAGTGTGTTGGAGAAACAGTGAGAGAGGCCAGTGTAGCTTGTGCTGAGTGAGAGTGAGTGAGAGGTTGAGGGGCAGGAGATGATGAGATCAGAGAAGAGGCAGGGGCCAGACCACTAGGGCTTTATAGGGTAGGCAGTGGTAAAGACTTGGGCAGAGCAATAGCAGGGAAAGCAGAAGTGTGATGAAATTCAGCATCCAGAAGTAGAGCTTTAAAAAGGGGCGGGCCCAGCACTCATGAGGAAAATAAGGCCAGAGAAGGGGCCCTAGAATTTATTTAGTGCTCACTATGTGTTAGGTACTGTTCTGAGCACTTTGTATCATTTCATTAAATCCTAATCATAGTTGTATCAGTCAGCTAATGCTGCATAACAAGCAACCTCAAAACTCTCACTGACTTACCCAAGCAGTTTTTTCATTCACATATCTGTGAGTTGACTAGCCTTTGGCTAATCTTGGCTCAGTTCATAAAGCATTTACCATATGCCTAGCATTGCTCTAAGCACTTTTTGTTAATTCATGTGATTTCCCCAACAATGCTATTAAGTAGGTACTCTTATCCTCCCACCTTACAAGTAGAGAAACTGAAGTTCAGAGAGGCTAAGTTCCTCACCCAAGTCTTATAGCTTGTTTGTGGCACGACTGGGAGGGATGTCTAGGTTGCTGAGAAGTATGGGAGCAGGATCAGACTTCTCAGCCCTTTCCTCCTTCACAGGTGGGTGGTGAACACTGCTGGCTGCCCTAGGCACTGCCAGGCCCAGACCTGGGCTACATTAGAACACCATCATGTGGTGGTGCACACAGCCAATAGGTTGCATCTCATATATGACTAGGGCAGCCAGGCATGCCTAATTGTGCCTCTACCTTCCACAGCTGGCTGATGGGGCTGTGTGGGGTCTTTGGTGGTGATGTTGGCTCCTGTGACCTGTGTCTGGACACCCTATTCTAGCCCAGGGCCCTGTCACTACCCCTTGCCACTGTCCTAGACAGACCTTGGCTTTTGCACCAGCTTCCCCATGCAGCTTGCTCAGGTCTTCAAGGCTCCAAAACTGTGTGGACTCCTACAGGCAAAAGATGGCCCTTTGACAGCTGCCTGGGTAATATCAGCCCCAACACTTTCCTTAGGATATGCCTAAGTGCTGGTTATGGGTGTGTCATACCCATGGCCAGCACTTTGGCCTCTGTGATGCCCTCAGTCTATACTGTAGCCTGACAGGAGGCTGGGATCCCAATGATACCCTGGAGGGGCCTCAGGCTTTGCCATGAGTGCTCTGGCTAGGCCTGAGATGCATCTGAGCAGATTGTGGGCTGACAGGAAGAGCTTCCTCTCCTGGTGGAGATCAGAGAAGTCTTGAGATGAATGGAATTGGCTGAGGAGAGTGTATCGGAGGGACATCCAAGGAGAAGAGAACTTTAATTGCAAAGGTGTGGAGGTTGGAAAATATCAATGGGAAGCTACCCTGATTGTGGAGGGAATCAATAAGCTTACGTGAACCCTGAGAAGAAGAAAAAAAAGGACACCTGCTGACTAACTGGGCTCAAACAAAAAAAGCAGAATGAAAACTGCACTTCATGGAGAAGCCTCTGCAATGAACTGCAAACCTCTGCATAGCTAAATTGCCTGCCTGCACTGTGATTTTGCAGTCTGAGTCAGCCCTTATAAAAGTTTCCTGGACTCCTGTTCCAACCAATAGGACCCAGGCTTTCCCCCTCCAATTGGAGCTGTGCAGCTCCAACCAATCAGAGCAGCTCTATTCTGACCAATCTGGACTGTGCCTTTGGATCAATCGAACTGTGAGGATTTGGTGTCCTCATTTGCATGAGGGCAGACCAATCAGGGACCAGGATGGGGACTGTTAGAAATGCTGGATAAATAGAGGCAGGGAGAACCAGATGATCTGATTCAAGTGACTTTATTTGATGCTGCACTTACAGGAGGGCTGAGTCTGGACTGACTGCAGCCCTGGGGGGAAGGCAAGAATGTTTTTTTTTTTTTTAAAGAAAAAGCGTGGGGTTTGTGGGGGGACAGGGGAGGGGTTAGTATCTTGTTCTTCTGGGCAGTTGCCTCGGGGTTTCAGGATGTGCATTGGGACAATGGGTTAAATAAAGGACTGGGCTGTTCTCAGATACAGGAAGGTCAGTCTGACCACCAGCCATTATGGCTGGTGTCAGCTGTCTGTTGTGGGATGTGGAAGAGAGTTTTGATTAAGCTGCGGGCTGTCAGTTGAGTTGGGATAACTGAGTCATGAGCAATCCAGTGGGTTGGGAAACTGGCTTGACCCTTTCAGGAACTTATGTCTATATAAGCCAGTTCTCCAGTGGGCTGGGAGAGCACAGACTGAAGACTTTGTTTCCCTGGCTAGACCTGAGACACTGAAGATCTCCCCAGAGTGGACCATCACAGAGCAGAGCTGTCTAGCGTAAGAGGGACCTGGCCCCAAGGCTGGGGCAGCCTTAAAGCAGTGCTGTTTTCACAGCCATCGGGAAGGGAAATTTAAATCCTAGGCACTTGCCTTTGGCATCCACCTACAGCCTGACTTGTCCACCCCGAAGCCACTACAGCATCTGTGCACAGACCTGTGATGGAGACTGTTACCTGCCTGCCATCCTTGCTCACTGTTCCACTGGGTGCTATGAGGGCTCTGAGTGTGACCCTGGCCTTATCTTTGATAGCAAACACTGTGTGTTCCAGGACCACTGTGGCTGTTTCCACAAATAACACTACATCCCTGTAAGAGAGGTTCCCAGGCCTGAGCAGGTGGGCACAGAGTCTCCCAAACCCTGTTATAAGATGTTCTGTGAACTACATCATATCAGTCAGCATTTTCAGTTGTAACTGATAGAAAATGATGTCAACCATCAAATACAACAGGGAATAATGTCTACTTTAATTTGTGTAAAGTTGAGGCCTTTAGGCATGGCTGGATTCAAGGACTCAAATGATGTCACTACAACTTGAGTTTCTTTCATACCTGCCTTTTCCTTTTTCTCTGTTAGCTTCTATATTAAGTAGTCTGTAAGTCCAAATACTATAACAGAGGCTCAAAATTACAGTGACTTAAATGTTATACAAGATTATTTTCCCCTCGTGAATAGTCCAAGTGTAACCAGTTTGATTCCTCCAAGTCAGGGACACAGGCTCCTTCTATCATGTGGCTCTGCCTCCCCTTTGGTATCACCATATTCTGTCTCCTACCACTCTACATTTGAGCAAGTTGGAAGGTAAAAAAAGAGGGAAGAAGGAGATCAGGCTTCCTCCCTTTCAAGGCACAACCCAGAAGTGGCACATACCACTTCTGTTCACTCCCATTGGCCAGAACTTCATGGAAGGATTCCATTTGGTTGCAAAGGAGACTGGAAGATGTATCTTTAGCTAGGTGGCCATATTCAGCTAAAATTCTAATTCTAAATGAGAAATGGAGAAAAAATATTTGAAGACAACTATAGCCTTATTCTCAAACCACTTCTATGTTTGTGGGGCACTGGTCTCCTATTGCTCCTGGTTTATGACATATAGTTTAGCAATCTCGACGGGAAGACAGCACTCCTCCATCAATAGTTCCAGCAGAAGTCCCAGTGCTGGCTCGTATTGTCCAAGTTTAAGTCATTTGCCTATTCCTAAACCAATCACAGAGGCCAGGGTATGTGGTACTCTGATTTGTCTCTAATTGACCAGGCTTTGGCCATGTGCCCAGAACTAGAGCCAGAAGGAAGATATTGGGTTGGCCAAAAAGTGCATTTGTTTTTTTCCATAAGATGGCTCTAGTAGCGTTTAGTTGTCTTTAACTTAATTTGAAACAGTTTTATTAAATTGTATTGTGACAGCTGTCATATCAGCGTGAATTTTTTAAAAAAAAATCAAAATTGGTGAATTTTTTGTAGCCATTTTAATATTGAAGATGGAAGAAAATATGCAACATTTTGGCATATTATGCTTTATTATTTCAAGAAAGGTAGAAACACAACTGAAATGCAAAAAAGGTTTGTGCAGTGTATGAAAAAGGTGCTGTGACTGATCAAATGTGTCAAAAGTGGTTTGTGAAGTTCTGTGCTGGAGATTTCTTGCTGGATGATGCTCCACATTTTATTGTTCATAGTTTTGATCTTCTTTCTCTTAAGTCCCTTAACATTTCATATAATAATTTGGTGAGGCTGGGGAGGGTGCCACATGTCACCTAGTGTCTGTGGGCCTCTTCACCACCTTTGATGGCTTCAGTGAGCTTGCACCCATGCCTGTTATGCCCTGTGCCTATAGTTAGCCACATTGGTAGGTTTTAGACCCCAAGATCTTGACTGGTTCAATGTCATTGCTGATTGCTGGCCCTGTTTTGGCTGCACTTCCCTCCAACCATGAGTGATCCTTGGCTTCAGGGATGGCTGGGCAGCTGTGGGAGCCAAGTAGGAAATAGGGGTAAGGGACTTCCTCAATTCCCGCCAAAACCCTGTGTAACCTGACACAGATCCCTGAGGCCTAGTAACCCCTCACTGGCCTTCCGTAGCCTTTTGACATATAATTGTTCTCCCATGATCCTCTGATCTCACCTTGATCTCCACTGGCTCCATGTCCTTGACCTATTCTCCCAAGATCCTCTAGACCCCATGTAAACTTCACCTTGGACTTCTCAGGACCCACTGACCTCACCTTATTGCAAGACCTGCTGAACTCCTAGGGGCTACCACTGACTGAGTAATCAAAGCTGTAATTGGGAAAGCACAGGCCAGAGTGATCAGGGCTGGGATGGGGGAAACCCAGGCAGGTTGTGAAAGCCCAGAGGAGGTGCCCCCGTTTTAGGGGATCAGTGAAGGCTTTCTGAAGGAGGTGACAAATGAGCTGGACCTCATGTTAGGCTGGGGAAGACATTGTTAGGCTAGAAACACTGCAGAACAAAGGTAGGTAAAGGGAGGGACTATATTTGGGGACTGTGGTGAAAATCAACCAATGAGTATAAAATAGCCCACTAAATGTTCATTGACTTAGGGCCAAGGAAGCTATTGGTGACTTAAGAAATCACAAAATCGCCCTGGCTGGTGTGGCTCAGTGGATTGAGGGCCGACCTGCAAATCAAAGGGTCACTGGTTTGATTCCTGGTCTAGGGCACCTGCCTGGGTTGTGGGCTGGGTCCCCGGTGAGGCTCACGTGAGAGGCAACCACACATTGATGTTTCTCTCCCTCTCTTCTCCTCTCTTGGAATGAATAAATAAAATATTTTTTAAAACTGTAAAAAATAAAAAAAGAAAGAAATCACAAAATCCAGGGAGCAGGGGGCAGCACCGGGACTGCAGGGTTGAGGAGTGAGACTTAAAAGGAGACAGCAGGCATAGACACCACCATTGACAAGTCATCTATGCAGAAAGGGGAGAATAGAAATCAGCCAGGAAGAGGCAAGAGAGTCTTAGAACTGATTTATTATGATAATGATTTTCAGATGGTAGACACTCAGGGATGTTTAAGTGCTATGGAAAGAAACCAAATAAGGAGAAGTTGGAAATCAGCAGAGAGATGCCAGGGTGGAGCATACCTGTCTCTTCAGGGAACATGGAAGCCAGAGAGCAGCAGAAAAGTTAGAACCTGAGCAGACAAAATGGATAGTATTTATAAGAGAAAAATCTGAAGTCCTACACAGAGAAATAGAATCCAACCAGAGATTCGAGGCTAATTGTAGGAGTGAGAAGATGGGCCACAGCATAGAGAACAGCTAGAGTATCTGCCACGACCTGGCAGGTAAACTAAGCCAGAGCCTTTGGTTAAAGGGTCAAGAGACCCCTGTGTCTTTTAAATGTCATGTAACCTTCCTCAAGGGACTTAACCTCTCTCTGTGCCTCAGTTTGCTCATTCACAAAAAGTGGTAATAATAGTACCCACCACATAGGGTAGCTTTGAGAATACATGCTTGGCATATAAGTGTTCAGTAAGTCTACGCTCTTGCTACCACTTTTATATTATTATTGGAGAGGCGGTATATACAGCACAGTGGTTAAGAACACAGGTCATGTCCTGGCTGGGTGGCTTGGTTGGTTGGAGCGTCATCCTGATGCTCTAGGGTTGTGGGTTTGATCCCCATTCTGGGCACATACAGGAATCAACCAATGAATGCATAAATAAGTGGGGCAACAAATCGATGTTTCTGTCTATCTCTCCCTCTCCCTAAAAAAAAATTTTTTTGAAGAAAAAGAACATGAGTCATGAAGTCAGAACCCCTGGGATCAAAACCTGGCTCTGCCACTTACCAGCCATGTGGACCTCAGCAAGCTATGTTATGTTTCTGGGCCTCAGTTTCTTTATCAGTAAATGGCAAGATGCATAATTAGTATAGTATATAGTACTGCTGCTCTATCTTGTCAGAGTGTTGGTGAGGATTTAATAATTTAAAATAAATGCTTAAATCAGAGGACTTCCGCCAAGATGGCAGCGTAGGTGGTCGCACTCGTTGCCCGCACATCCAGAATGTCCAGACAATGAATGCAGTAGCAAAAAATAAACAACCAGAATGGACAGAATCGAACTGAAGGGAAGTCCGACATCCAGGAGGTAGGAGAAGACGAACATCCAGGCCGGTAAGCGGGGCAGAAACGGGTAGAGGAAGCAGCGCTCACGGAGGGTCTCACTCGCCGCTACTCAGGCCGCCAGTGCCTGAACAGGGCGTGGCTCCAAACAACGGGTTCGCGCAAGCCAGCGACGCTGCCGGAGAGAGGCCAGGGCTGAGCCAGCAGAACCGAGTCTGGCAGAGGAGGCGGTGGGGAGCTGGGGAGAGGAGGAGTGACGGGAGCCCGCGGTGATCGCGGTGATCGGAGGCCGCCATTGCTTCCTCCCAGACCCCGCCCCCAGAGTCAACGTCATCCAAAAAGAGACCCAGGTCGCAGGCATCTGCCAGCTGACAAGTGCACCGAGATAAAAAGAATGAAAATGGCCAAAAACAAGGACCACAACAAATTACAACTAATGGATGACAACATAGTCAACCTATCAGATGCGCAATTTAAAATGCTTGTAATCAAATTGTTAACAAAACTGGAAAATAGGTGGACAC